>OZ037769.1:13787132-14249632 GCA_964035545.1 Bugula neritina | reverse complement strand
TACTATGTTTTGAGACACAATCATTGTGGTATTTTTCAGGGACAATAGTTGTTTATGCAATATGTTTTTACCTGGCACAGTAACAACAATCAGAGTATATAAACACTCAACAAACTCAATACAATCAGTTGGCAGCACTCTTTAACAAAACTGTACTTATTATTTTATTAATCTACTGGTTTGACAATATATTATTTACTGGCACTGTTTATGAAGGACCCAAGAGGTTAGTTACTTTTATTCATATTATTATCTGAATTATTATTTTATAATAAATTTACTTTATGGTTTTTGTGAGCATTACTTTAATATTTTTAACCACATTTATATGCATGCAATCATTTATATAACTTTTGCCTTTCTTATTTAGTTTTTACCAGCAAGTTTATCACAGCAAGTTTATCACAGCAAGTTTATCAGAGAATTTATATCAGCAAGTTTACCAACAAGTATAACCAATAAACTTCTGCGTTTGGAAATCCTGGTTTAATTCATACGGGGCCAGTAACACACGCATTTAAAAAAAACTTTGATTGCTATTTTCTGTATTCGAATGCTGCAAAAATATTTGTTATAAGAAGGGAGAATGTGGCCTATGAACACACAAATCAAATGTATAGAGTTGTCTATTTTAGGTGAAAGATATATGAAATGGGAGTTATTCTACCATAGAGTATTAGTGAAGTGACAAAGAGAAGCAAATGAGAGGTAATTATAAAGAAGTGAATAAAATTAAAAAAAAAATTATACGCAAGCTCAGAACTTTTTGTGTTGCTTCTCTTTGATATACAGGGCTTTAATAATATTTTTAAAAACCAGTTTTGCAACAACATTGAAGCTAGACTTTAATTTTCAGACTAAACCAAAATTATTTGGTTTTCATTTACTTGTTTTAAAATAAATGTTATTCTATACTATATTAAATTATTTGATTTTTATGTTGAATTATACATTTTTAATGTTATATAATATTGTAATGGCTAATAAAAGCGTACGTAGTCATGGCGTTTCTTCTAAACCCCCCCCCTCCCGTTTATGATGCGGAGGGACAATGTGGCCAATATGCGAGCCTCCAATCAAATGTCGAGAAGACACGTGACTAACACTAAACCGGAGGGCCTTTCGGAAGACAAACAGTAGAGTGTCTAGGCTAACTGTTGATAGATCGTACATGTATATCTAATTCCGTATTTTGCTATACTTAAATGTAACTCTTTTTCTCATAGTCTATATTCTGTAAATATACGTTTTTTGTTCCTACGGTAAATCAGGTGTCATCCCTTCCCAATTGCATAATTACTAGGATATGCAGTAGGCTAATTGAAGGCATATGAAACCCACCACAGTAACATAATCACGAGGACTATAACAGTATTAAAGATAGAAAACAGAAACAATAAAATTGGTATTGCAAAGTTATGCTTTTATTTGATGAAAAATGTTGAGTTCTATATCTAAAAATAAAGCAACTAATAAATTAGCCACTAAAATGTCGTAAAAATTAGCAAAAATTCTATTTAAATTAGTTTATCAATCAATTGTCACAACTTCAAAGCACAAAAATTGAGTTATAAAAAAATCACAATATTTTCTTTAGCATTACTAGCCTTTTAAAAAATTATAAGCATATAATGTAAGAGCGCTATAGAGTGCTAAATAAAGTTTTTTTTATCTTTTTAGAATTGTAATTTTATGAGCTGCAAATCATATGAAGCATTGTAAAAGAATTTGCTTTAAATATTGGTTTATTCTTAACAAACTCAGTTCACAAAATTACACAGTATGAATCTGAATCCTGTGAATCCTCTTGCTGTGCCCTTACTGCATTTAATCTAGCAGTAATTGCCTCTTCTAGCTTTTCTTCGAGCTCATTGATATGCTGTTGGTGCTCATTCTTTTGTCTTTCCATCATGAAATTTAGTCTTTGAATATAGTTTCATTCAAATCACTCAGTTTTTCTGCATTCATTTTTTCAGCATTACTATGAGCTTCTTGTTATGCACGAACACTCTCTTTGTATCTTTCACTTTCTTGTTCATAAAAAGCTCGATCTTCTTCTCCGGCTGTTTTCATTTGTTTTGTAATCTTATCCAGCATTTCTTGACTTGCCTTCTCTCGTTTCTCAGAGTTTTTCTTGACCTCTTCTAATCTCTTTTTTGTCATCTTTGCTTCACTTTTGAGCTGACCAAATTTCTCAGCATTAGCTTTAGCTTAACTTCTTCCATTTTCAATTTAACTGCTTCATTTGCTTTCTTCAAGTCATCAACTTCTTTGGCATGCTCATAATTGATGATTGCGTTACTCTCTCGCTCTGTACATTCTCTTGTAAACAGTTCCATGTACTTGCTAAAATGTATAGAATACTAATACAAATAAAGTGTACTTGCAGTAAACTGTTGCCAGCATTTAGTTTATAAGAAAAACCTGCAGGTCAATTTTCTCGGTACAATTAATCAATTAGTGATGATAAAACCTACGAAATACAAAGATGAGCCAACATCAACAGATCCTTCTTACATCAATCCTTAGCTGACAGCATACCTAACTAAATTCCGTGCCACTTTCTGCTGCCAGTTACTGCCACTAGTTTTTACAAGTCATTGCTGGTATCCTCGAAATTTGAATCGCCTCCAAAAGATTCAAATTAGAAAAATATCTGAAAAATTAGAGGAAAAAGAATGAAGACAAGAATAGAAAACAAAAATAGAAGATGATAGAGTACAAAAGATTAGAGGAAAAAGTAGCAGAAGGTGATATATATATATATATATATATATATATATATATATATATATATATATATATATATATATATATATATATATATATATATATATATATATATATATATATATATATATATATATATATATATATATATATATATATATATATATATATATTAGAAGAAGTAAAATGAGATTTGATTAATATAATGGCATTTATTACTAGTAGTTTCGTACACAAGAACGATGTGCACTCGTCAGATAAATTAGCCACTATATATATATATATATATATATATATATATATATATATATATATATATATATATATATATATATATATATATATATATATATATAAAAATATATATATATAGTTTATATATATATATATATATATATATATATATATATATATATATATATATATATATATATAACAGTAGCAGCAGCAGTAACAATAGTATAATATAATTTGAAGAAGTACCAAGAAAATTGACTATAGTTGACACCCATATCAGTAGTATTGAACAGTACTGCAGCAAGTAACTTATTAATTTTTTTTCTCAGTATATTCACATAGCAAGATTTTAAAGGATCGCTAAAATAATCTTTGTTTTGGCTTGGTTATTATTGTAATATTTTATTATTATAATTTTGCTTGCTTCATTATTATCATCAAATACATATACATATACAAAAAATATAAAAATATAATTTTATTCTTTGGGGGAGCAAATCCCAAATTTGTCTCACAAAGTTTATAACCTGCATGAGTGCCATTACCCAATGTAAATACAACATAAAACCAGACACATACACATTCCAAACCAATAATATTGGTTGAGTGAAGATAACTCCTACCTTTAACCATCAACTACAAATTATATGAAAATTCTGAAATTATAATCCAACAAGTAACTTCACTTTATTCTAACTGACCAGTCTGAATAGTCCAGAAGTTCAAAATTAATTTAATTAAAAACTAATTTATTCATTTAAGTTGACAAATTTTTGTTAAAAGTTTTGTTTTGCAAATTTTCGTTCGACACCAGTTTGCTGAAAATTTTAATCGTTGTGAGAATCTAATTTCTAAGCTAGAACATTATTTGAGGGCTCAATACTGTGGATTAGTGATCCACCAGTGATGAGATGGGTAGCGCACAGGCTTTCAAGCTGGAGGGCTGTTGTTTTCATGTATGTATTTATTCAATTGAACCATTTAACTAGATCTTTACTTCCTCCACACTCACACACTTTGATGTTATGAAGTTGAAGGACTGCAACCAAGCTACATGCAGCGTAAAGTAGAGTCAAAGTGCAAGAGTGAGCTCAGTGCAAATTATATGTTAAGTTTATTTTATAATTCTCATTTTACACTGAGATATATTTCTGCCTATCCCAATATATAGACACACTTTGCTGTACTGTAGGATGTAACTTAAAATGTCAGCCATTTTTAATATGTCCAGGCTGTATTTTTCAAAGTCTGCTATTGGGTATTATTTATGCCATCTCATTGCACATTTATATCCATTGAGTTGACGTGAGCATCTTTCTATCCAATAGGAGCCTGACCCAATGCTTTTGAATTAAGCAGTACTTGATCCTGACAAATTGAAACGCCTTACAGAGAGCGCAAATATTTGTAAAAATGGCTGACATTTCCTGTTACGACCTACGATATGGTGAAGTGTGTCTATAGAGGGTTAGATGCAGTTCCATTGCTTCGAATTTTTCTGATGAATAAATTTTTGGTTGCAGTTTGCATTAAACTACAGTTGTGGTTTTGTTCTATGTGACTGTTCCCAAAATTACATTATACAATGTTATATGTCCATGGTTTTGTATTGATGACGGGAAACATTTGCATTGAGTGAAGCTGCATTTACAAGTTCATGCAAATCGCAACTGAAAATTCATGTATTCCCCATAATTTGATTAAGTTTGAAAAATACTGCAGACAGTCACTGAAGTAAAATAGCTAACAATTTGGTATAGAAGCCAACCAACCTGATTCATACCGCATATACTGTTTTTTTACTCCTTAAATATTTACTAACGCAGTTTGAAACAAACTATTTTCATGACAGCTTACCAGGGCAGTTGTTTAAAATAGTTGTCATAATAGCAATGTGGACTTGAACAAGGTCACATATTTCATGTGACCTCATCAAATTATGGCTGCCAAACCCTAAATATTTAGCATTCAGGAAGATAACAGATTAAGGCAGACACTGCAAAAAGGGAGCCTTGCAGTTAAAGACATACCAGCAGTAGCACATTGGCTAGTCAAGCATGGTTGGTCCAGACTGGGCCATTATCATGAACTGATGCACCATTCTATAGCTGACCTGCTGTAATACCAAAGAAGTATTAGATAGTATATGAAAAATAATTTTGCTCCCATTGCGCTAAGAATTGAACCCGAGACCTCTGGCTTGCAAGCAAGTGTACTAACCATTACACCATGGGAACCACTGGGTAAACTCAACACTACAGCATGTAGCTGTAGCAGACTGGTATATTGGTATACAACTAATATATAGCATTATATCATTATATATAGGGTGTATTGTTACCCAGCTGCTTTTTTTTTTGAATTCACATAAGCCAATATAATTTTGTATTGTTGTGGTCAGAAAGTCTTACCATGGCCAGATAATTATTGTTTCACTAAAAGAATTTTTGCTCAAGAAACACTCGGATTGATCCCTGCAGTTTTTTAGTATAATATCTCTACCCATAGCTGACTTGAAAATATCAACACCTCGAAACTATATCAACCTAGTAATAGTACTTAGAGTGTTTACATGCAATTTTTTGTTGTTTTTTATATATAATAACCAAAAACATAAAACGTATAGTTAATGCCATTACGTATATACTAGCGTTATTTTATATTATCAATAAAACTAATTTTTCATTTATACACAAGCTCTGTATCAACAGCAAATACTTTCACAAAAGTTGTGTTAAGATATAACCAAACTGCTGCAGTTATAGAATGGTGCAACGTGATCTGATCTAAAAAGTGAATCTGTGTGCTAGGAGATTGCGTAGTAAGTAATGCTGTGCTATAATTAAAGCAGCTGCTGGCATATATAGTCCTATATAATATTAACTTTTCGTATCACTGTTTTCATATTTACACTATTAATACTGCAGGTATCTTAATTAATAGGATGCTATAGTGTAAACATAGAAAGACCATAAATTCTGATAAGATAGCTATATGCATGAGGTGATGTTTGACCTTTACATATCATATAATTCTTATTCATTCTAAACTTAGCTACGCTGTGGCATACTTCAACTATACCTGCTTTAATACACAGAGTGACACGCGCAACACTCATTGATAGGTAAGTGAATATAACAGTTCTTAGCTTGAGTAGAAATGATTTATAAAATAGAGAAATACATGTTTGCATATTTCAGAAAGCTTTGTCAACCAGCAATTAAAAGTAAAAGTTTTTGAGATTAAGAGGTATACAAATAGTTGCTTTCAGCTCTATGCATATTGTGTGGCACAGAGTTTTCTCCTCAACACAGACAGAGCAATTTGTGCAAATCATCAAGAAATTCTTTGTTCCTTGTTTTGAGCATTAATTTCTAGAAGTGCCGTAAATTATCTTCATTGGCGAGGCAGTGAATGGCTTTGCCCAGCTTAAATTAGTTGTTGGCTGCTGGGTGATAGCCTTAGGTAGTGCATCATGCAGTTTATACAATATTATCTGTAGAGTAGAGCTCAGGATAGTGCTCTTTTCCATATTTATTTGTTTCTTCTGTCAGTAATGTTTTTGCCTGATTTGCTCTTTGATAGTACACACAATTGTTGACATAAGAACTAGTGGTTTTGTGGATGCCAGCATATACATGAAGCTTGGGTTGCCCAAGTTTATATTAGCATGCATTCTTTAACTTAGTTTAAACTGTGCAATAGTTAAATTAGCAAAGCATCTGGCATTTACTGCGAGTGGCCTTAAGTTAAGGTTGCCAAATAGTCTCAGTAGTCTGAATTATTCTCAATTTTTTGTACATGGAACTTTTGGCTTCCTTTTTTAATTTTATATAAGAATCTGTGTAGATTAGTGCCGGTTTACACACAGTAAAAAAAGTGTGTTTTTTAGTGTTGGGCTGTGATTTATGAATTTTTTTATTAAGTTCATGCAAGAATTATTCCTTAAACTTAAGTTAGCAAAAATTTCATTGCTATATATGCACATTGAAGTTTTAATTTCAAGTTGCACTCAGGTGAAATTGCTAAAAGTGGTAAAATGATATGATAAAACTAGTCCTTTTGCTATATGTTCAAATAATACAGCTAGCTTTTTTCCTTGATCTTTTGAATCTGGCAAAAAGCAATGGAAAGTTGGTTTTATCCATTATTTTCAGTAGATATTTTTTTAACTGTTCTTACTTCTGAGTTTTTTTGGAAATATAATATTGCCAAATTGCTCAATAGGGAAATTTTGTCAAATCATCTGCTTTTGTCAATTTGTCAGATTTTTTTGGCTGACTTCAGCCAAGTTTGTGGAAGAGGATCAAATGCTTCCTCATATCATTTTTACGTGTTGGTATTGAAAACATATTCACAGATACTATTATACTAAACAATATATGCCCTGCTGTTTATAGTATATTATTACAATATGATATGCATAAAATTACCATTATAATATAAGCGTGTGATTATTCTTGTAGTTTTTGAATGTTTCTAGCATGTAGAAGATTCTGCTGTATAAAGTAATGGCTAAAAGTAAAAACAAAATTGAAGATTCTATCTAACTGGCTATAACTCATTCGTGGGTTTTTTGCAAAGTATGTCGTCAGGTAAGACGTATTTTAGCTTACGACAATTTTTCAATATTGAGATAAGATTATATGCTACATAATTAAACTATAGCAGAGTAATTTATATATCTGTTTGTAATTATGATAAAAAATACCATAACTATAATGTAAAGCGCATTATCAGTTATAGTATTGATTGAATAAAATATTGAATGAAATATTTTAGCCATGCATTGCAAAACCATACTACAGCAACTCTATAGTAATTTTTTTAATAAGCTAGGACTGCTTTTAGTTATTAATCATTGACTGAGCACCGCCACCACTAATATAGCTTGTCATATTATGTGTTAAAAACTTCAGTATATAAAACTTTTTAACATTTATTGGTTTACAGGCGCAAATCCATTTATGCATATATATAAATATTAAAAAAAAACTTCACACTTTTTAATGTGAACCTCTAAAAGGGTGATCAAACAAACAACCATGGCAGATAACAATCACAAAAAAACTCAACTAAAGTTAAATGGAGAGATTACATTCTATTTCTCAATGATAAAATGTGATTGAATAAGAGTTGCAGGAAGTGTACACTAACAAAATAAAGTTGACATTTCATATGCATGGTTGAATTGGTTGCTTTTGAATGACTTGTGCAGTAAACCAGTAAATTTTTTTTTATCTATAAACAGTTTCATTAATTCTAAAAGTGCTATAAACTTATAAAAGCTCAAAAAAAATCAAAACTGCTAAGTACTTTTTAGCTACGTCTTGCCAACAAATAAACACTTTAAAAAGTTTTTTGTTAAATGAATACTATAGAGGCTATTCATTAAACACTTTGCTAATAAACGCAGACTGTTGATATCCAATATTTATCAATACATTTTAAGTTTCTGTGTTGACATGTTAACTGGGAATCCTACTTCAAAAGCTCATTGTTGTGCTATATATACTTTGATGTCCATATTAACAGCTTCCCATATTGCAGCCCCCATTTTTCTGCAGTTGTCATCTGCATCATGGCAGTTTATTCCAAAAACTAATACCAATGCCACTGTTAGTTTGCTATAATCTTCTTTTTGATTTTCTATAAGCAGATGTATAAATACTTAAAATCCCGCCGCACCCGCGCAGGACCATGGTGGTGAAAGGTGACCATAAATACTTGAAATGCAATTGATTGCAGTATTTGCAACTAGCCTACAATTATTAACTTCTTTACTGTCACTATCTCATTTGGCAACAATGTTTGGAAGCTTCACTGATGCAACTGCTATGCTGAAATATAGCTTGTATAGTTTTGATATTTTTTCAAGTAGGTATTATAAAAAACAACTATAATTTTATTTACTTTTTTACAGTTACAGTACTTTTTCATACACAATCTCAACTTACTTGAGATAGAAAATTATCATAACATATGTGCACAAAACAAATAGCAAAGTTATAATGCATATAATTGCTTTCAGAGTTCAGTAAAAAATGATACTTCATCACAATGTATGGTACATGGGATAATAACGAAATGGTAGAATTTATCAACACAAAACATTATTAGTACTGTATGTTAGTAAAATTTAACGGATTTAATTGCAACACTATTTGTAAAAAAACACATTTGCACTTTTCTTGATTTGGTAATCATAGCATACCAGTTTAACTATAGTGTGCCAGCTATAATGTATTGTCGGTTCTTGATCTTTTATAGCAGCCAATAAATGCTGTTGCCGTCTGAGTCATTGCTTTCATTAATTCCACTATTGTCAATTTTAGACTCAGCACCATCAGGATATTACCGGCTGTTTATTTGATAATCGAAGCATGCGGTGCAAAAGCATTTTTTTATAAAAACATAGAAAATTCTTTAAAATATTGACACTAGGTTTTTTATAAGTAAGAGTTTTTAAACTAATGCATGAGTATATAGACATTACCATTTTTGGAGGTAACTTTATTATAATAAAATTAACCCAATTTTCGGGACTTTATATTACTGGTTTTTAAATAACAAAGGTGTTAGAATGACTAATATTTTCGATTATACTTCGGTATTTTCAAATAATTCAAATAAATGTATGAAACATAAAAGATTGAGCAACCGAAACTTGAAAATGATTTTATTATTTTGAACATGTTATTTAATAATTTTTACGTAAATAATTTTAGAAAAAGATGTGAAGAGTGGAGTCCCTTTGTCTTCAATAATTTTCAGCCGAACGACCACATTAGCTAGACATGCTTTAGCTGTTCTGTTGGTTAGAAGTACCGGCTACCATTTGACAAGTTTGTTAGACAAAGTGTTGGCAGCTGTTCCTGCTAGAGCTGCCAGAGACATAGTCCCTGAAATAAACATTCTTTCATTGGTTTTATCAAAAATTTCAAACACTCATTTAGACACCCACCTTAATTCCTCCACAATAATCTGGGATCAGGAGCATGAAGTCCTCACTGGCATTCCAGCAATGTCAAAAGCTTGCTTGACTGATTTTTCTCAAGATGAGCTGAACCTAATCTGCTCAAGAATTTGGTATTTAAAAGACATCATACTTAAAGCCTTGCCAACTGTAGAAACACTGACACTTTTAGAACAAGCTGAGATAAAACTCCAATCTCTTGAAACTGCTGAACAGAGAAAAGCAATAGAAGCTTTCGTAGCTGGTTTAGTCACAGCAATTCTAAAAAAATTACGCCTGACTTTGAATAAACTAGCAGAAACTTTAATTAAAAATGGCTTGTCAAAATTTGGTTATTCAACACATCTTGAGAGTATTTGTAAAATGCAGAGTCATATCAACGAAGGTAAAATAGGTCTATTTCTCGGTGAAAAACAAACACAAGAATTGGTGACAGAATACAGGATATGTGTGGAAGTATTTATTAAGAAGCTGGAGTGTCAGACACTTGGAGATCAGGCCAAGGTCATAAATATAAATTGTTTGCAGTCTACATTTAAAAATTTAAACTGTAAAAAGTTAGTTGATAATAATTATTTTTGAGCTATAGATAAGCTAAAATAAAGCTTTACTTATGAAAAAATAACAAGTAAATAATAAAGCTTTTCACATATATTCAATTCTTATTATTTACTCGTTAATTAATTGACTCTTGTTATATTTTTAACTCAATTACATCATTTTTTAGATTGCTGAAAACTACTTGCAGCTAAATCCAACTGCTGATGAGCTCCAAGATATAATTTCACAATATGATGTGTAAGTTAAAATTGCAACATATTGCATAAAGCAAATGTGTTAACTGCAGAAACAATTATTGTCAATTACACTTTATAGGTTGAAATATAATTTTAAGGCTGTGTTGGAGTTATAGAGCAGCAGCTGATTTTGCAGGTGGCATCCTGTACAGTTGCTTATGTCTAGCTGCTGGGCTATCTTCTTTGTTTAGCGACTACCGCCAGGCAAAATAGTTTGCGTTATCGGTTATGGAGCAGCCAATAAATCAAATCAGCTGTAATTTTAAACTCAAAATAATACATTCTAAAGTTATATGTTGTTATATAAAAAGTTAAATAAGCAAATAAAGTTAGCATTCCGAGAGACTAATGGAGAACTAACTGTATATGTTTTTAATAGAATAAGTTGAATACTTTGTCAATTTGATTTTGATTAATTTAAAAAGCTTGCCAGTTTGAATAGATGAATTTAAATGTATGTTGTAACATGCTTTTAGTTATCAGTAGTGGCTTACCAATAATGTTTTAGTATTAATGTTCGCCTGGCATAAAAGCGTTGTTAAGACTTAGTTATTGTGTTGTAATGGATTTTCATCCCCTATTGTTCTGGAAAGTTCTTGTCGCGTATCATTTTGAATGCTGTAATTGTAACTAAGTCGAGGTAGTTTTCTAATGCTTAAGTATTGTGATTGTTGTTAAAGCTTTCAGCGTAATCTAATTGCGCTGAAATACGCATTCTGAAGTAATCTTCCTTTTGCTATTTTTATCGTTTTGTAACAATACTGATACTGGAGTCCCGAATTTTGGGCTTCCGATTTTCAAGAAACAAAGGATTCTTTTGTGTGCATGTTCTTTGTCCTGTGTATAAAAGCATGCGAGTTTCCAGTGTAGATTCAGTCTACCATTAGAGCTCACCTGATCAGGATTACACTTATATTCTGCAATAAAGATTGATTCTACTGAAGACTACCCTGCATCTTGTTCTCTCTTACAAAGAGATATGTTCAGCACTTAGTTACATTCAACCCATAAAGTTACTACAGTGTTACTAATGAAGCATAAACATGATGCTTCAAATTGCAAACTTAGAGTGAGCATCTTTAGTAAAACAGCGTCATTCCTTAAAAGTCTCAGGAATTCCACAAAATCTAGCAAAGAACACATATCTTTAAAATGATTTGATTTTTTTTCAGACTCATCAGCAAAAACAACTGGCAAAATGAAGATGGTCGCAAAAATATCAGCTTTCTATCAAGGTAGTTATTTCAAAATAAAATATCCTTTTGCTGAATACTACAAGTGCTCCCCATCGGAGTATCATAGATGTTGTTTTCTAATCAGTTTAACTTTGGTTCTGTTTACATTTCAAAAAATATTTTCAAGAGAGCAGTATAGTTTGTGGACAACAGCTAACCAGTTGCTGAAAGGTGTGAAAGATACAAGCATCTCCATGGACTCATCTCAGACTGAAAGAGACAAAGCAGGAGCAGGCAAAGGTAAATTGAATTAGTATATGTTCATACAAGACCACTACTTGTTATAATCACATCTTTCCATGGATCATACATATATCATACATAATATATCACATGTATCATGTGTATATATATATATATATATATATATATATATATATATATATATATATATATATATAAATATATATATATATTTATATATATATATATATATATATATATATATATATATATATATATTTAAATATATCTTTACGAGCTAGCAATTTGATTATAAATAGGTATACGAGAAACATTGTTATTTATTACTTTATTAGGTAAAGTATATATATATATATATATATATATATATATATATATATATATATATATATATGTATATATATATATATGTATATATATATATATGTATATATATATATATATGTATATATATATATATATATATATATATATATATATATATATATATATATATATATATATATATATATATATATATATATATATACACTATATATATAGTTAGCATTTTAATATGAACTGCATCAAATTTGAAAGCGGAAATGTTTCCAGGATCTTCTCAGTTATCAAGTGGTCCCAATCAACATAGAGCCATACAGATTGTTGAATTCGAGTCAAGTAAAAGACCAGCTCTCAATGCAGAAGCAGTTCAACAGATAATAACAGAAGACCTGCCAACCATTGTAGTGGCTATAAGTGGCATGGCCAGATCTGGCAAGTCATTCATTCTCAATCTATTGGTCAACGCCTTGATTTACATAGAAGAGGTAAATTTGAAGTTTACTAAGCTTTATAATGGCTTATACTTTCCTAATATAAGCAACTGTATGTGACTGCTTTTGTAGCTGTAGCTGTAGTCACCAACTAATGCCACTTATTTAGTTTTACAGTCATATGTGAATATAAACTGCTAAAATACAGCCACATTTCAATCATTCAGAGATGCTTTTTTGATGATGCAATGTCTAAATTTATTTGACTAGTTACTCATTCTGATTTTTTCAACTGTTACAGTTATGTTTTTGTTCATTGTATTTTTAGATGGCATGATTTAAGCTGATTGTTAAAGATACATATAACATTTAGTAACAGACAGTTAAATTTGTTTCACCTTCATATCATTTTTTTCATTCCAAATATTTTGATATTTCTAAAATAATTGGAGCCAATGAAGCGTTGAGATTACCTATAGTGGCTCCTTTGATGTAATGATTAGCAAGCAAACCTGCAAGACTGGTGTCTTGGGTTTGGGTAAAAGATTTTACAGCTAAATTTTTAAATGCACTTACAAGCTAAAATCTAACCTTCACTACTACCAACAATTTCAGTTGTTATAAAATGATTACTATTTGATTACGCATTGGAACATTTAAGGGCGCTTTCGGATTCCCTACGCGTAGCCTACTGGGCTCATCGATGAATTTGCTCACTTTCTCTCCGTCGAGTACCCCTCGATGAGCTTCTTTTTTGATGGGGTACGCGTTGGCTACCGAATGCATCGCGTAGGAGTGCACGTAGCACCCATCGAGTAGAGCAACAAGTTTTTAATATGACCTTCGACCTTACTGACTGCACAAGTATTGACATTTATTTTCATAGCATGCGCTGGGCGGGAACTAATTTTAATAATATCATTATTGTTGCGGCCTGTATGATTGAAATTTAACTTTTTATATCTCCAAATGAACTAAAAACTAAAAGCCAAGTGTAGAAATTATTTTGCTGCAAACACTTTTGTTTTTCTAAAAACAACTATCATCTTTTAAAACAGCTGTAGCTATAATAATGTTTTGTCATGGTTTTATACTATATTCATAAATTTTGTTTTGCATTTATACTGTTGAAAATCTTGAGACTAACAGCAAATGTATTGTACTACAGCCAGGGATGTAGTGGCAAAAATATTCTTGGCCATACTCTCAGGCCGGGGGCCAGGGGGCCGCCCAGGCCCCCAGCGGGGTCCGGGGCAGCGCCCCGGCCGCCGAAGCCCTCAGAGCTCTTCTGATGCAAATTTATGCAATTTAGAGCCATTGTGAATTCTAATTCTTCTGAAAAAATATGTGCTGAAATGTGCACCTCACTATTATTTTCATACCATACCAGCTACATGACGACTGGGCATTGCTGCAAACTATATAAATATTCAGTATTGTCCCACACTTGTTGACTGTAATTTTAAATGTAAAGTCTTACTCAACTGCAGTTAGGTTTGTTCTGACATGCACCAAGTCCAAACTGTACAGAAAAATTGCTGAAGATCTCAAAAAGATGGAAGGATAGAGGCAGGTAACAAGTGCTCTCCAAATGCAACCTGATTATTTTATTAATAACTAATAGGCCGACTGCCCAGAAAAAGAATTATAGATCAGAAGAGGGACAGATTGCAAATCAGAAAATGTGTGTTTGTTATTTATAAAGAGCAATTTGAATTGATAACTCATTGGCAAGCAGAAATTGGTTAAAAACCTAATTGGAGTTTTTTGGAGTACTAGTCTAATCCATAAGGAGATACCAACACACCTTCTAAGACACAATAAAGCACACCCAAGAAGAGTATGTTAACTTGGTTTTAAAATAAAACCCCTGAACTTTCACTAGACAAATCAAGGAAACATACCCCAAATGAAAAAAATTGACAGGTTTAATATGTGTTAACCTAGAAGATGATTAAATATAAAGCCAGATGTTAGTACAATCAAACATAAACGGTTACTTATGGTGGTGACTTGCATGGTGTACAGTTTGCAAAACCTCATTGCATTGATAATTAACATGCAATAACGCTAGGTTTTTGAGCAAAATGTGGACATAGTACCTGTAGACCTCAGTGATAAATTCCCGTTAACCTCTCCTACACAATTGGTACTGTTTCTTGAAGACATTTTGATTTTATTTCTGGATTTCATGTTGGTTTTTTAAAATTCCATTGCTTATTGACAAAATACAAGTCCACACAAGATAGATAAGGGCAACCTTCTAGCTAGCTGTCACTGCCTAATTGTGCTAGAATTAAAATTCACAAACTATGTTGTAGATCTTCTTGTTCCTCAGAGCACCTGCTTTTTGCAAGTTTTCAATATTTTTTTTGCAAAGTTATAGACAAAAACTACTAATTTTGGCCAATTTTATCTGAAAGTTTATTTTTCAAAATCTGCCAAATATCTCAGCAGGAAAGTATGGTATTGGAATAGAACAAACACTGTTGGAAACCTGAGAAATTTATGCATAGCAAATTTTTTGATCCTCTCAATAGCCTTCATAGATTTTCTACAAATTAGTGATTTATACACTGAAATAAAATATTTTTTCCTTAGCAATCACCAATGCACAGCACTTCGCGCTTCAGTGAACACGTAAGGATGAGAAGGCTAAACAATCACAAGTAGGCAACACGCATGCCACCCACATAGCATTAACATAACAAGAACTTAAACTAGATTGTGAGCGAAATGATATTATTATGATATTCTTAGTGAGGATGGCCCAACTATCCTGTGCACTAATCATCTTTCAAAAATATTATGCCCATACGGGCGTATGGCCTAGAACAGTCTATTTTCTTCTAGGCCATACGGCGTATGGGACCGTATGGGTACCACTACATCCCTGACTACAGCTCATAAACCAACAAAACAACTTTAATTCAAAAAATCTTACACCATGTCTTGTTTGACATTTGGCAATAAATCAAAGCATTTATTCAAACTTGTATGATTTAATATATGTTCTTTTTCTAATTATATTTTAGTAGCTTCAACATAGGTAATTTAGTTTATAGGAAATTTAGTGAAATGTGTCATAAAAAGATTATTTTAAATTTTAATTGATTTATGTTAAATATGCTAAAATATTATATTTTTACGATCACAAAAATGAGCTAAAGTTTGACTGTTCATAAAAAGAAATCACACATGTACTATTAACATAAACATATAAACACTTGCAATGGCAAAGTAGATTTGTTATATAGAAAGGATCAACGGATGGTTGGCTAGAATCCAATCAGCCAGTTCAAGGTGTAAACTGGGCTAAGAGTAGAAGAGCTGTTACACATGGAATTTGGATGTGGGGCAAGCAATTCGTTATCCCATTAGAAAAAAGTAAAAAGGTAAAAGTGCTTATGGAGCTTACAAATTAATTGTTAAGAAAAATATTTTGCCTTCAATTTTTCATGTAACTTAGACTGAAAATTCTACTAAATTATGAGTCACTCTTCTACAGTGTAATTCATCATTTTATTTTACACTCTTTTTGCGTTGCAGCATGTTGCTTGAGATTTATATATATAGAAGTTATTCAATTCCTACTTTCTAGCATAGGGTAAATTACACATTTGATGCTTGGTTGTGCAAGTCATTGTGACTCAAGTACTGCTTTGTGGCTCTAACAAATAAAACAACATGACAGTACATGAACATTAATAGGGAAATCTGACGTACTTGCAAATTTTACCTTTCAAATAATTTCATGCATGGTAGCTATAATGTGTCTTTTAATGTTCTGTAGGTAGCAGTTGTGCTCATTGATTCCCAAGGTACAGGAGACAATAGAAACAGTGATGTAAAAATTGACACGCTGATAATGTTCATCTGTCTTCAGATTTCTTCCTGTCAAGTTATTAACATCAATGGATATCTACGGTCTGAGGAGTTGACAAGTCTTGAGGTGAATGCAAAACTGTTGTTACTTTGTGATTTAGTTTCATCAATTATAACAGTAAAACTCATTATACTTCACTAAAAAAGCTTCACCAACTACTAACTTTAGTCCATTTACTACATGATCATTTCTACTATACTATCATTTCTACTACACTGCCATTAACACAACCTTTCGACATTAGAGAAAATACGCATTTTGAAAACAAACAGTTCAAAATTGACAGATCAAGAATGAACATCTAAAATCCGATGAAGGCCAAAATAGCTCATTGTAAACAGGCAGGGATAATTTTGAATGTTGTAGATTATTTGAAACAATAAAAGTTTATTTCAGTGAGGCTATTACATATTGAGCTTTTAATTTTTTAAATATTTTTTTGATTCAAACACCTTTTACTAAGTAAGTAGCAGGGTTGGGGTCAATTAATTACAATTACAATTACATAAAAATTTGTCAATTAGAACTACAATTATAATTACAGTTAAAAAATAACGTAATTAATTACAATTACAATTACTTAATTTGTTATCACAAGGGATAAATAGAAGTTATGCAATCTCACTTCTATAGGGTCCAACTACCATGGGCGATTTTGACAGTGGTGAACCTCCTTTGTTCTCAACAGCGATACTAAGTAGTAAGAAAAGAGGTTGAATGGTGTTTTAGTTGCCATTTATTAGCTGAATGTTGCTATGCATATAGATATATCTTTTACTATTATATATCTGTTATTTTAGTTCGAGTCATCAATAATATTTTTCATGTAGTCAATAGAATGAATATATAAGTTTATTCTATATCCAAAATTTTATCAGTACCAAATATAAATACTCTATTTTTCGAAATATTGAGTTCTTTTGATTCATTTTTTAATTATAGAAACTATATTACATGCTCCTAATTTTATTTGTGCAAATAGTAACACTTTATTTTTACGCAAATACTTCTTAGTTGAGCTCTCTCAAGAAAATGAATAGTCTAAACTTTGGATATTTCCTAAAAAATATTCCGAAAAGTACAAACAAAGACTATCTAATACGGATTATTAACATGACTGAGAAATTCTTAAGCCAAGAAGAAATGAAGATGGTGAAATGGAACAACCGGATGTTAGTGACACTCTCTGTAGCCTACTTTTAGGCAGAAGTCAAACCTAACCACACATACCATGTGAAATACTCTAGGCAAATATCAGTTCAAAGCAGACAGCGGCTGAAGCCACACTGAGCAAGCCCAAATGCCGCGGAGCAGGCCCTCCACTATTAGAACTGACCTGTCAGCCCATCACCCGAGAGAGGATAGCCCAACCTAGGAAATGGGAGATTGTCGTCCGCAGACCAGCCTAGCCAGATGACGCACCGAAGCTGCCCTCTTAGCCTAGACCTCCAGTTGTAATTCATTTTACAACTGCGAGATCTTAGAAGAAGGATCTGTATATAACACAATGAATACTACTTTACTCACACTACGCAATATTCTCTTGTCTCTCACCACACAGAGAGTTAGGTTCTCTGCCTAATTTATTCAGAATTCTCAAATCTACTATACAGTCATTTCTGCCGAGTTTAAAATTCACCAAAACATATTGCATTATAAAAGCCACTCATAAAAATGTTTGATTTGTGATAAATTAATTGGCCAATTTCAGAAGAGCAATATAAGGGAATGATAACTCTTTGTAAATATTGGTAATCAATTGTGCATTTAGCAACTTAAAAACTTTCATCCATTTAAAAAAAACTTCATGTTTATAATTGTATTGGATTCCGCTTTCTCAACTGCAGTTTTATGCTGCCAAGTTTACTAGTTCATTACATTTTCAAAGGGCATCAGAAACGACTAAGCAAGTCATATTTTACTATCAGAAGGTGAGCTTCTGCATCAATATGACGTATATATAATTTTAGTAAAACTATAAAGGAGTGTACTTAAACAAGTGAAATTAAATGAAATTTTATTAAGCAGAGGTATCAACGCACCATATATAACTCAACCAAATGTTTTACTATATTATTGTGTCCGCCAACTAACAAATTTTTATCTGTTGAAACAATTTGATAAGCTGACATAAACTAACTCTAACATGCAGGAACTTCCCATAGCTAATGGCATTTTTATTATATTGGTTGATTTGGTTCAGTAACTCATAGGGTTGTGAAGTATAAAATCGTAGTTAACATTAGGTAAAAATGAAAAAATATTTTTACTGTTTCAAATAATAAATGATATTCAGAGGGCTACATATGTAGCACCATACCTGTAATGATTTTATGACGCACACACGCACATGCACACACACATTGACACAAACACACACGCACAACACAAACACACATGCCAACACGCGCTAAAACACACTCTTATCAATACAGACATGCCAAAACAAAGACACACCAACACAGCCTGCACAAGCAGAAACAAATGCACAAACAATCACACAGAAAAGCAAATACACAAGCACAAACGCAAACCAAAAACACTAAAGAACTCACAAATGCACTCACATACACAGACACAGACACAGCTGCTGTTCACAAAACAATATTAAAAAATTAAGTGGTTTACTTTTTTAGCTGTGTACTGATTATGCGGACATAGAAGACTACTCTGCTACCCAAGAAAATGCAAGTTCTGGTCATCTTTTTGACAAACTTATAATTTTGATTTGTAATTGTCAAGACGGTGATGCATTCGGAGAAGATTCTCAAAGATTCAACGAAATAGTAAGTGACTAAAGATTATTATGTAATGACTGTTTAGCTGAATAATAACAGCAAATCACCATTGTAACTCAAGCACTATTACCTTTTTTTCACAATTAAAATACAAACTAAGTTTAAGAGATTGAAATATTTTAATTGATCAATTTTTGCATGCTGAAAAGTTTCTGTGCACACACCCATGTGTATGTATAGATATGCAAGCGTGTGAGTGTGTATTCAAATACCAATTTAATCTAATTAGGTAAAAATGACTATAATTAGATTAAAATGTATCCACACACCATTTTATTATAATTATAGGTTAAAATAGCTATCAGTTTCCATCTACTCTATATCTATGCTTGTGTGTATATATATATATATATATATATATATATATATATATATATATATATATATATATATATATATATATATATATATATATATATATATATATATAGTTTCTATAATTAAAAATGAATCAAAAGAACTCAATATTTCGAAAAATAGAGTATTTATATTTAGTACTAATACAATTTTGGATATAAAAATAAATTTAGATCTTCATTTATTGACTACAATATTGTTTCACGTAACGAAACAATATTGTAGTCAATAAATGAAGATCTAAATTTATTTTTATATCCAAAATTGTATTAGTACTAAATCTATATATATATATATATATATATATATATATATATATATATATATATATATATATATATATATATATATATATATATATATATATATGCAGTTATATAGTGTATATATATTTTCTTATCTAAGAATAGCCTAAAAATGTCCTGTAATCTATTTTCTGTAGAAAGCAGACTGCAAAACTGAGGAGATAAAAAAAGCAGCCAATGGGATAGAAAAGGCTTTCAAACACATCACAACGTTTACTTTTCCTCACCCAGGAAGGCGAGTTGCTGGTGGAAGTGAGGAGCAAAAATCCTGGTCTTTAAAAGGTTTGGGGTGGCCAAAAGAGATAACCAAATGTGTGTGTGTGTGTGTGTGTGTGTGTGTGTGTGTGTGTGTGTGTGTGTGTGTGTGTGTGTGTGTGTGTGTGTGTGTGTGTGTGTGTGTGTGTGTGTGTGTGTGTGTGTGTGTGTGTGTGTGTGTGTGTGTGTGTGTGTGTGTGTGTGTGTGTGTGTGTGTGTGTGTGTGTGTGTGTGTGTGTGTGTGTGTGTGTGTGTGTGTGTGTGTGTGTGTGTGTGTGTGTGTGTGTGTGTGTTGATTATATGATTATTTTTGTAGAGTAATGCCTTCAGTTGCTTAGGCACTTTTTTACCACACATAACTCCTGATATGTCCCTCCATCTGTCCCACGCTGCACTCATTCTTCTTGTGACTTCCGCCTCACAACCTCAATTCTGATCTATCATTGTCATCCTTACATATTTGAATTGCATTTTTATTGTTGGGCAGATATTCCGGAAGAGTTCTTAGAAGTAGTGAAGAGTCTTGCTAAAGAGTTGTTCACATTAAAGAGTACAGATGTTGATAAACTAAAGACTGGCTTTCAAGTTATTGAAAACTTTCAAGTATGTATTTTATTTGACTCTTTTTCTTAAAGAACTATACAATGAGTATGTATAATAATCTTAAAACCTTATACATTGCTTTTATTTGAGATTTTGACACACAGTTATGGAGATCAAGAAATATGATCCACCTAAAATTACATTACTAGGGATTGTTTAAAATAGGCCTAGAAAATTTAGTTTAAAGTGTTGTTAAAAAGAAAAAAGCCATTGGTTCTCTTTGTAAATATACTTTCATTACAATGGTTTTTCTGCATTCAAGGTTTTAAAAATTTCGACTGGAATCTAAAGACTTACCAGAAATTGGAAGCCCATCTGATGCTCTCCAGGAAACCATTCTGTACCAGGCTTTTACCAAAGCAAGGAAACTTTACATGGAGACCCTTGCAGAGGTTGTTTATTTTAATTCATATTTTAATCTATGTATTTGATTAAACCAACGCTAGCCATATGAATCATGAGCATTATTTTCTAAACATAAATATATATATATATACATACATAATACATAACAAATATATATATATATATATATATATATATATATATATATATATATATATATATATATATATATATATATATATATATATATATATATATATATATATATATATATATATATATATATATGATGCATGTTTCCGTTGATTCTCAGCTTGAAAAAAACTTGATGTCCTATGAATCCGAGGCTGCCGTAAAAGCTGCCATAAAGAAATGTTACCACTTGGCAGAAGATATGATTATCAAGGAAGGACATCAGCATAAATATGGACATTCTGCCAGTTGGAGGTAAAGATATGCTTGTTAATTTTAACTAATTGAGTTATTATAGTCACTGCATACATTTTTATCAAAGATTGAATATTACTTGTATAAACTCTACCCATAAAATTTATCAAAAATCCAAGTTTAAAAAATAGGTTTGAAACTAATTATAAAGTAATGACTTCTAATGTTGAAAAAATAATTTATATCTCATTGTTTTAATACTGTGAAGTGAACTGGTTTGTAAGAAATTGGTTATATACTCCCAAAACTGATGTAAATAAGGATAAATGAGTTAAGTCATCAGTGTCATCCCAGGTATATGCTTCCCAGTTTTATGCACCAGTTTTTTTATTTTGATTGGATTTTACAAATTTATAAACTATTGCAGGGAGCATTTTTTATTGTAATACATATCATTATGATATTTTATTATTCTATATATATATACATGTATATATATATAAATATATATATATATATATATATATATATATATATATATATATATATATATATATATATATATATATATATATATATATAGTACCAAAATCAAAAAGAGTGTTTAATTGGAAATCGTCTAACTGGGAAGCATCTATGTGAGATGAAACTAAGTCATGAATGTAATTTATATACTTCTGCTAGCCACATTATAATATGTGTGGAATTTACAACTAATTGATCTCTCTTATTAAAAATATTCCTGCAGATAACCCTTTTAGGCCCAGGCCAAAAAGGCATTAGCAAAAAATTTTTTCTGGGTTTAACCTTTCACTAGGGACCTTATAAACTGAAATCAAGTTGTGTTTTGTTGATATGTTCGAAATTTGTTTTGATTTTACAAAATGTAGCATATGCGCCACACTGGCCCTTAATGCCTGCAACAATGGCATTGTTCAACATGAGCATTTCTGAAGTACTCTCCCTATTTGTTGGAAGGAAACTGCATGCTACAAGTTGTGCAAGCTATTTTTTTTAATATAGAGTAAGAAGAGACATCTTCATTGCATTGCCTCACTATTTGACCTTGAACTACTAATGACCAATTAGCACATGTTTTGCATCCTATAATATAGGCCACAACTTCAACTTTTGCTTATATTTTTTTGCTCATAGTGTAAAAGTAATTCATATTACTCTGTTTTAAATTTACCATGATGAATGATGCCACATTATATCTTGAGTAAATAAGATACCATAAACAATTAATACATATGTTATACATCAATGAGGCTTACCCACCCCCTCCCCTTGAAAATTCGATCTTTGCTAATCTAACATTTAATATTTGTTGTATCCTTATACCATTACTGTAAGCTAGTTCATCAATAGTACATGCACTGTTGCTAGCATTAGCTTATTCCAAAAAAACTTACTTTGTAAACTGTTCCAAATATATCAAGAAAGTAAAAAAGATTAAGCAAAGCGATGTCAGACATTTTTTGTTATAGTTTCCCACAGTTTCTGAAATAATGAATATACATGTATAATGTGGCCATTATCTTTGTTAGTTCTTTTATAATCTATATTCTTATTTTAGCTGTTATTTAGTAAAAATTCAGCAAACTCACAGTTTAGCATTGATACTAACAAAAAATTTTTTCTCTTCTTTCAGTTTGAGTAATTCACATTCTAGATTATTTAGCTGCTTCTATAATCTAGTGGATTTGTAGCCTTGGATGATGTCTATTATAACTCAGTCTAAGACATACTTTGTTTATTTTTGAGCTGCTTATAATTTTATCCAAGGAAAGTGTTGTTAGCAAAGCTATTGTTTGAAGAGTTTTCACAATATTATAAAACACGACTAGTTTAAGAATGTTGCACCAAACAATTTTATATAATATTTATGAAAGCTAGAATATGCACTGTTGATGATATGCTGAATAAGCTTTGTCTTTGTTTGTAAAGGTTTATACTTTTTACTATATTATTCGTGTTATTAATAATAGTCAGTTTGTGCTTTTAGATCTATCCAGAGTGGACCTTTAATATCTTGAGCAATAAACTATCTTAAACTCTTTGACCGGTCTCTGAATCAATAAAGCAAATATAGCATAAACATGGTGCCCCGAGTGAGGAATTAAAGAAACTAAAAGTAAAGTGTTTGCTGGAAAGAGAGACAACAAACAATACAACTAAATCAAAAACAACAAAAAATCACAATATCAAGATGAGTATCAGTGTTGACTTTTTAGCCCCCAAGCCTATTCAAGATGGCTCTGACTTGTCCAACCAGTGGACGAGATTTAAAGAAGAATTTGAGCTATTCCTCACAGCAGCTGAGAAAGCAAATTCTGATGATAAAGTCAAAGTAGCCATTATGTTAAGATGCATAGGCCCAAGAGGCAACGACATATTCAAAACATTCACTTTCTCAGATGGTAAATCAAAAGAAGTCTATGCTGATGTTGTGGAGAAGTTTGATGCTTTTTGTCAACGAGGCACTAATAAAGTAGTAAAAAGACATCAACTGTTATCAACCAAGCAGAATACCATGAACATTGATGAATATGTCACCTCGCTTCACAAAATCGCTCGAGAGTGTCAACTGGACACAATGTATGACGATTTCATGCTTCAAGCTTTACTCCTGGGCATCAACGATGCCCAACTAAGAAGGAAGCTATTTGATGATGCCAGCGGGGATACTGGCTTAGGACTAGAAGAAGCTATAAAGAAATGTCGTATTGCTGAGAATTCAAGGAATGACATGGCTGCAATCCAGTCTGAAGAATCAGTGCAGTTCATCGGTTCCAGAAAGAAGCCTAATAAGCCAAGCAAAGATGATGATGATAATGCAGTAAGGTCCACTCAAACAGGAAACTTCTCAAAAGGAAGTTGTGGCAACTGTGGGCAGTCTCACCCTCCTAGAAAGTGTCCTGCATACGGTCACCAGTGTCATAACTGCAAAAAGTATAACCATTGGAGATCTCAATGTCGCTCAAAGAAGCAAGTAAACATGGTAGAAGAAGACAGTGATGGCTCAAGTGAATCGTTGTTGAGCATACAGGTAGTCAGAAAGAACAAAAAGTTGATGACAACTATAAGAGCCAGTGTGAATGATAGTCACAAACCGACACAGTTTCAGATTGACACAGGAGCATCCTGTAACATTCTCAATCACAAAGATTTTGTTGATCTCGGTAAGCCAAAGCTTGACAACAACCAGACAAGACTAAAACAGTTTGATGGTTCTATCACTCGAGCATTAGGAGGATGCGAACTGGAAGTAGCTGGAGAGAAGCTGTATTTTCTGGTGCACAAGACACAAAATCACAGCCTTCTATCTGGTGAGGCCGCTCTTCAGCTCGGTTTGATAACCATTAAAGAGGAGTGGGTTAACCTAATAAGCAATGCCAGCCTAGATGACATTCTCGGAAGCTACCCGGAGGTTTTTGAAGGTATTGGATGTTTGCCTGGGGAATACCATATTGAAATAGATGATAAGGCTATCCCAAGACAAAGTCACAACAGAAAGACGCCTCTCTCAATGGTAGCTGATCTCAAACAAAAACTGCAGTCATACACCCAGAAAGGTATCTTAAGTCCAGTAGACTATCCAACAGCTTGGATAAACAATCATGTGGCTGTGAGAAAACCCAATGGCACACTGAGAGTATGTTTAGACCCAAGCAACCTAAACCAAGTGATTCAAAGAAATCATTTTCCAATGCCGACGCTGGACGATGTGCTTAGCGAGCTGGATGGTGCTCGAGTATTCTCATTGTGCGATGCCAAGGACGGCTTTCTGCAGATAAAGCTCAGCAAAAAGTCCAGTGATTTAACTACATTCTGGACGCCATTTGGCAAATACAAATGGCTGAGGATGCCTTTTGGGTTGTCCTCAAGTCCTGAAGAGTTCCAGAGGAGACTCTCAGATGCACTTAGCGGTCTCGACGGAGTAACTGTAGTAGCAGACGACATCCTAATTTATGGGAAAGGAGCTACTCAAGCGGAAGCAGTGCAAGACCATAACCAAAAGCTCGAAAAACTTTTAGCCAGAGCACGTAGGGTTAATCTCAAGCTAAACAAAGAAAAATGTAAGTTTCTTCTAGAAGAGCTACCTTATATTGGTCATTTGATAACAAAAGATGGAGTGAAGCCCGATCCTAATAAAATCCGAGCCATAACGGACATGAAGCTCCCTGTCAACAGTGAAGAAATACAGAGGTTTCTGGGTCATGTGAACTACCTATCAAAGTTCATACCTCACTGCTCTGCTGAATGTGAACCACTAAGACGGCTCATTGGTGTAAGCAAGGAAGAGTTTGTCTGGGGCCAAGATCAAAAGAGAGCGTTTGATGAGATTAAAAAACTCATCACGAAAACTTCTTCACTCAAATACTTCAACATGAACCAGCCAGTAGTTGTACAGACTGATGCAAGTCTAGAAGGGCTCGGAGCTGTACTTTTACAAGAGGGGCAACCAGTAAGCTATGGCTCTAGAAGTTTGACAGATAGTGAGAAAAACTACGCACCTATTGAACTAGAACTTCTGGCCATCGTCTATGGGATGCAGAAATACGATCAGTACGTTTTTGGAAACCCAGATGTAACTGTACACACGGATCACCACCCTTTAGAAACAATATTTAAGAAGCCTCTGAACAAAGCGCCTAAACGCCTGCAATCAATGCTATTAGCTCTGCAAAGATACCAAATTAAAGTGCGCTACAAACCTGGTTCTGAACAAGTTACAGCAGACATGCTGTCTCGCGCTCCTGTTGGTAAACCCCAGAACAATACATCAGAAGAACAGATTTTCACAGTTAATCAATTAAAGTCATTTATGTCTGACCTAAGCGAAACGGGTCTGAAGCAAGACCTGCCAGTGTCAGAAGCGACCTATAAACTGATCCAACAGCATACGGGTAATGATCCAGTAATGGTGCAGCTGCAATCTCTGATAACCTCAGGATGGCCTAACAAATTATTTCAACTTCCAGAAGAGGTGAAGCCGTACTATTCATACAAAGATGAACTTGCAGTACTAGATGGGATTATTTATAAAGGATCTAGACTGGTTGTGCCCATAGCTGCCAGAGGTGAGATACTCAACAAGCTTCACACTAGCCATCAAGGAACAGCTGCCACTATCAGAAGAGCTCGCAATGCGGTATTCTGGCCTCAAATGGCTGAGGACATTCGAATGAAAACTGACAAGTGTGTCACATGTGCAATGGATGCACCTTTACAACAGCATGAGTCTCTGCAAAACCATGACATACCAGACTTACCTTGGAGTAAAGTAGGCATGGACATACTAACCTATAAGCATAAGGATTATTTGATGCTGGTAGATTATTACTCTGACTTCTTTGAATGTGAACCTCTATCTGATACACAATCTAGAGCAGTAATCAAGGCTTGCAAGAAAACTTTCGCAAGGTATGGAATCCCTCACCAGCTTCAATCAGACAATGGACCACAATTCACCTCGGCCGACTTTGCTCGATTTAGCACTGAATGGGGTTTCAGCCATACAACCTCATCTCCGGGACATCAACAGTCGAATGGGAAGGCAGAAGCAGCAGTTAAAATAATCAAAAGGCTGATGAAGAGAGCAGAAGACCCATATTTGGCTCTGCTAGAGTATCGAAATACCCCGACTGCAGGGATGACCTCATCACCAGCTCAGAGGATGTTTGGACATTCCACGAGGTCTATTCTTCCTACAGGTGACATGCCAAAGAACAATGTCTTACAGCAAAAAGCTAACAAGAGAAAAGTGGTACAGAGCAGCTACAATAAATCAGCTAAAGATTTGACAAAGTTGGCTATTGGCTCGCCAGTGCTGCTGAGAGACTTTGTGTCACAAAAGACTAGATGGCAGCAGGGTAGAGTGGTTGAACAGCTGTCGGACCGATCATACCTTGTCTCAAACAAAGACACAGACGTGGCTGTGAGGCGAAACAGGGCCGATTTGCGCCCTCTGAGTGATGTGGAAGCTAGTCAGCCATTGACTACAGTTGAAATACCAACAGACGCCAATGACCCAGTTTCCAGTCATTCTGTTCCAAACGCACAGATTCAATCAGCCGCAACAGCAATTCCTACAGAAGTGAATACAAACCCTGATCCAGCCCCAGTTAGATGGCAACGGTCAAGACAAACAAAAACCCCAGCAAAATATGAACAATACGAACTATACTAGATAATTATACCTAATCTGACCGAAGACAATCGGACAATAAACTCTTGAAAAAAAAAAAAAAAAAAAAAAAACAGATTTAAATAGCCCAAACCCAGAAAATAATATAATGTACTTTAAATTAACAAGAGAGACAATCTTGTAATAATATGCTAATCTTCTATAGACTATTAATAACAAAATCGTATTACTTGTTCATGTATCAATTCTTAATTTTTGTTTAGTTTTTTTTCGTTTGTTTGTTCAACATTGTCAAAGATTTGTAAAGGGGATGTTGATGATATGCTGAATAAGCTTTGTCTTTGTTTGTAAAGGTTTATACTTTTTACTATATTATTCGTGTTATTAATAATAGTCAGTTTGTGCTTTTAGATCTATCCAGAGTGGACCTTTAATATCTTGAGCAATAAACTATCTTAAACTCTTTGACCGGTCTCTGAATCTATAAAGCAAATATAGCATAAACATGCACTAAGGTTCTATAGCTCTAAAACTGGAACTTCGTTTTATACAATAAAGCTCAGATATATTTTTGCTATTTTGATAATATTTTTGCAATGCTAAACGGTCCCTTTGGCATAGATGGTGAAAAGCTCTCAAAATAAATGCAGCCGTTTTCAGATTTTCAAAGATCTATGTTTAGGTTCTCTACAATCGCAAACTAGTAAAAATATATTGATCAAAAGGCAGTCTAAATTCTTAAAAGAAAAGGCAAAGCCAATTGAAATTATTTATTTGGTTTGATATAGTCCGTCAAAAGTATAAAGAATGATGCTGTCCAGTTTTTCAGCTCTGCTGTTTTTTATCTTACTAGTACAAGGACTGCCTTAAAAATATTTAGTTTCACTATCTGGCTAACATGTGTGAGCTATATTTTATGTGACTGAATAAAAATAAGTTGCAAAGTTGATTGAAATGGCAATTTCAATCAATACAATATTGATATGAAATTTGGAAGAATTGTTACCTCTAAAGCCCAGTGGAGCACCGGCACTACATGACTTTTTGAAGGCCTGAATATTGCTGCTGGGTCAAATTTAGCAATTAGCACTTGGTGCAAATTTTGATCAACATGTTTACTATTGGTTTATATAATAAAAAACTAAAATCATTTCTGTCCTGAAAAAATTTGAGTAAAATAATGCAACCCCAAATAAGTGTTTCGTAAACTAGGTGAATGTCAAATTCTAAACTTGATGCTGCACGCTGTATGTTATAGTCATACAAATTGACTAATTATATAAAAATAGTATGTATGTGTAAAAAATGCCTGAAATTAAACTTTACAAATATGTATTTTATAACTTTTTATCATTTCCATTAGATATATATGCATTGAAAGTTAATATAGCGTATATATGCTACACCGGGCCTTATAACAGGGTTAAACAGGAAAGTTAGTTTTAATGCCAAGTTAGTATTTTTGATGTTAGTGTCCAATAATTTAATTAGTCTCAGTGTCAAGCTTAAGTGAGAAGTTCTCAGATGACTTTCACTTATAGAGTGATAGTTGAATTTCACTGAGCTTGCCAATCTCTGTACATTGTCTGATCAAAACAGTTATACTTTATTTCAATAAGTTTTATTGATAGCTCTATTTTTTTAGCAAGTACATGGGACTGTTAACAAGCGAATTTAAGGAGCGAGAAAACGAGCTGATTGCTATTTATTATTATACCAAGCAAGCGGCTGACTCAAAAAAAGCATATGAACAACTTAAGTTAAAAATGGAGAAAGAAGCTAAAGCCAATGCTCTAAGGTTTGATCGTATTATGAAGAAACTAGAGCAAGCACAAGAACATATGGCTGAGACTAAAAGAATTTCTGAGATGCGAGAACGAAAATATCAAGAAATGCTTGACAAGATGGAAAAAGCCCTCGACAAGGATCGTGGTTATCATGAAGAAGAAATACAGAAATATCAAGAAAGCATCCAAGCAGAGCGAAATGAACGTTATCATGCTGAAAGGACAAATGGAGAAAAAATTGATGAGTTGAAAAAGATTCTTCATATTCTGCAGAATTCAAATAGTTCTGAGCATAAAAGGAATGAGTTGGCAGAAGAAATGGCTGCATTAGAAAAAAGATATTCAGAGGCCACTGCTAATGCTTTAAAAGTTAAGGCCGCACAGCGTAAAAGCGGATTTTGTCCAGTTTTATAAATGCTTCATATAAAAATCAATAGTATTCATATATATAGAATACACATTTTCATCACAATTATTGGTTATTAGTTAAAATGTGCTCTAGGCAGCTGTAGTAATTACATGCAATTACAAAACATACACACAACCAAAATCTATCAAGTGTGTTTTACACGCTCTTACATTAAATGCTTTTAGGTTTTAGATAATACTTCTATGATATGAACTTTATATAATAGTGGTTTTTCAATTAAATATCTTCATTTCTACTTATCTTTGAATTATTCATTATAATAGTTTATAAACTTTCATTATGGGTATAATTTTGAGTCTTTAAAAATATATTTTCTGTTTTATGCATGCTTCAACATTTTATGTAGATGGCTAAAATGTATTATTCATATAATTTTATTCGCAATTTCTATAATTATAGATTATGTTTATCAAACATTTTTAAAGCTTTGGTTTTGAAAAAATAAAATTGAAATTTATAATTTCAAAAAAATTCTTATGATTGGTTGTTATTTACAACTTCACAAAATTTAAAAATCTAGAACATAGTTTGGAAAATTTGTACTGAATATAAAAAAAAACAAATATTGTTGTAATTCTTAGAATTATTACTTTGTGGGTTTCTAGTGAGCACTGTGTTTCCGTTATCCTCAAATAATATTATCACGGCTTGTTACAGATAAGAATGACTTTATTTACAATAAATAGATTAGTAGTAAACCGATACATCCAGTATCACAGCAATAAGAATACATCTATTCTACAATAACTATCTATTCACTCGGCTATGACTGCTAGCTAACGTCTGGCGCCCCCTGTGCATCGCTGGGGATCTCACATGATATGTATGTGATTGGCTGGGGAGCACGTGGGAACGCATACTACACGCTCTATTACAATATTATTATTTACAAGTTATCTGCAAGCTCAAGAAAAGCAAATGACTAATCACAAAAATTGATTCTCAGCTCAACTTATAACTAAAAAAATGAGATTACTGCATAATATTGTAAGAAAGAAATTAACTACAATAAAACATTAATAATAAATTTCTTTTAATTTTAGTATTATGTAATTAGTTTTCTCTATTCCTTCACATGGTACAATAACTCCCATGGCAAAATGCTTTACATTCAAAAGCTGACAACTCTCAGTACTCTCTTGCTGCATGTTTTTCCCTAAGCCACACCCTCCCACATTAAAATGAATGACTATTTTTAAAATCAATTTATTTAATTTATAATAAATATAGTTATACATTTGAGTAATATATTTAACTTTATTACGAGTATATACAGTTACATACAAAGACCATTACTGTGAACAATTAGGCAAAACCTAGAAAATGCAAGTTATAATTGTAACACAAACACTGTGCCAACTATAAGCATTTGAGTTCTCTAGTGAGTAGGTATATTAAAGTAATAGTTGGGAGTAATGTTCCTGTAACTTGGCAACCGATAAATATCCAGAGTGAACTAGGCTGTGATTTGGGCAATGAATCTGCCCTGGTGTCCTTTATTATATTATTATTCTAACAATTACACTGGTTGCCATCATTTGACACTGGTTGACATCATTTGACACCATTTGACACTGATTGACATGATTTGACACTGATTGACATGACTTGACACTGGGTGACATGATTTGATACTGGGTGACATGATTTGACACTGGGTGACATGATTTGATACTGGGTGACATGATTTGACACTGGGTGACATGATTTGACACTGGGTGACATGGTTTGATACTGGATGACATGATTTGACACTGGGTGACATGATTTGACACTGGATGACATGGTTTGATACTGGGTGACATCGGCAAGACTACAATTGCAATTCAAAACTTAAATAATCTCATCATAAACAATACAAAACATACGAACATTTGTATTCCACAACAAAGAAACAATGTAATTAATATAAATGCTTCGATCACTTATATTTGCTCTCTTAAAATTGCAACTAGTCCACTAGCACCAACTATTGCCAAATGCCAGAGGTCTTTCAGTTAGCACTGGCTGTTAGCTTTTCTTTGTAGAATCTCAATATAGCTAAGATAACTATAAACAGACACGCACTAATTTGATTACACTAAGCGTATTTTTTATTCAGTACTTCAGAATAATGTAACATAATGACAACAATGAGGGTATTTTTCATTACGTTGTGTCATACAACCAGCTCAACAATCAAACTGACTCTCAGCTCACTTTGAATCTCTCATTTGCTGAAGGAAGCTGTTTATACTACTCTCTCTCAATATTATCATAATTATGTTATACTCTGTGATGCAAAGTTATAGAATGTATACTATTAAATAGTTGGATTTTGTGTGGTTTCATAATTGTGTTTGTTAAAATGTCCTAATAATTATATGAAATGCAAGCTCTAACACTTTAACATTAATGATATATTGATATTTTTTCAAAAATATTACTCATAGAGCAATAATTTCAACATCATGTAAAAAACACAGGCCAGGAAAAATATTGTGTTGTCAAAATAATTACAATCTTTGTCCTTTTACTCGAAAAATGCTACTGTTTTCAAGGAGTTGACCTAAATGATCCCACAAACAGGTTGTGTATCTAGTTATGCAGTAATAGTAAACGGCAAATTATAGAATTATATATATTTTATTCATAGAAGAACACGTAAAAAGAACCATTAATACCATAATGATAATGAATATATACAATATAAAGATTACAATCATTTCAGCTTTATATACACAGCATTGCTTTACATTAATCTTATATTAAAATTACCGAAATTTAAAATCTTTTTCGTGGAAAGCTGCTAAACATCCTTAGACAAAAATTAGCCAGAGTTTTCATCCAGAATCCTGGGAAGTAGGGGGCTCTCTCTCAAAGAGAAGTACCAGTTCGCATTGTTGGGAGAAAGGAAACATGTCTACAGGAAGTAACTTGACTAGTTTGAATGGATCTCCTCTCCATCTCTTAGAAGGAGGTCTCATCAACCTACATGCATTCAGTATACAGATATTATACTCAGCAGGGAAATAGAAAGCTGTGTTATGCTATATATTAGGTACATGTAATAAACGCATGAACTAGTAACAGAGCATACGCACTGAATCCACTGTTATCAGTATGTGAGATATAACGGTAGCAGAATGTGAAGGTATCAGTAGAAACGGAAGTATTGTTATATACATATAGCAGGCAAAGGCGAATGAAAATGTATCTCGCAGCCATACAACATAGAGGGCTAGCTGCCATATTAATTTACTCTAAAAATTGCATCAAAACTATCAAAATAATTACAGTGTAAAAAACCCAAAAGAACATAGTCCTAAGAATAAGGCATATGTCACAACCGCAATTTGTGTTATAAAAAAATCATCTTAACTTTTCAAATCGCCCTCGTATTACGAAGATAGAATTCCCAGTTTGAAAACAATTATAAAATTGGAATCACTAATTAAAAGTATGTCATTTAAACTATTTAATATATAATATAATATTGCATAGAACATGTAAATGGCATTAGAAGTGTGTTCCACATTCACACAACACACAGGTATTATAAAAGCAGGATCACATCATAAAAGCATGTCAATTAGACTACGTTTCCCAAACTGCATTGTTATCACTTTACTGATATGTACCACATACTCACTCTACAAAGTTCTTCAGTGCACTGCGAGGTTCACAAGACACATAGACTAACTTGGTGAGAGACGGACTTTTCCGTAACGCTGAGAGGACTTCTCGGTCTACAGAATAGACCAATCAGATAGCACCAAATGGTTGCATAGTATCACATGATATTTCAATGCATAGAATGTTACTGAAGGAAATCAGAAAGTGCAACACTTAGTAGTCAGTAAATCTGGGTCAAGATATAAGATACGACACATAGTCTTCTACTATACTTATTGAGTTGAAAGTAAATGAACAGCAAAACTACAAAATATTTTTCCAACTAGAAACATAAACAGTGTAGTAACAGTATTGTAGTGTAGTAATAATGTAGCAATAGTGTAGTAATAGCATAGTAATAGTGTAGTAATAGTGTAGTAATAGTGTAATAATAGTGTAGTAATAGCATAGTAATAGTGTAGAATAGTGTACTAATAGCGTAGTAATAGTGTAGTAATAGTGTAGTAACAGTGTAGTAATAGCGTAGTAATAGTGGAGTAATAGTGTAGTAATAACATAGTAATAGTGTAGTAATAGTATAGTAATAGCGTAGTAATAGCGTAGTAACAGCGTAGTAATAGTGTAGTAACAGTGTAGTAATAATGTAGCAATAGTGTAGTATTAGTGTAGTAATAGTGTAGTAATAGTGTAGTAATAGTGTAGTAATAGTGTAGTAATAGCGTAGTAATAGTATAGTAATAGTGTAGTAATAGTGTAGTAATAGCATAGTAATAGTGTAGTAATAGCATAGTAATAGTGTAGTAATAGTATAGTAATAGTGTAGTAACAGCATGGTATGGCACATATTACCATGATTAAAACCAGAAGCAGAGAGAGAGAGAGAAGACTAAGATACACGTATACAAACAACATGTCAATATTGAAGAATAAATCAAACAGAAATATAAAATAGAGAAACACAATCCTTACTCAGCCCAGCTCGAGGTGGATCTACTATAGCCAGTGGCTCTTCACTTCTCATAGAGTTCATAAGTTCGGGGAGTACTGACTCCGCCCTTCCACATTTGAAGCTGATATTTTCTACACCTACAGGAATTCGACTACTTAAACTAGCAGTAATACATAGTAACCATTCATAACACAGATCATATCTAAACATATAAAGTTCAAAATAAATCCTGACAAAGAAATATCCAGGCAAAATACAAGAATAAAAGTAATATAAACACACCGTTTAGCTTAGCGTTCTTCTCGGCATCTGACACAGCCTGAGGTACCAGCTCTATTCCTATCACCTTTTTAGCGTGCTATAATATTCATTAGATTATAGTAATAGTGTTCAGATAACAAAACTGAGATAAAAGAACAGATAATTATATAATATATACAGGCACATTGAGCTATACAATAAGACCTTTTCTTATAGTTAATATTGAAAGAAACATGATTGCAGTTTTTATTAAACAATACCACTAACCATAATAATTGTTACTTATACCATATTCCACACGGCAGGTGAAATTTTTAATAGCATTATATTATATATTATACCTAAAATATAATAAATTATTATATTAATAAAATAAAATCTAAAAATACAACATAGTATGCTAATAAAAGATAATATATATAAATGAAATAAAAATATTATGCTAATACAATAATGATATATAATCCAATAACCAAATATTTCCTGAAACAGTTTATAATTTTGTAAAATCCACTCACAGATGCCAAGAGCATTCCTATAGTTCCAGTTCCACAGCACACATCCAGTACAGTTGAGGAGTCGTCTGTGAGCCCCGCAAACTCAGAGATAGCGCTGTACAGAACCTCAGCTCCTTCTTTGTTCACTACACAACAAGTTACTCAGTATATCAGAGGTAAGTTGAGGTAAACTAATAAACAAACATGGTACCGGGTCTATCATTGAGATAAAACCCCACTGAGGCTACTGAAAAAATTAAATGCTTGAATTTTGGCTATTTTTGCATAAAGGTGACCATTGGGAGAATATTTTAGTGTCATTCAACATTTCATTGGTATTGGCCTAGTTAACCAGAGGTCAGGGGTTTGAGTGAACACACCAGCAGAGTTGTACGAAGAGCTTCCAGTCATAATTGCTCCTTTGCTACATAAAAATAGTTACTAAGAAAACTTTAAAAACAAAACCATTTCCATAAGGAATTCTTACAGGTATAGTGACTGTAAGTGTATTGAAGAGAAAAAGATTTATTAGTTGGAAAAATATCAATATTAAAACATAGAATTACCTTGAAAAAAGGCCGAAGGAGATATTTGAAACTTTAAACCCAGCAACTGTTCTTCTATAGTCTAAAATATACCAAACTAGGTGCATTATCACATAGCCCCAGTTCTAGCACCCAAATGTATAGCACAACTGAGGAGCTGTCTTGGAGCCCCGCAAACTAGCTGTTAATAAACAAACAAAACGTTTAGAAAGAATTTAAACAATATTTCAACCCGTGACAAATACTACACTGATGTGTGAGCAAACTGCACAAGAGTAGAAAACTCTAACGAGAACGGAAAAACAGATTCAAGTTTGAAGAAGAAAGAACACAGACTAAATAGGATGTTGTATGTAGCGCATGTTTTACCTCATCACCATATAGATGTACGGGTGGGGCAGTCTCTGTTTCACTCTTCTTCCTATAAACAGAAATAATTAAAAATCTATAAAGACTTGTTATATTGAAGCTGCTGTGGTGATAATATTTATTGTTGAGTAACAAAAGTATTTAAAGTCATATGAAAGCTGCAACCACCCAGATATATAATACGGTGTCATGAAAAAGTAAAACTTAATTAATAAAAACACTTTTATGATAGATTTACTTCAAATTACAAAAAACATAACTTGAATTATTTAATGATTATTATTATAGAAGGCAAACTAAAGATTGACTTTGAAGGTACATCAGTTTGGAGAACGATTTCAAACAAATAAAATAATTCACTACGTTGAATAACAAAACACATTTAAGTTGTTTGTACAATGCGTGATCAGGAAAAACAGGTTATGACAACTCCTACTAACCACTACTTACTGCCTGGGGCTAATATTGATGTAGAGAGACGTCACATTAAAACTCTTGCCGTCCCCTTCTGTGTAATATTTAAGAATGTTGGATTTTACACCTTCTAGTTCTTCCTAGAGAAAAAAGTTACAGAATGTAGAAATAAAATACTAAATATACAAACAAATCTAGCATAAATAGGCTATTACTCAGATACGTGTGCAAAAAATGCACATATTATACAGAAGCCTTGAGATTTTCATCAAATAAATAAAATAATTATAATGATGGATTAATTTGATGTTTATAAAGAAAAAAAGCTTCTAAAATTATTTAGAATATTTAAAACGTCATTAGAAATTAAAATTATTTGTGAGAAAATCAGCAAGAAACATGAATTCTCACCCCTAGCAAACAAATGCATTCACAATAAGAAGTCCCAAAACTAATGACTACTCAATAATCCATTTGTAGTTTTAGACAAAGCCTAGACTGGTAACCCCCACAGCTATAGCTAAGACTCTCCCAGTATAAGTTGAGACACAAACCAAGTTGAAGAACTACTATTGAACATCTAATTTTCACCACCTGGAATCTATCTAATTACACATTGGAGTAAGCCTATATTAGAGCTAGTCAGCGAGTTTGCCTATCACTATTTTCACAATCTAGAGTCTAATCACACGTCGGAGTATGTTTAGAGTCTAGTCACTCGAGTTCATATACCAGTCTTGCTGCCGACAGCAGACGCAATCTACACAATGTTTACTAAAAGGCAGCACCCACCTGGGTCAGCCCTTCTCCAACGAACGTCGGCATCACCATGAGACCGCCGAGGGTCGTTTCTCTCACCAGCAGCCACACCCAGTGACCTTGCTGACTGACGGGGTCAAAGGGCGCGTACGCTGACTGTCTCACAAAGTCTTGGAAACTGGAAGCCACGTCCTTCATAGCCTGAGAGGTGTTTGGAGAGTGTGTTGGTTCGAGGACCGCTACCGTCCCTTCCCGGTACTCTCCTAGTCTGTACCCAACTGTCACTTCTGCAAAAAAGAAAATCATAATGAATGTAGCCAACAGTGGCTTAGCATGGTTTTAGCCAACACTATCATGAGATGATAACTACAACTCGGAAAACACCATCTTCTTAAAGTTTTAGTAGAGATAGAAGTTTTGCCTCAGCTTACAATAGGCAGTAGAAGCTGCTTAGAAAAGAGAAGACCAATACGTTAAAGATTAAGTAGCAGCAATAGCTAATGATAAAACTTAGCCTACTTATGGTTGACTGAAAAACGGCATGGATAAATTTACTCAGATTACCGACAGTGTGTAGTACATCTCAACAAGGAGTGTTGACAAACTTAGATTAATAGTTTAGGATGAAAACAAACATACCATCAGATATAGGGTGGCGTCCCACAGTAAACTCACATTTATTTCTGTAGCCGTCTGTTTGAGGCTACAGAATATTAACATAATATTAATATCAGACTGGGAGTGAAAATGAACAGCAAAAACGATTGACTTGGTAGGAAAGGGGAGGGGTTAACACCAGTAAACAGAAACTATTCAATTAGAAGTTACCGCTAGACATATGGTATACACACTGAAGGGAACTAGTTTACTACCAGATATGTGGTATACATACAGAGGGGAACTAGTTTACTACTAGACATGTGGTATACACACAGAAGAGAACTAGTTTACTACTGGACATGTGGTATACACACAGAAGGGAACTAGTTTACTACTAGACATGTGGTATACATACAGAGGGGAACTAGTTTACTACTAGACATGTGGTATACATACAGAGGGGAACTAGTTTACTACAAGACATGTGGTATACATACAGAAGGGAACTAGTTTACTACAAGACATGTGGTATACACACAGAAGGGAACTAGTTTACTACAAGACATGTGGTATACACACTAGTTTACTACTAGACATGTGGTATACATACAGAAGGGAACTAGTTTACTACTAGGCATGTGGTATACATACAGAGGGGAACTAGTTTACTACAAGACGTCTGGTATACATACAGAAGGTTTGATGGGCAGTAACAGATCTTTATAATCGGTATTGGGGTATTCAGACTTTGGTAACTTCGAGTCTTTGTATGCCTTCATCATTGCTTCTTTCAAACTTGATAATATATTCTTTATTTTATCTTCTTTGTGCTGGAAATGTATAGCAAATTATCACATCAGGATCCATACCACATCCTTCTATCATTACGTTTTTCATGTCAAAAACCGCAAGGACTGATAACTCATGAAAGTTGGGCAGTAAGATAAGTGTGTAGCTCTGCAGTGAATAAAATATCAGAAGAAGTAGTAACATTCAACTTGACAGCTGTATAGTCATTTAGCAACACCATATATAATAGAATTTGTAAGACTGTATAATGTATAGGACTACATAATACATAGGACTATATAATATATAAAGCTATACAATATATAAGACAATAACATAATATATAAGACTAATATATAATATCATATAATATATAATATGTAAGACTATATAATAAATAGGACTATATAATGTATAAAAATATACAATAATATATATGTATAATATAATATAGGAATACATGAGATCATTGAACTATAAGACAGTTTTATTTCATTGCATAAGATTTTATAATAAATGAGACTATATTATACATATAATATATAAGGATATATATTATATAAATACTATACGAGACCTTGAGCTGTTCATCATAGCTCATGCTCCATAGCGGACACGTTTTGCTCAGCAGCTTCTCCCTGTACTCATCAGCTGTGAGTATAACTTTCTGTTGCTTAGCAACCCCAGCATCATGTGACTCATCTGCATAATACAATCAGAACACAACTAGAAAAGTTTATACTCAGACATATTTCTCGAAAACACTGGCTGACACAGAACTGGAATCATAACATTGGATATATTCAGACGGCAGCAGTTTTCAACAGAGATCTGCCGACAGGTGTAAAATGTGTGCATGTAGAAAGTATCTCTAGAAAACTAATACTTATACTACGAAAGGAAAGAAAGAGCACTTTACTAAAACCAGCCATAATTTTTAGGAAAAGCCCCGAAGTGTGATCAAACCTCAGCTATACACTATGTCCAGAATAGAGATGACAACTCCTAAACCTACAGTAGACTGTGTACCTAAACTACAGAAGAAGGTGGGGTATACCTACCAGCCCGCCTTTTCCGGTTTAACAGAGGATCAGTAGCTGCTTCAGCCTTCTGTAAAACACATCGCATGAAACAGTTCAATTTATCATCAATTTGAAGGAGGTGCACTGAGAGACGGCCATAAGGGGCAGCAGCAGCAATTACAATTCACATCATACTATTATACCTGATTATAACTGATTGAGTTGTTGAACAGAAAACTCAAGAGAGAATTTGAATAAAAAATTATGTAACAGAAATGACAATTTTTTAGTGTAAAACTTTATAATTGAAGCTTTAGCTCAAACAAGACATTTCGATGATGGTCGATTAGAAAATACCAGTATGTAGTACATACACCTACTAGAGTTGTCTTATCATGAAGCATTCACTAGTTCGTCTAAGGGAACAGCCGTGGTCTAGGGGTAAGAGTGTTTGCCTAGTAAACAAGAAGTCATGGGTTCGAAACCCGAAAAAGCCATTGGTGATGTTAGGAAGAGCATTCAGTCATAATTGCTCTTGTGCCTCATCTGAATAAGTTCTTAGCCTGATTTAACAAAAAACCCTTCCATCAGGGGTTTCTCATGGAGATAGCAACTATAAACTTGTGTGAGTTATTTATTAGTTTCTCTAGTGAGGCATACAATACATAGACTAAGAGTTCTGCCACCAGAGGGCAGGATAGACACCCCCTCTGCAATACATAGTTATATAGGCTGATGCGGACTAAGTCTAACTAATAGATAATCAGTTAATATCATATTAGTATACTAACTGATACCTTGACATAAAGAGTCTTGCCTCTCCACTGTAAACCTTCTAGAACTTTCATGGCATTCTGCCGATCTTCTTCACAACTATATAAGCACAGTATTGAGGATGTACAACACATGTGGCTCACCATAGCTAAGATATTGTGATTCAATTATGTTGAATTTAAATCTACCAGCTTACCAAAATGTGGCAAATGCCCAGTCACACTTGTCCATCTTTTTAATTTTCTTTGGCTTCAACTTCAAAGATGTCAACTTTTGTTTGATTTGCTAAAAGGGTTAACCAATAGAATATATTAAAATAATGTTATATAATTTGATCAGAAGAGAATTCTGTTACATCTCATAGCTAAGTCAGCCATGTGTGTTTGCAATAAAATTATAGCAACATGTACATTAACCACAGTTACTTTATTAAACAAAAATTCAGTTCACTAAAATGGTAATACGATAATATTTACAGAAAAGTGTATGTTATTGAATAACTTTTTACCTATAATTATGCAATTTTCTTATTAGAAGAGCTTATACTGAAAGGTGGTTTCAAAAAGCAAACTAGAGTATGTTCTAGTGAACCGGTAATTTTCCGAATATACACATTTCAAAAATTGCCAGTGTGTATTTTTGAAATGTTGTGTTACCGTGAGTCAGTAGTTGAAAAAATATAAAAGAGTTTTGACTTTAAGCGAATACTTTATCCAGAGTTATATTTGCAATTCTTCGGACAAATTGGCCTCAAATACATCTCCTGAAAGATAGTTTATTTTAATAAAAGACATACTTAAATAGAAATCTGCACATGGATTTAGACATTTTACTCACACTATGGGCACTCCGAGGGTGAATGTTGCCGATTCTTATTTTAAAATTCTCTGTACTATATAGAACAGGTTGTTCAGCTTTAGAGTTGTCTTCCACAGCATCTTGGGGTATGTCATCGTCTTTGACTAATGTGACAGTATTTGTGGAGGTACCTGGTTGGTTTTGAGAAGCAACTGCATCAGACCCTTGATCTGATGAAATCGCTGTATTCACATTTGATTCAACATCATCTTTGGATAAGGAGCCTTCAAGTGTTGCCATACTAGAAAATATTCCCAATATTTTATAGATAGGCGATATATCTAACTTATAATTTTATCTGATTACATCGGATAGCAGCGCAGATAGCAAGACAAATAGCAAACTAGAGAGAAGTCATAAATTTAAGTGATTTTATAAATGATAATAACTCACACTACAGATATCAAAACTATTTAAAACAAGACTTTCGCTATGAAAGTAACTGCAAGTGCAAAAATAAGTTCAAGTTTATGTTATTTCAGATTTGGCACATTCCAGCTTTAAGATTGAAGTAGTTCAACAAATTTCAAGTTTAGAACAAGAATGTTGAATTCACTAGCAAATTTTCATTAATTTTACTGTTTACACCCCAGCAACAAAGAGTCAGATTGAGCTACAGCTAAAAGCCCTGCTTAAAAGTAAAGATTAAAGTTAAAGCTATTGACTTTTGTACTTTCAGTAGTAAAACTAAAGTTATAAATAGTTATGATAGAAAATTAAACTATAATAATATTAATTAATTATAATAAATTATTGATTGAAATAAATAACATATATTCAAATTATGATTAAAAAATAACATGATCATGATGTATTTTAAACTAAAATTGAATCATCATAACTTCATCATCATGATCATAATCATAATGATTACATTTTGATCTCAATTTAATATTTAACTTTATAACAGGGTTATCAATCTCATAATTAATTTTAATTACTCTCGGTGTCCTAATAATTGAAAGTCAATAATACATAAGGCATAGCAATAACTTAAGTCATTAAGTTTAACCATAAGTAGCAGTATAATTGTGAGTGTGTAACTGTAAGTAAGACTAAGTGTAAGTATAACTTAATCTATAACTTTAAGTTTAATTAATTTAAGTTTTATTTAGTTTAGCACTAAGATTATATTTCATCTTTCTAAAAGTGACCCACTACCAGTGATTTAATTTTACTAATATTTTATTATTATATTCTCAAATTTAAATTTAATGCATAATAAAACTAAATATCAAGATGGCAAGGCCAACTCAAAGTCAAAAACTGAAAAAGAAAAAGAAAGAGGCAAAAACTAAAACAGTAAAATAATTATTGCAACAGAAGCAGTGGAACTACTGAATTAAAAACTAGTCTTTTTCGGTTCAGTGAATGAGACAAGATAATATAATATATAGTGTTAAACGTATATATTTATAATATTACATTTACTGCGAGTGTAATGATGAAATTAAATGAAAATTAAGCTCTGAAAGCATTGGAAACACAAGAAAGCGGAAACGAATTGCGCAGACTCATACATGGAAATTTTGTTAACTCAACCTAGGTTCCTGAAAACAAAATTGTAATATTGAGAGACATTTTATGTACCCCGAAAAAATAATTTTTAAATTCAGACGGCTCTTAACTATTCTTTTGCCCGTTTCCATTTTGAACTGCAGTTAGCCAAACACTGCAACAATATTATCAACATGCAAGCTGATAAACCTAAGGCTTACGGATCTATTAATTGATTTCTGTATTTAACATACCGGTCTCTTAATGTGAGAACGTAGCAAATGAGGAACTTTTTTGCTGCCTCAATATGTTTGCCATTACTTTAATAACAACAGAAAAAAATGGGTCAATAAGCATGGTGATGATGACCATCACCATGATGATGATCATCATCATGATGTTAATGATCGAATTTCAATTTGATTATGACCACCAGCATTACCATCAGCCAGAGGCATGATGATGATAATCATAATCATTTAGGGTATAAACCTAAAGTAACAGATCTACTTTAGAGTAAGTAAGTCAAATTTTATTTCTAATCTCAACTGAGTTCAAGTTGAAAGTATGAACTCGGAAATGAATAATAAATAATTTTAATAATAATTATACTAACAATTATGTTATTACAATTGTTTATTTAGTGTACTAGTAGGTATTTATTAACTTTAAGATGGGAATATGTTTAATTTTTACAAAAAATCAAGTTTTTAGACTTAGGCTATAAACTAAAAACTATTTTAAGTAACACTTATAATAACTGGCATCAGTGCTACCCATGTACATTCTGGTACTCAAACATATTTTATTCTCTCCATAATAATATTTATATTGCACCATCATATTTTACTTGTTTTGTTTTAATACTCTTGTCTGAATTTTAATGTTTTTTCTGTAGCTGAATTGTGAACTTCTCTATTTGTAGTTGGTCGCACACCAAGATGCGTGTTCATGTAGAAATTTGTCATATCTCCTTGACAACCTGCTACTCCACTCGATGCTTCCTCTGCTGGGATTTTTTTCGGGTGAGAAAGCTAAACTTTTAGTTTTCTCTTTATGTCTTTGGAAATCTTCCTAAGCATGTTATTGTTTATGGCACTTTACATTTTTGTCCTCACTTATCTCCTTTCTGTTCAAATAGTGGGTGGCTACTGAAAGCCTAGCTCAATTAGGTTTCTCCACCTAACCCTGTCCTGAGCGTCCTCTTCATTGAAGGAACACGATTGGAGATCCTTCCATTTTTAGCAAACTTTTAACCAATAAATAATTATCTTATTATCATATTTTATTCTCTCAATATTTTATGTAAGGCATCGTTTGTCTGGCACCATGAAATTGTTTCATTTATGTAGTTAATAATTAGCTGTAAGATAAAGATATATTTAGTTTCACAACAAATCCACTTTTTGGACGTATTTTTGCTTCAATATTTAAATGTTTTCTCTACTGTGTTCTTATCTACTTTTCATTTATATTCAACAATATTGCATCTCACAATTGTAATATTTTACTATTATGATATATCGAATCAATGCATAGATATTGGTTATATTATTGGGTTTTAATTGTTATTCCAATTAGTTATATCATATACTAATATTATTCTTACTTTAGATTCCACGTTATGTCTTTGTGAAGCTGAAGCATCTAGCAATAAGCTGCACCTCCAGAAAAAATTGTATAATGATTAGTGTACCAATAGAAACCATCAGATAACTATCTTTAAGGTAAGATGACTCCTAAAGAAAACTGCTTCTCCCTTTACTTCAGTAATCAATTTATTTTCTTGGAAAGTGATTGAAGGTTGTAGTTGTAGTCCAGACCAAGCAGTGCTATTGTGTTTTTCTAATTGGAGTTGTACATATAATATATATAATATAATATATATAATATAATATATATAATATAATATATATAATATAATATATATAATATAATATATAATTTCATAATGCAATTCATTTTACGTTTTTATTTACTCTGTTGTTTTTTTATTGATGCCATCTCCGGCATGTCTAATGCACCTACTTGAATGAAGGTTTATTGATTACCGGAACATAAAACATAAACTCCTCCCCAATAACATTGCTTAGAGCCTTAAACATTGGTTCTGGTATATAAGTATAGAGTTATTCTCTCTCTAGGGAAATAGTCTTAAAAAAAGAGTACCTTTATTTAACTAGAATTTGCAGCAAGTTTAACCAAATAGGCGAAACAGGTAGAGAGTGAGACAGGTGGGAAGGATACAACAAGGGGAGTGAGAGTGTCAGATAGGGTGTTACAATGGGGGGAGGGTGTACAGTGTACCTCTAATTGTTTTTGATGAAACTTTCCCTGGAGCTCATTGGCTATATTTATTTTAATGAAAATTTATACATGGCTTTGATTTTTTCCCTTGAAGTATTTTTGGTTTATATAGATAACTATTATGATGGAAATATACTATAGAGCTAGGGCTATCTGATAAAACTGGGGCAGGACTTGGATTATATGATAGAACTAGAGCTATACAACAAGAATAGAGCTACATCATTATTCTGCAGTGCTCCCTTCATATCTCACGGATTCATTTCTCTCCAAATTCCATAGGTCAGGAAAAGTGCTTGGATCGCCATTTTGTAGTTTATGTATGTGTGTATAGGAACAAATTAGCCAAATTTTGCTAGTCTGTGAGTTAAATCTGGTATTCTACTATGTCACGAATTGAGGTTTCGGGATTCGAAGTTAGTGAGATACGGAAGGAGCACTGTTTCAATTCTTCTGACTCCACCATTTTCAGGTTTTGCTGCTAAAGTTGTTGGGCAGACTAAGCTCCGCCCACATGTTTATTATACAACCCAATCATTTGTTACCAACACGCATGTAATGTCCGCTTATTTTTCAAACAAATAGTTCTTTGAGTTCAGCTACTCAATGCCCACTGCGACAGTTCCAATATCAACAAGTAACATGACCCCACTTTCTTTCCATGCTTTGTCTCAGTTTTATTAGATAACCATGGACAGTTCAATAAACTTTTCACTGATACTTTAATTATGTTCATTCATACTCATTGCACACTGAATACATATCACCTGTTATTCTCTCCTGAATAGCATTGTTTTTGCATAATTTTAATATTGTTATTATTATTTTGATGTTATTGTTGTAACCTTCTAGTGATATGTGAGACTCAAAGCTTGCTACACACATGCACACATTCCTAGTCACTTTGAAGGGAGACCAGCTCTATTTCACTTGATTAGGTAACATCACTTGAACCTATACCTGTATACTTACCTGTAGAATTACCTGAAAACCTACCTGCATCATTTCCTAAAGAGGTTAGTTGAAAAATTTATAGTTACCTGTAGAGCTACCTGCATTATTTCCTAAAAAAGAATTTAATTAATAGTTTTCTAGAATACTGACTGTTAATTCAAAACTTTTCCAATTTACCTGAAAATATTTCAGCACTGGAAATTAAAATATTTATGGTTTTTAGTTTTTCTTTTTAAATTTAAATGCTTCAGAGGAATAACTCACTATTTAATAACTCTTATTTGTACAAATATTTAATTACTTTTTGATTGAAATACATCTGGTTGGGTGGTACTGACTATTATGTAATTCATAAACGAGAAACTTTAGGAAGATGAAATCCTTCAGCAAGTGAAGATTAGTCTTAAGTTACCGTGATATTTCTACCTTATCGAATAGAATAGAATTTACCGTCTTTATTACATACTATAGCCCATAGACCTAAACTGAATATTTTATGAATTCAAACTACAGTGTACTTTCCTTGTTGACCCCCCTCCTCCCTTTCCCCTACTAATACTCTGTATATGAGTCTGAAATTACTGAAATACTCTGCAGGTAAAGAGTATGAGTGCATTCTGCAGGAAGAATAATAGCCTGACAAACAGACTAGATGATGCACTGTACTATCTACTCAGACTATCAGACTCAACTGGTACGTATTACACTGTTATTTCCTTCACAATGCTTTTTAAGATGTCTTATGTGTGAAGTGTATTGACTGTTCACAACTTCTGTTGTTTAATCACACATATTCATGGTTTCTTTGATTTTCTTTTTTGCATTTAGAAAAATTGTATTTTACATTCAGCTTCACCTTGTGTCAAAAATATTATTTCATTAAGAAAGTACATTTGTTGTGCAATATTATCAGCAATGACGATTTTTACAGCGTGGTCACACGATTCCCTAGTATTATTTAGGAGTTATCTTTTCATGCTACTCTGAATATGAGCTGACAGCTACCACAACTGTCTCAAACTCCCAGCCATGTAGTTTTTTATTAGCTTGTAAATTTGAATAGCTACTTATTAGTATGTTGAACTTTACATGTTATTTCCTATCATTTGAAGGGCACGAAAACTAGGCTAGTAAACCATTACGTCTCTTTTCATATATACACCAGGCTGGTCATATATTTTTGTTAGAATGGATGCTAGAAAACTGGTTTTCTCGTTCTGGGATAACACTGGCATACTAAACTAATCCAGTATATAAAGTATAAGTTCTGAGCTGCATGTGTATTTTATTTTAGTCCCGTGGAGTTGAAACAGTAAATATTTAAGTATGTAGTAGCATACACAGGCTTGCCCTGGTTCCTAATGTGCTCTTGTCTGTCCTTAAGCCCTAACCTGTCCCTGCGCCTCCTAGATCCTAAGCTAAAGCTTGGATAGTATGAAATTCGAGCTGTTTGCAAGTACCCCTGTTTACCATCCACTCCTGTGCCCCTTCACAGTCACTAACTATCCTCTAATATTTGAAATTGCTCATATCTCATTTGCTGAGTATTATATTATTTATAGTTTCAAGAGAAGCTATAAAATATATTAAATAAATAAAATGATCAAGATTTTATGCAATAATATTTTTATGATCATTTATCATAATTATTTTATTATTATATTATATAATTAATTAATAAATTATAATTAAGTTCTTTCGTCATGAAGTTTTTGCATGTGGCCAATTTGGTAACTTGAACCTTGCTCTAGGAACTCTAAATTAGCTTCCATATTTTTAAAACTTTGTTCCAAAACAGATACTACACTTCACCATTATCTGTTTAGTTTTGGTAAGCACTCTAGTAACTATAGCAAGTCCAGCAGTGTAACACATATGTTCACCAGGCTGTGAATTCACTGGGCAACATGTAGTGGATTGTTACAAGCAATTAATACTACTTCTAATTGTAGTTACTATTAAGACATTATCAGTGGTTGATGGACTCTGTAATGAGGTACTAAAACCCCAGTAATATTCCCATAACCTGTATTCTTATCTCATTGATCTACTTCTAGGATAATGTCATACACTTACTCAGTACTTCGTTACTGCTCTGTGATTCAATATTATATGCATGTTATATTTTATATATAGTATTATTCATATACATGTTCTATTATATATATGCTAATCTATATACGCTATTATATGCATATCCTATATCACCATAATACTCTATATATGCTATTATATATTTATCTCCTATATTTATTATTGTATTATTTTAGATATGATATTATATAATACATGCTATTACATGTATGCTAATCTATGCATGAAGGTGAAAGCATAGCAAAGTATGAAACTTGAAAACTCTAATATCTAAGTTTAGGAAAAAATTAAAGTTATTTCTTCATTTGGGAATAAATTTTTAATGCGTGTTGAGTAAAATTTGAATGGTGTGTTTTTAGTGTTAAGTGTTATTCAACAACATGAAATATTGCCTGATTGATATATTAGTATCAAAGATAGCAGGTAAAAGTAGCAGGTAAAAATCTATATAATATTGTCAAAAACATGAAAGCATTCATACTACTTTCTGAAGATTTTCTATTTTTAGTTTTAACTGACTTCCTTTGAGTAGAAGTTTGAGGCACTAGATTAATTAACTAGCATCTTATTACAGCTTTTTTGTTTTTATTCATTAAAAATTAAATTAATGAAACTAATTAAAATTAAACAATACAATTCATAGAAACTGGCTGTTTATATATGTATAGTAACACAAATACTTATACTACTGCAACAATATATATTTGAATACAGTAGGAAAAGGAGCAAAATTTTACATAAGTGTAGTTTTGTATCAGATCAAATAAAGAGTTTATTAAATTTAGCATGAACTGTTCCACCTCTATGCTCTAACTCTATTACTATTTTACAGCTGACTGGCTCAGCTCTAGTAACTAAGTATCTATGGTTGATGTCTAGTCATTATAATGTAATTATATTATAATATATTTATATTACATGTGTGTGCTGCATACATAATGCTATCTACACATTAGTATCTATAGTACTGTGCTAGAGTGTTGGGTAAGGTAGTGGTATTCTGTTATAACATCCAACAGGGCTCTAGTCTAACAGCTGTTGGTGAGTTTACAGTTTTAGCTAATTGATAAAAGGTCTTTGGCTTAGGACAGATTTGAGTTTAATTATATTATAATTGATAATATTGAGTTTATTATAATGTTATATTTTATATTATATTCATCAGATAATTATCATTATTATTATTATATAGATGTGTCTTTTTTTCTGTGTATTTCTAGGGAGCTCCTTGAATGGATTCAAACTTGTTTATGTGCGAGTATTATGCTAGTTTGTGTGAAATAGATATACAGTAACGGGTAGATGCAGCTATAACATGGCTTTATTCTCGAAATTTATCTTTCAAAATATTGGTTCAACTAGAAAATAAAACAAATGAGTGTTGGGTACAATGTGCCTAGATTTGATAAACATAATTTAATTTTGTGTTTTTTTCTCTAAATGTGTTTAAACTTTCATATAAACTTTTTATTTACTCATATTTTTCTTGATTTGCATAATTAATCTTCCCTAATACAAGTAGTATGACTTTGAATGAATTCCTCGCCTTTCTCCACCATTTCCTGATCAGGTGGCAGACTTTTGCCTAACCCCCAGGTGAACCAGACTTTTCCATCTTACTCGGTCACTTGTGTCATTCAGGTCTAGATCTAGCCATTGAAGGTCAGCTTTGATTGTGTCGCTTCACTATTGTTTTGGCCGACCACGCCCTCTGCTTCCTTCTACTCTCATTTCATATACGCTCCTGATATCCTCATCTCTCTCGAGTCGACGAACATGGCCATACCATTCCAGCCTCTTTTTTCTCAAGACCTCTCTGATTGGCATAATATTTCCTTCTGTCGTTATCTCCAGTACCTTACCATGCTGACCTTGTCTACCAGAGTTCCTGCAACAGGCCAGGTCTCATTTCCATATGTTAGAGTAGGGCGAATGGCAGTCTTAAATATGAAGACTCTCAAGTTTGTTGGCATTTTTCTGTCCCACAGTACTCACGCCATTTGCTTTATACCTTAGAGATGCGCAGCTCTACCTTCCTCCTGGTGGACCGTGGTACCTAGGTATTTGAACCGTGTGCTTCTAAGTACTAGCTCCTTCTCTTCTGAATTGTACTTCTTCATCTGGATTTTACCATTCTCACCTATCAGGATAAAAATATTAAAACTTAAACTACCTTTCTTGTATTTGGAACATGGTGTGCTCATGGGTAGTCCGCCATATAATATACAGCATACGTTATACATTATGTAATATACATTATATTATATTATACAGTCTACACTATACATTATAATATACTATACAGTAAGAAGAGAAGAAACATAGTTTAGTGTGTTACACACCTTGTTTGTTACAATGTATGCATTATTTTGAAACTGCTGAATGCATAATTAGCTAGATTTGTAAGCAAATGCATTTCCTGTAATCTTAGGAAGGTCAGTGGTTGTTATGTTATGAGAAATCTAGAGAAATGCTATGATATAAAGTTAGGGAAGGGTGTTGCTGCTGATCAATATGATAAAAGAGCTTCTACATATTTACTGCCGATGCTATAAGCTTGTAAAATGGTAATGCTATATGTACCTTGTATGTTTATTCATGTTTATTATAATAATTTAAATTGCAATTAAGTTTTGTTAAGGTTTTTTGGGAAAGTTATAGCAAATTGAACGGAATAGCATTTTATGCTATACGCAGGTAGAAGAATTAAAATAGACAAAAGACTAGGTGTAGTAATGGAGAAATTTTATTAGTCTAAGTTCTTTAATTTCCCTAGTAAACTTTGTGTTGGGTGCAAGTTAAAATTCTCTAGGAAATGAACTACATTTCTAGTCTAGAACACAGGCTTTTCTCAATCTTTTCATAACCTCAGAAATTTATGAGTGGACGACTTCGGGGACATACCGGATTGATAGTTTTTATAGTTTTTATGCAGCTTTTTACATTAAAGCTTTTTCCAGCTGCTCTAATTGTACACTAATTTGTATCTCGAACTGTTAGCCCTGAGTCATACAGCACTGTAGTCACTCATTCTATTAGCTCAGGTATCTCTTTGTAGATCGTGTTACATTACAACACGCAATCACGCATCAGCTAGCCTTAGTACCTCCTTCAATATATAGGGAAGGGTGTGCCACCTCCCCTACTCATTGCAATAATTAGCTTGCAACCCTACATTCCTTTCTCTCCCTTCATTGTCAAGGTAGATGGCAATCATGAGTAGCATTGCTAGCTGGTTACTATGGGTTACCGCATGCCACAAGCACTTGTTTATTCTATTTTATTGAATTATACTATTTTTGCCGAAAATTAAAATAGCATAGAAACAGCAGTTATATCTGTGAGAGCTTTAACAGCAGCTGTGCTTTCAACTCACTGCAGGAAACTGTAAATATTTGAGCTTAATTTTTATGGCACTTAGTTGAGTATCTTCACTTTTTAACCAGCATTTCGGGACGTTGGCAGGTACCTCAGTTGTTCATTTTTATGTGTAGGTGTGAATAATTCTCTATTAGATGTTATCTAATAGATATATTAATTATTTACATTTAGACCTAATCTACAGTATTCTATATGTAATGATGTATTACTTAGTTTTATTAATAAGCTTGCTTTTACTTAGTTAATCTTTTTATAAGCTTAGATCTACATGTCTCAGTCTACAACAGCTAGGAGAGAACATAGGCTAGACTTCTAGTCACTTTTTATAGTAAAATATCGGAAATATTATACAATTATTATCATACTTACTAGATTTGTATAAGTTATCTGACAAATCTTGTATGTAAAGGTAGAACTTTGTCTGGTATATATTGTAGTTACATGTAAAAACTAATTCTAATAACTATCTGATATAGAGATATGTTTTGAGTGAGACAAGCTATACCCCAAGATAACTAAATGTTGAAAAGGTTTTGTGAGTTAGCAATGCTGATTGGCACTATAGTGTGTACTGCATACAGCTTTTCATACGTAGGTTTTCATCAGCTCTTCACTGTCAACTTTACCTCGTGCTGCCTAATGTGCTGCCGAATGTGGTTTAAATTTGAGAAAAGGTCTTGAATTTTTTTATGCTGACTAAATTTCATCAGAAGGAATTTAGCAGCCATTAGTGTTTTCATTCCTTTACACTACAAGAGCCGGTCATTTCCTCTATAATTTCCTCTCTTTCCTTCCTAAGTCAACTACTATGTTTATCTACATATATTTGTGTGCTGTAAGACGTAGTAAAGTGGTTAGCTGACTTAATTTAGGAAATACCTTGTAAGGAGTTCTGGTTATTTACTTTATTTATATAATCATACTTTGGGAGTTAGTCATGTTGTATTAGTCATGTTGTATTTAGTTTACTGCATCAGTTGTGCTGTATCAGTATGAATTGTGTTAGTTACATTGTGTTAGTATGAATTACGTCAGTTACATTATGTTAGTTATGTTGCTTTTTAGATCAAACTGTTGATAGGTGTAAAATACAGTCTTGCTAGTGATAAAGCTGTTTTGTAGGTTTGTTAATGCACTGTACCTTCAGTAATGCGTATAGAATACTACTATGTGCAGCTCCGAGTTGGGGGTGACTGAGTGCAGTAGTTTGCGATTCTCGAGTTTGAAGCTGGGCCCCAACTCCTGCACTCAGTCACCCCCAACTCGAAGCTGCATATAGAACTATTTCCTTTCCCCTAGCTCTGCCCCCCTCTACTATAACGTGGGGTGGGGGCTAGTATGTCCCATAGATTCATATAGCTATTCGTTGTGCTGTTCTAGTATAGCCTATTATATACTTCAGCCACCTCTTCCTCGCAGTCGTCTCCCCTCACATCCAACTCCTCGGAAGTTTTCTCCCATGTAATAGACGATACTGACCAAACTATGACAGAAACTCTCGGCTTTAAGAGGGAGCATCTATCAGCACAGGAACGTATGCATCTGCATGGTGATAGAGGTTGGTGTGTGTACTGTTACTTCCTGTTTACTGCTGTAAAAAATACCGTCACATTGCCTGCTTAATGACATTTCTTCTTTTTTGATCATTTCAACTAATTTTAGCCTCAATTTAAAAAAAATTATTGAAAAAATTTATTGAATGCTAAGAGCAGGTTGAAACCTGCTGCCGTGACCAGTGAGGTGTAAACTATCAGAGTGTCAGCTATGGTGAGAGATATTGGTTTAGTCCATTACCTTCTAGTACTTCCTATATGTGTAACTCCATACACAGTGCTCCCTCCGTATCTCACTAAGCTGCAGGTCTCAAAACCTCAATTCATGACATAATAGAATGCCAGATTTAACTTACGAATCAGCTAAATTTTGTCCCTATACACATACATACATACATACATGAGCCATGAAACAGAGTGCAAGCCCTTCTATGAAATTTCGAGAGAAATTTGTAATATATATTTCATGTAGTTTTGCTGCTTTGTCGTACAACATAAACTTCCACTCTTCATAATCATTATAGATTATTTGATTTGTCAATAGCAATGGCTTCAGAAATTATAAATATTTGATAATAGTCCCCCTCCCCACCTGTTAGGATATCATTGCCATGGTTAGCACTTGGTCTAAGAGTCATTTGGCACTGGTTGGGTTGTTAAGGAACTGTGCCATTCACACAATACTCAAACTTGGCAGAGAACCAGGTTATTTTAAAATCTCTGCTGTTCATCTCTGTGTATATATATAACAGAGTTCTCCAGGATACGCCTTAGAGCTCATTGAAACTCTTTAGTTACCTGTGGATTATCTCATCACATGCATTTGTACAGCTCCATTCTTCCCAGAATGAGTCTGAAGTGGCCCTATATGGAATATTCTAGGCTTTAAAATGGCTTTAAAATGATTATTTACGGCTGTATTTTTTTAATATTTTGAGATAGTAATGGAAAATTTGACAAAAGCCTATATTCTATATTAGAACTGTTTTGTAATTGTGAGCATTTCAGTCCATGCCCCAAACCCGAATTTACCCAAAATAATTAAAGACTTTAAGCTCGTAAAATTTGTCTACTACTGCATCACTCTGATACTAAGTCCTCACATCTGAATCTAGATATGCATGACTTTGTTAGCCTGTTCAGTGACCTGGTGTAGTGGGTGTTTCCGGATGATTTAGTTTCATGGTGATTACTGACTCGTCCGATGGTTTATGATGAGAGGTGCTAACTGAATCATACGAACACACACACCACATGTCTACAGATGTACGGGTTTTGTTGTATATTTTAAGGAGTTGCCCGTTCACCTACATGCATCATATCATGGAATACGATGCTCTGTTTCATAATATCAAACTATTTATTTTATGTAATTATTTACAATGTATTTTGTTAACAAGTCTTTTCGTTTTATATGCTTACCAAATGTTTTTTTCTACATTGTTCATTCTGTTCTTTAGTTTATATTCCCACTTTGTGTTTATAAACTCAACAGTGACTCTAAGTGGTACAATTAGCATTGTAACATGTAGTCCATATATAAACTATACATGTGGTTTATAGCACTTCCTTTTCAATTTTCCGAGTGAACTAGCTTTCTGAAGTGAAGCTTCACACCAGGCCACCATAAGATAAATTCCATGTTTTCTCACAACCTATATGTTATTTTAAGAAAACAAACTTGTTATGGGGGGAAGGAGATTGAAGCTTATTTATTTGTATTTGTAGGGGTTAATGGAATGTCGTCTAACCTCACATCTCCCACATCATGTGACTATAGCAGTGCGGAACGTAGGTACGCCTCCCGATCTTCATCGTCAGATTCAAGGCTATCTTGCACTTGCTGTCCTTACGGCCAGCACATTCAGTCGGTAAGAATGAGTTGTAGCAGTCCCCAGTAGAAGGTAAAAGAATTAGTTGCTTGCAAATAGAAGTAACAGACTCAGTAGTCTGAGAAGAATATTCTAGTTCTTTGTTTGCCTTCTATAAACAAGTGTTAAATCCATTGAACTGAAACTATAATAGTTCAATAGTTGAATCATTTATTAATCATTTTTTTATTTATTTATTAGAGTTGTCTTTCCCATGACACTTGTGTATTTGTCTAACAGTAGACTGCAACATTCCTTAAGTTTACTGAGCTTATATACAGTATTAGTATTATTAACTTATAGCTCCTGAATTGTAAGGAATAAATGTTGTAGAATATATATTTAAATATGTTTAAAGTGGTTAGCAGTAACTAGAATAATACCAGGTATTGTTGCAGGATCAGTATGTAACATCAGATGGTTTCTACAAGATCAGGCCTTCTGTTGAGAGGACTCTGTCATCTAACTCAAGTCATCGTGTCAGTCAGTAAGTAGTAGTAGTACTAGTAGCAGTAGTAGTAGCAGTAGTAGTAGTAGTAGTAGTAGTAGTAGTAGTAGTAGCAGCAGTAATAATAGTAGTAGCAGCAGCAATAGTAGTAGTAGCAGTAGTAGCACTTAGTAGTAGTAGCAGTAGCAGTAGTAGTAATAGTAGCAGTAGTAGTAGTAGTAGCAGTAGTAGTAGCAGTAGTAGTAGTAGTAGCAGTAGTAGTAGTACTCACTCACAGTATTGCTAGTAACAGTACTCACTCACAGTATTACTAGTAACAGTACTTACTTACCCACAGAACACCAGAGAGAAATGGCTCCGTCACTTACTCCACACTTTCCCCATCATATCACTCAGTTGATAGAAAACAGTACAGAAAAGAAGGCAAGCTTCAAGAGTTGTCGTCTCCAAACTCGTATTCACCTTATTCCTCCTTGGAAAACTCTGACGGCTATGCTGCTCACAGGTAAGTGCTGTCATAGTCTTTGCTCTCAGTCATCGGTTGATATTCCAGGAGGGGCTAGATATGTTCTTTCTCTGTTGTAGAACTCTGGCTCAATTTTTTCACTATTCTTCTGCTTATATTTCAGCTTTGAAATATAGATGAGATTTGGTAAACTTTTAGTAATGAATTCCTAAATTAAATACTAAATTATTCCTAATTGAAATCACATTGATTGAGCTAGTCCTACTCATGTCCAAAGTTCTAATGTAGAACCTTATACATGATGTAGTTGACACTAAATAGATAACTCAGATTTATCTTCTCCTGTCATGCTAGTAGGGTAACTCCAAGTGTAATATTACAATATTCAAAGCTTGCTTTCAAATGGGATCAGGTTGGAAATTTCAGGCTGTTTTCCCTAATAATAATGTGTAAATTCATGAACACAAGTTTTAATATAAAAAATTAACATTCTTGAGATTTCTTGTTGTGTATAAATGATACACCATCTAATTTTAATATAAGTGGGTTTAATTTTCTTGTAAAAATTGTTTCATAATACCAATTGATACAAGATAAACTGATTTATATAGTTATTTTATTATAATTGATATAATTTTTGTTTATAATAATAAATATAATAAGTATAGGATACGAAATGATAAGAACATATAACAATTTTACTGCCACTATAAACTTATTGCATTTTGTTTTTCAGCAGGAATCTGTTCACCAAGACGACAAGGACTATAACCTCATCTAATATTCTTCCTAACACAGGTAAGTCATGACTTGGACTTCAAATATCAGTTTATTTAATAAGGAATTGGGTTTAGTGTTCACCTCATAATGCATTATGTGACTTGAATATTCACAATTACACTGAATGTAGCTTATCAACTTACCCAATTTTACCAGACTTTTTAGCAAGCCAAATTTGCACTTTTATTACATTTTGCCGTACATCTCTTCATTCTCTTTTGCCGTTCTGATCTAATTTTTGTTGGAAACTGTCTGAAGCGGTGTCCAGTAAAAATGGCACAAGTGGCAAAGTAGGTAAAAATGACACATTTTCAATATTAGGGTTTAGGCTGGGGGGGTTGGGGATTTGGAATGGGGGTTTTGTGGTTTTCTGGTTAGGGGTTTGGGATTTGGGGAAATTTAACATCAGTTTGCCATTTTTACATAAAATCGTCTGAAACATTGGCACCAAATTACTTCTCATGGAACCACTCTTAGTCATTTTCACATATTTCTCGATTAGCTGCTTTCTTTAGTTAATTTGTTGCTCTTCTGCTGGTATTATTATCTAGTTAATCTCGCCGTTGTCTGGTTTATTAAATTTATTTTTCACATCTCTCTTTTCATCTTTGTTGTACAGTCATTACTCTGGCCAGCCCTTCTAAAGCTTTCACTACTCCTTACTCAACTTACTGTATAATTATTGGCAGCTACCACCCTCTCTCTCCTATATATATAATTATTACATAACTTCTACATACTTCTTAATAAGTTTATTTAAAGTGCCTTCCTCTTATCTTATGCTATGCCTCTCTTACAATCAGCTACTAGTTCAGCATATAATTAGTTAATATGATTAAGTTAACTGTTCATCCTTAAAAATTCCTCTAAATTGCTGCCGATATTACAAACAAAGAACAGGCAGCCCTCTGCTAATTAAAGCTCAGGTATGATTACACATGCTGCTGCTTCTATTCATACGCTGCCTGTTTACACAGGAGGAAAACAGCAGCTTCTATTTTATCATTCTATTTGATATTATTTGTTGGGTTTTTAAAGGTTCTTTTATATAATTGTCTAATAAAATATATTGAATCACGATGCCTTTGCCTAAAGTATTCAAAACAATTGGTAAGTCCGTCTCAAGTAGTTACTTGAAGCGATTTTGATTTAAAATTAAAAGCATTTTATTTCTGTTTAATAAACTTAAAGATGTATTACTGTTTAAAAACCTCTGTAAGATTCTTTGCTTTTGAATTTTCACCTATTTGTAACTTGCCATTATATTCAGTAATACATTTATTGAAATATAGTAGAATTTGACATGGTATAATACAATTGGCATCATTGTAGTTTCATGACTTGGTTTTTTTTTCTAACTAGAAAGGAAATTTGTCAAATTTTTCTTGAAGTTTCTTTAGCTTGACCATGTGCTCTATGAATAGCCTGTGATCGTTGCATTGCAGGTGAGAATGAGTCGTTGACAATAAGCCCTGAGGCTATAAGGCAGATCAAGCAGCATGCTGAGGACAGCAATAAGCTGATAGTGGATTTACAGGAGCAACTCAAACTGATTCCTCAGATGCAGGTCGGTTAGAGCTCATTGTGAGTGTGCAGAGGTCATTTAGAGGTCATTGTGTGTTGTACTTCATTTTTTATTATGAGGACCAATTTTCAACTGCTAAGAATCAAGTAAAAAAGCACGGATAAATCAATGGTCATGATGTGTAGCCTAGCAATTGTGAACTTAGTGTGTAGGATTAGCTATACTGTAGGGTTGGGTAAGGGGGGGCATTATTTCGGAATTTTTCAATCCCTAAATGGTTTTTTCTTCGCCAAGGTTTAGTTGACGCTACTTTTCGGTGCGCTAACAAAAAAGTGCTCAATGGCCTAAGTTCTTCAATTGTCTCTATAAATTGTTTCATACATGGGCTGACACATCACTTCTATTTATAATATTTTTCATTTAGAACACAGGGTTTTTTCAATTTCTCCATTACCATACATACCTCTAATTTGCTAGGCCAAGATAACTAAGTTATCTGGTTGTATAGTATGGTAGGTAGTGAACAGTAACCTTATATGGGTATATATTGCCCCAGGGGTAGACATAGACTGTGTTTATAGTATACGTAGCCTAAACTCCTGACACACTCGTATAAACTGTGGATCTCTGTAGGAAAGAATACGAAGGTTGAAGGAAGATAAGAAGAACTTAGCCTATCAGCTTCAGAATAAGTCAGGAGTGAGCTCAATGAGGTCTGTAGGTGTCGGGGATTTTGACGTTGATGACGACCATGTGAGAGTGGAGAGGGTGAGTTTGTGTCACGTCACAACAGCGTAGCTATGACACAGCAAGTCGCGTAGACTGTGGGACAGTTGGTACTGTGATATGTCATATAGAGTAGCACTGTGTTATCTATCCTTAGCTGCTGCGAAATTGGTTGCCTTCCAGCTTTTTTAATGATTTGAGACCAACACCTAAAACCAATTTTGGTAGAATATTTACTCTTTCTGTTTGCATGGAAACCCCTACAAAGTTATGTTTGCTCAACCAATCAAGATGTCTTTTAATAATGAAAGCCAATGCGTGATTGGCTAAAAAGTCGCGGTTTTTCAATGACTTCAATCATCATCTAATTTTTGGCACGAGTTTTCACAAGTCAGACATATACTGTTACGGTTGTTGTGTACTCATTCTATCTTTAATTTACCTGATATTCACTGTAATTACTCATAAAATTCACTAGTAGTAGTGATCGGATTGGTCAACTCGCTAGAGGGCGCTGTAGTTCAGCTCCGTAATATCTAACCTACACTTTACCAGCACAAACTTAAACTCACTAGATTGCTATCTGTTCTTCACAGTGATCATTCAGTCGGTTTTAGTGTCTCTTGAAGTCTCCCACACATAGAACTACCAATACTATTATAATCGACTGATTGATTGGTTGATTGATTTATTACATATCACAGACATGAAAGCATGTTGCAAATTTTGTGTAAATACTGGCTATAATAAGTAGGCATGAAAAACATTGAAAAATATTCAGAACTCTTTTGGATTATTTAAAGTAAAAGATAGTTTGAAGTATTTACAGAGTGTCGTAACAAACTATCTCTGCCCCATGCGCCTCTATATTTAATGGTACTTGTGACTTTGACATACATCCTTCTCTTGGAGTTGTCATGCCACGTGTTCATATGTCACTTTTTACCTCCAGATAAAGCAGACTGTCACACAGGAAGTAGCGAAACCCCCAACGAGAAGCGTAGGAGTCGGAGTTTACGACATCAACACTGAGCTCTTCACTCAAGCTGATGTCATACACACCGTCGCTGAGCACGTGCAGAGGATACGGGAACGGGAAATACAGTCCTGGATTCAAGGTTTAACTTAAACTTAGCTCTAGTTCAAATAATGTACTAACTAATGTGGGTGGTAGAACGTGCGTTTGGCAAAGTACTTAAACTCACAGTCTATGGTTATTAATTTGTATATTTTTATCATCTTTTCTCCAAATCAATCAATTAACATTAGGTTAAAACACTTATACTAGTCGCTGGTATTTTTTAGAAAAATTTTAAATGTTTAAAGAATCATCCAATTAAAATTTTTCAGCAACAAGAGTTTGAATATAGTCATAGCTCTGCAGCAGTATAACTGTACATGTAGTTTGTGTTGAGATGTTTGTATTGAGAGTTTAAATGCTATATGCAGTATATAGCTGTCAGTTATAGCCTTATAGTAAAGCATTAGTGCATAGTGTAGGCATAGAGTTTTATTTATATACGTTTATAGTTAGGTATTGGTACACAGCTAAACATAGTGTAGAGTTATATACAGTATAGAGAATATACACAGTGTAGAGTATATACAGTGTAGAGTATATACAGTGTAGAGTATATACAGTGTGTAGAGTATTTACAGTATGTAGAGTATATACAGTATGTAGAGTATATACAGTGTGTAGAGTATATACAGTATGTACAGTATATACAGTGTGTAAAGTATATACAGTGTTTAGAGTATATACAGTATGTAGAGTATATACAGTGTAAAGTATATTATACAGTTTGGAGTTATTCACTCAATATGAACTGTAGAGGCTGAAGCGACTCACGAAGCCCGTAAAGCCAGCACCAGGTCCTTTGGTGTGGGAGATAAGAATGTGTGGGACGAGGAGAACCGACTGATAAAAGAGAGAGAGTTGAAGACACTTTTGATAGAGCAGAGTAAACCCTCTCAGAGGAACGTGGGAATGCAGGTGAGATTTATGATATCAGGTGAGACGACTCCAAGACCATGCTGTGTGATATTGTATAGGGAGTGAGATCCGGGTTAGGTGCCTGTAATTTCCTTACCTGTAACCTGAATATTCATTGTAATCAATATATATATAAAATTGAAATTTAGACATTTGTTTCTTAATTCAAGAATAAATGTTTTACCAATTTTTACCGAAATATTCAGTACTGAATGCAATTTACATTACTGTATGTAATGTGCATTGTTGTATGTAATATACGGCACTGTATGTAATATACAGTACTATATAATGTTATAGTGTGTAGTATGAGGTACCTTATATTATATACAGTGCCGTATAATATAATATAATATAGAGTACTATATTATATACTGCTCTCTGTTATATGTATACCCCATACTGTGTAATGCTGTATATATCCCATACTGTGTTATGTTGTATATATCCCATACTGTATAATGTTGTGTATCTATCCCATACTGTGTAAGGCTGTATATACCCCATACTGTGTAAGGCTGTATATACCCCATACTGTGTAAGGCTGTATATATCCCATACTGTGTTATGTTGTATATATCCCATACTGTGTAATGCTGTATATATCCCATACTGTGTAAGGTTGTATATATCCCATACTGTGTTATGTTGTATATATCCCATACTGTGTAATGCTGTATATATCCCATACTGTGTAATGCTGTATATACCCCATACTGTGTAAGGCTGTATATATCCCATACTGTGTAAGGTTGTATATATCCCATACTGTGTTATGTTGTATATATCCCATACTGTGTAATGCTGTATATACCCCATACTGTGTAAGGTTGTATATATCCCATACTGTGTAAGGCTGTATATATCCCATACTGTGTAATGCTGTATATCTATCCCATACTGTGTAATGTTGTGTATATATCCCATACTGTGTAATGTTGTGCAGGTAAAGCCGAGTATGCGAGACGTGTGTATAGAATACTCCCACCAAGAGCCTGAGCCACTCACTCGATCCTGTGGTGTGAATGTGGACATCAGTGACATCATGCAGGTAAATATAGTGACATACAGGTAACTGTAGTGACATCATGCAGGTAACGGTAGTGACATCATTCAGGTAGCTGTAGTGACATCATACAGGTAGCTGTAGTGACATCATACAGGTAGCTGTAGTGACATCATACAGGTAGCTGTAGTGACATCATACAGGTAGCTGTAGTGACATCATGCAGGTAACTGTAGTGACATCATACAGGTAGCTGTAGTGACATCATACAGGTAGCTGTAGTGACATCATACAGGTAGCTGTAGTGACATCATACAGGCAACTAGTTACATCATACAGGTAGCTGACCATAGTGGTGACTAATGCGGCCATACTTAAGCTGGGAGACAGAAGACATTCCATTGGGCACATTAATATACTTTATCTCCCTTTACCTTACCCTAGGCATATGACATGGTTTGAATTTTTATGTTATAAAGTTACAGTTACGTGTCTTATGTAGCTTCTTACCACTCGTATTATGTTTTATTAATACAAGACATATTTGTATAGGAAATGGCATCACACAACGCTGAGAATTCTGGGAATCTGTATCAGCAGCAGAACTCATGGACTCTACAGAAACATGTCATTCAGAGAAAGTTTATGGATGTAAGTTGTTAGTAATTCTTATGTGTCTATGCACATGTAGGTTAGTAGTAACTCTGATATTTCCATGTAGATGTGAGTCTGTTTGAATCCCATAAAGCCATCATGGTATGGTTGCTACTTCTGTTTTTGTTTACATATAGAGCTGCTATCACTGCTTGAAGACACTCACTGGAATGGGGCTCACATACTTAGATTATGAAAAGGCAGCAATTTATTTTTACATTATAGTTTTTAATGATCTAGCTCATAACGAAATAAAATTTTAGATGTTGGTGTGCAGCATTAAAAACACATAAAATGATCAACTTTTCCATTGGAAATTTCAAGCAAACACTCAAGCCTAAAACTCTCAAAATGTTTAAAATTTTAATTAAACTGCAGAAATTAGCTATAGAGAATGATTAAAAATCTCTAACTTTGTTTCTTTGAGCTTTCTTCAGTAATTATGTTGTGTAATAGACTGACACAGAATCACATCTCTTTTTTGTAACAGGCTATGACTACAGGAAGACAAGAAGATCTGGTAAACTTCATCACAGGGTTACTGAAGAAGTCAGTGCGCAGTGTAGGAGTCACCGCAAAGCCGGTCACTGCAGACAAAGGCACTACTAAACACTCTAGGTCAGTGAGTCATTTTTTTGAGTGAGTCACTTAGTGTGTCACTTTTGAGTGAGTCAGTCATGATTAGTTGTACTGATGAGTCATTCGAATGGCTCTTGGTTAATTGCACTCTTGGTCACTTGGAGTGAATCACTCCAAGTGGCTCACTCCGAATGAGTCATTCCGAGTGAGTCACTTGGAGTAACTAAGAGTGAGTCATACTATTAATCATAGAGTATTACCTAACTCCTAAATTACTTTTGTAATAGACTAATTCAACAGACATTTTACTGTCCATGTTTTTTGTCAGTATTTCTATAATCTTAACTACATGTGACAGATGCATACGCTTTATTTGCTTAAGAAATCATTGATGTATCTGTATTGTAACTTTCTCAACTTACACTGGCATTGCTTCATGTTACATACCACATTATTAGGAGGTTTTCCCTCTTTTGCCGGTTTAAAGAGTTGTCTTCTATTTGAATATGTATTTATCCACAGCACTTGTGAGAAAGGTGTGAGTAATGACTCAGTCGATGTCGTTGTAAAGCCGTTTGTACAGACGAGAGACGCGTTCACTCTTTCTAAACCCTCCACGAGGACACAACCCACGTGGACTGACCTTATTCTTACCTGTGATGCTGGAACCAACACTCATGTAAATACTTTAATAACTATAACTCAACATGTCTGTCAATATGAAATCTTCTAAATATATATCTTTTATAATTTGATTTTAAAATTTGAAGTATTTATCTTTAGAAAAAGCTTAAAATAACCTGTTTAGGTCTTGGGTTTAAGATTTAGATTTTCAATAAGCAGGTGTCATGTTTTGTAGCCTAATTTCTTCACTATTTCAAGTATTTGCCTGCTAGTTTATTTTTCAGCCACTTTTATTTAATAATTGGCAGTTATCAAGTAACCTTTAACATGTGGAATATAATTAGGATCACATAGCACCATTACAAACTCAAAAAATTTCATATTCATTTTCTCATGTTCTTGTAATACTCTCATTGGAGTTATGCCCTCTTTAAATCATTGAAGTAAACGTAAATAGTTATTACATTGCATCATGCAATAAATATCAAACATAGTTTGTTAATATAATCTTTGTAAGTGATTTAATTGTTGCTGATTATGTTATTATAGAAATATCAGACTGATAAATCTGTGAATACTTCAGCTCCACCTCAAGTTCTGAATGAGAAGACAACTACAAAGTCCCTTCAGGTATGTTTATGGGTTTTACTTATTGGTCGTACAGTTGTATGCTATCTGTGAGGTTTGAAACCCTCTTATTGGTAATGTTTTGTTTTTTCCTCTTGCGTACATAACTCGTAAAAGTATTATACCATATATTATATTTTAAATCTTGTATAAATATTTAAATTAAAAAGCTTAAAATTTACTGATTGTATAAATATAAATAAAAAAACCATGCCTTATTTGGACATTTTTATCTTTTTGTGTTGATTTTGCCATTGGAAAATTTTCAGTGGTTAGAAATTTTACATCATAAGAGAAAACTTTATTTGTAAATTCATTTTGATTGTCTAAATTAAAACCTAGTGTAGTGCTGCAACGCAGTACAATATTGTAATACAATACTATTCTATTACACTGCTAGTTACAAATTCGACTAATACTGTTAATCACATTATAACTCATACTTTCTGTTCTTGTTACATGCAGACGTACAACGCACCACTCAGGGACATCAATCGCACCATCACTGAGACCACGGTGACTGAGCGTAGAACTACTAAAAAGGCGGTGAGACAATTTCTATTGGATGATTGCAGCCATATTTTTCTTCTGTGTCTAATACTCTACATATATACGGCTTTTTGCAGTATTAACATACATAGTCATGTAGTAGTCGAAAAATAAATTATCTGATTTAACCCTAATATGACCTTGAAAGGAATGGACTCTTAATATGTGTTTTTATCCCATCTTCCGCAGCGACATTTAGGAATATTGGAATTGATAATATTTTCTAGCCTGAGGTCGAGCGCAAGTATCACACTCATATTGATAGGATGATGACGCCACCCTCAAGGCCAGTAGAGTTAGACATAGCTCTTCCAAAACAGTTGACTTCATCTGAGAGAAACCAAGTTAGTGAGCAGATGCTGCGGGAATCCCGACAACGTAAGTATTGACCAATCAGGGACAGCCTAGCTTCTTATTACGCTAAAGCTAATTGGCTTACTGCTAATACATGATGGTCATGTGATATCAAACTTGCTTTTGTATCAGCAATAAATTGCTGTTACAGTTGCTATGGTTACTAAACTTTGTTGACATCTCACTTCCTGTTAATCTGCTGCTACTGCTTTGCTTATGATTTAACGTCTGCTTTACGCTTACATTAGTTGAAGGTCAGCATCGCACCGAAGTACACATGCTGTTACCTCGCAGCGCTGAACCTCTGACTCCGCTAAGGGTTAAGGTGTTACCTGGCGATAACAAAATTGCCGGCACTACTTACACGCTGCTCGCTCAAAGTAACTCCCTCGACCAATCACACGGCAGCGGGAGTATCAGACTGAGTCCAGTCAGGGCCAAGTCACTCACCAGGGAGTGCAGACGTACTGCTCGTCGGCTATTGGGTAAGACATGCTAGTTCCAGCCAATCACAATGCTAGCTGCTATGTAGGTTAATATGGCGTTATAGGTTAACATTGTCTGTACAGTTTCTTTCTGCATCTGTCATGTGAAGTTGAGTATCTACATACTGATTAGTGCAAGGTTTAAGGTTTTTGTTTAAAGAGATTATTGAAATAGGTATCTTATTTTTCAATAATTTACCTCTTCTCTCCTCCTTACATATCAATAGAATTACAATAAAGTAAGCTTAATGGGTTTGAATCTCACAGCTGGGAAAACTAACAAGTCTCTGCGTAACATGTTACTTTCACTCACATTTCTCTCTTAACACCACCCCTTCAGCTCTATCACTACTCACAGCATTCTGTTGCCTAGCAACTGTTGCAGTACTTCGTTATTGCACAGTAACTCATTGGTAATGGAGATTTACAGCTCTTTCATGATGCCATCTATTGTAGAGTCTAAAAGGGGTGGATATATCAGATCTCGGTCTCTGTCAGGAGACAGACACTCAGCTTCTACAGGCTCTACCCCTGCCCTGCTCAGCCCTTCTGTATCCACCACTAAGACAGTTGTGTCAGAAGACACTCCACACTCTACCATGAAGGAAACTACTGAACTAACAGGTGAATCTCATAGCTTGTGTTACCATGGCGATACTGTGAGGTTTGTTGCCATGGCGATAGTGTAAGTGTTTCTGTTTGGTGCTAATTCTATCAATGTCTTCTGCAGAGTCAGGTGACACAGTGAAGAGTGAAAGGGTTATCGAGCGAACTTTCTCAAAGTCGGGCAGTACCTCTACCACCCACTCTTCCGCTATTGGAAACTCAGACTGCAATTCAGGTTCCTTGGCTGATTTCGACTATTTCGGTGGGTCCCTCTCCATACCGCCCTTACTAGTGTGTATTTTAGCTCATAGGCTATGTGACGAGCTCACAATGATCTTCAACTGTTTAGGTAAGAGTTATTCTGGAGCTAAGCCTAAAGGCCATGCGGACAGGATGGAGAGATACATGGGGTCAATGAGGTACACCAGCACCAAACCCGACGTAGATGAAGTCAGGAACATCACCGAGCTGCACGGCAACCCTCTGAAGTCAAGGTAGGGACAGGATATTTCAAGAGTTGTCTTTACTATGCTGTAAAAGTGTCAATTTGCCACAAACATGCTTTGTATCTCCTGCAGCAGTTGAATATAGCCATTAATGGGAACTCAAGCAACCCAGTAGTTACTATATTTATTTATTTGACGACGCTTTTAAATTCAATTAAAATTTTGCTACTATCAGAAGATTGAAGCCTTCTAAATTTATTGCATTGTGAGTGTGAAAGTCTCAAATACTCAGAGTGGAGACAACTCACAGTATTGCCTCCCGCTTCCCCCCCCCCCTATTAGAAGTCCTTCATTGACTCTTGTTTTCCACATAATGCTGGTTATTGTCTGAACTTGTTGTACGATATGCATTATATGGTGTACATTTTACGATATGCATCATATGATATACATTGTACAGTATACATTGTACAGTATACATTGTACAGTATACATTGTACAGTATACATTGTACAGTATACATTGTACGATATACACATTATAGCTTAATTCATTTCTCACAATTATTTATGAATACTGATGGCTCAACCAAAAATGTTTATAATACAATTAATAATTTCGCTGATAGTAGGAGTTATGCTCTCCAGTTCTTATTAAGCTCATGATTATCTTCCATTCTTGTTGACTTAGGGTTTGGCAGTGTGTAGGCGATCATGTGACTGCAACTTGAATTTATTATCAGTTGCAAATCATCCACTTCAGTAATTTGTACTCCGCTGCTTTGAAGCCTAATTATCATATATATAGTATATTATATTTCTACAAGGTTCCTTTTTCATGTTGATACTATTGTGTTTTGAGCTAGATTTTGAAGAGTGCATTTATTATTTATTTCCTTCTCAACATGGTACCAGACTACCAGTGCTACTGCCTGTATTAGAACTATTAAGATGGTTTATCAAACATGAGAATTTTAATAATTTTAGTATGAGGTACACATATTGTATTAGTTTACATTATATACAGTTAACATACTCACAAAAATATACAATATTATTACACTATATACAGTTGAGATATACAAGAAAAAAAACATGTAACTTTCACCATTTTAGGATAACAAATCTCATGTGATATGATAAAACAGTACATTTAATAAAAGTCATACTGTCCATGCTTAGAGGTGAAGCATGTTTTGAAGGCTTTCCACCATTTTCTGTCCTTTGAGCTGTTAATTTCACTATACTTATGAGAAATGGTATTAGTGTCACTGTCACCGTCATTTCTTAACCTATTTCTGGTGTAGCCAAGTATACGTCTGAATATAGAGTTAAGAGTTATCTTCTTTCTATTGAATGTGTAGACAACTCTATAGTCTCTCTCTTCTGCAATGCTCTCTAATCTCATGCCATCTTTTATCACTTTCTCAAATTCACACACACCTTCATCTAACCCATCTCTTCCAACTGCACTCTTCACTTTCCTGATGAATATTTTCATCTCAATTTCATCTGCAGGTCTAAAAATATATTTAAGGTGTAAACACACTTTTCCTATTATATTCATAATAGGTTAATTTATTAGTATTTATTGTATAACATTTATAATATATGCTATTATAATATAAATATTAAAAAGAGTAATTAATTCACGTATCTATAACTACTTCATACACATAGTGTTAGTGTTTCACTTTACGTCATGACATCATGAAAAACATCATGTCCCTCTAAACTAGTAACAATTTTTTACTTTTTTAAATTCATTAGAATTAAGTATTCTGCATTAACTTTCCTGTTTATTTTATGCTAAGATAATAATATACAGATGATGATTTTACTAGTCTATGTATAAGGTAAGCTACAGTGACTGAGAGAATTGAATATAAAACTTACTGGATTAGAGTGAAGGTTGATGAAATAGTCATGTCGACATCAGCTGTAGTCAGAGCAGCATTACCAGAGACTGTATACACTTTAGTATGCATTCTATCACTTGATATCACAGAGTATAATATATGATAATATTGAGAGAGAGTAGTATAATAAGCAGCTTCCTTCAACAAATGAGAGATTCAAAGTGAGCTAAGAGTCAGTTTGATTGTTGAACTGATTGTATGACACAACGTAATAGAAATTTGAATTCAGCATTGTTGTCGTTGAGCTACATTATCCTATATGATATAAAACATAGTCCAAGTGGAGTTGTCATTTCCTGAGATTTTTTAGTTGCTATTTAAAATCGGTTTTCTACAGGTGGCTCTACACTTCTATGAACATGTGTTTTAGTATTCGAATTATTTAGTCGAGTTTGTTCTCATAATAAGTTTAGAATTGAATTTTTCTTCTTGCAACATGTAGGGCAGTCGTATACCCCCTGCTACACTCCTTTTCTCTCTTTCTGGTTGATATATTCAGCAGAGGCACTTAAAATTTTACTGTTATTTAGATTTTAGAATTTTTTCACATGTAAATCAAACGCAACATTTCTATAAACCTGATCTTATTTACCTGGACTTAGCAATGTTAGAGGAATGTGCAGGAATGGAAAGTCGCCATTTTGAATATGATATATAGCAAAAGCTGCTATTTTCTTAAAATAATTTTCAATCGCATTTCTTATACTAAGGTTCATGCTGAAACAATAGGAACTTAGGCCAATAAAGCCTGCAAATCTTTCCGCACAATGAGCTGCTGTTGTTTCACTGTTACAAATAGTCGGAATTATCAATTTTTGCAAGGCCAAAACATTTTCATTTACCAAACATTTTCTGCTGTTTTGTGCACATTGCTCTGTAGTTGTACCACATTTCACAATTGAATTGAAATTGGTTTTATTTTCCAGGTACACTATTGAGGAAATGTCGAGTGGTGTGGAGAGCGGCCCTCACTCAACTATTATATCCGAGTCTAGTTCTAAGCCTAAGTCTCTTCTCAAAGATAAAGATTCACCAAGGAATAGGAAAGTTTCTGGAGTGAAATTTGCCGACGAAGTGTTGGAACAGTGAGTTGGGTCATACTGATATAGTATATACTATATGGTATAGTACTATTAGTGAGTATAGTATAGTACTAGTAGTGTATATAGTATAGTACTAGTAGTATGGTATAGTACTAGTAGTGTATATAGTATAGTATAGTACTAGTAGTGAGTATGGTATAGTACTATTAGTGAGTATAGTATAGTACTAGTAGTGTATATAGTATAGTACTAGTAGTGAGTATGGTATAGTACTATTAGTGAGTATAGTATAGTATTAGTAGTGATTAGTACTAGTAGTGAGTATAGTATAGTACTAGTAGTGTATATAGTATAGTACTAGTAGTGAGTATAGTATAGTACTAGTAGTATATATAGTATAGTATAGTACTAGTAGTGAGTATGGTATAGTACTATTAGTGAGTATAGTATAGTATTAGTAGTATATATAGTATAGTACCAGACTACTAGTAGTGAGTATAGTATAGTATTAGTAGTGTATATAGTATAGTACTAGTAGTGAGTATAGTATAGTACTAGTAGTGAGTATGGTATAGTACTATTAGTGAGTATAGTATAGTATTAGTAGTGATTAGTACTAGTAGTGAGTATAGTATAGTACTAGTAGTGTATATAGTATAGTACTAGTAGTGAGTATAGTATAGTACTAGTAGTATATATAGTATAGTATAGTACTAGTAGTGAGTATGGTATAGTACTATTAGTGAGTATAGTATAGTATTAGTAGTATATATAGTATAGTACCAGACTACTAGTAGTGAGTATAGTATAGTATTAGTAGTGTATATAGTATAGTACTAGTAGTGAGTATAGTATAGTACTAGTAGTGAGTATAGTATAGTACTAGTAGTGAGTATAGTATAGTACTAGTAGTGAGTATAGTATAGTACTAGTAGTGAGTATAGTATAGTACTAGTAGTGATTTACATCTCATGCTTGCAGAGTAAATCTTAGCCCTGAGTTCCACGAAGCCTGTGAAGTCCTGCAGAAGTTTCTAGCAGCTGGATTTGTAAAGGAAACACCACAAATTGTAAGTTCAATAAATGTAAGAATTTATTAGGCATTTTTTGCTAATAGAATTTCAACTTTCCTAATGTTGTACTCATTAGTGTTATTTTTGGCATGGCTTGTGCTGCTTCTTTCACTTTTTCTTTAATTTTCCTTAGCTGATGTCATGTTAAACTTCTGAAGCTGACATCAAGTATATTACATTTATCTCATGTGACCTCAATTTTAATAAAAGAGATATAGCCTTAGTACTTTATAAATCCGAACTAAGCTGCTAGGGGTCAAAGGTCAACAATTCCGTTTTGCATTTACTGCCGACAGAATCTCGTATTGCCTTGAATCAAGTAATGGCCGACTGCAGGAGTTATTCAGATGAATTCTGCTGGTGATTTGCTGCCGTCATGACACTCTCATAAACTGTTTCGTCATGTTTTAGACTGCTGCCTCTCAGACCGTACAGTCTCAGTGGTTCTCTATCGGCAGCGTACCGTCAGCGACAGCCGAATCTGTGAACGGCTTTCTGAATCACATATCGATGAAGTTTGGTAGAACTGTCCTCGCTTACATCATCAATATGGTTGACGGTAACGTAAGTTTCTCCAGTGTAAAGTACGTTTCTTTGGTGTAACGTAATTTTCCTTGGTCTAATGTAAATCTCAGATGTGAGACTTTTTGATAATGTAAGTTGCCTCAGTATAAATATGGTTTATTTTGAAATTGTCTCACCATTGATTTGTCTTGACATTAGTAAATTTGTATATGTTTAATTATCAGATACTGTTTAGCTTTTATTGACATGCAATAAGAAGTGAGTAGAGATTTATTCTACAATATTCTGTGTTTACTTTGAATACCTGACGGCTACTTCTGCTTATATTTCAAATCACATGGTAATAGTGATTTTTCTATTATTAAGTAAGTTTGCTATTGCAGGGCAACTGTGTGATGCATTACTCGGTGTCCAACTGCAACTTCGAGGTTATGAAAGTCATACTGAAGACAGGCTTAGCCGACGCAGACATACGAAATAAAGTCGGTTACACTCCCACCATGCTGGCTGCTCTTTGTGACGCCCCTTCAGCGGAGGACAAGAAAGTCCTGAGGCTACTTCTGTTTCACGCAGACGTCAATGTGACGGCTACGCAGGTGCGTTTCAACTTTCTGTTTAGCGGAAGAGATTAAAAATGGCAGCCAGCTCTTGTTTATAGATTTGAAATTTATTTTTGTAGTTTACTTGCTACAGGCAATTCAATATCTTTTATGTTCTGTCTTCTATTTTTAATAAATGATGTCTTCCTCAACCTCTACAGATAGTATTCCTTTGATCTCTACAGGCTGGTCAGACGGCTCTCATGCTCGCTGTGGCGCACAACAAACAGGAAATGGTGAAGTTGCTGCTGGAGGCGAACTGCGCTGTCAACCTGCAGGACTTTGACGGTTCGACAGCGCTGATGAGCGCAGCTGAACACAACCACGTAGACATCGTCAAACTGCTGCTAGATCACCCGGACATTGATGTCTCACTCAAAGATCAGGTAATCATTGAGCTCTCACCGACAGTTACACTAATCAAGTTACAGAGGTTATAGTGCTCCCTCCATATCTCACGGTTCCATTTCTCATGAAATTCCACAAGTCACAAGACGGGCTTGGATCTTGTTTTGTGGCTTGTATATATGTATAGGGACAAAATGGCCGAATTTAACTGATCCGTGAGTCAAAGCTGGTATTTTACTATGTCACAAACTAAGATTGCGATACCCGTAGCTTAGCGAGATACGGAGGGAGCACTGTATTTGCAATGCTACGATTTTATATATACAAATATGCTTTTTATATAAAACTTTCTAACCAATTAAATAGTTCTTGTTCCAGTTCTTTAGTATATGATTTGTCTATATGACTTTGGATACAGTTGAAGAAAAACTGTTTGAAAGTGTAGCAGGTTTTCAACTCCCATTTTTAACTTAAACCAATGGCTATAAGTTATGTCTTTGCTGGCATACAGGATGGCAGCACGGCGCTAGACATAGCTCTGGAATATGGACACGAGGAGACAGCTGAACTTCTCTATGCCTTTGAGAAGTCGTCTCCCCGGCAGAGATACTCCTCGGTAGTTGATTTCATTAGTCGAAAGAGTAAAGTTTTGTTTATACCTTTTTCACTTGCCCAAGTTATTCGTTTATGGTTTTAAAATCATATTAATGGGGAAGCTTGCTTTATAATAGTGAAATATGACTGGCTTAATCCTTATTTGATTCCCTTTGAAGACAAAATAAATTAGTCAAGTTAACATGATTTTATCCACAAAGCTGTGTATATACTAACCATGTTAATTGTGGTTTTAAAGGTTCAAAGGTCATCAAACAGTAGACACATTCCACCTTCTGCAAGGAGTCGTAACTCCCAAAGAAGTTCTTCTTATTCATCTTCAAGGTAGGCTGACACTTGTCTAGGAACTAAGGCTGTAATTTGAGCAGCTGTTTCAGTATTTGTTGAAAAGATACTTTATTCTAGTAGAAATCAGCTTCGTTTTTCCAATTTCGGTCATGCCTACTTATTATAGCCAGTATTTACAATGAATTTCACAACTTATTTTCATATCCCTGATATGTAATGAATAAATCAATCAATCAATTTGTTTTATTGTTTATTTGATTTCAGGTCCTCCAGCTTTCAACGACCTATTTAAAAAGCTATAATCTCAAAGATAAGACAACTCTGAAATATTAAACAATCTCTATAAAATGCTAACATAATGACTCAGGATTTGATTGATTTTTATTCTAAATATTTTACTCTTCTTACTTATCTTTGCAGAGTCTAGATTTTGAGATATAATTTTGTTTGAAATAAGATAATAATATAAGTATGAAAAATATTATATGATGATAGAAATATATTATAAATATAAGTCAATTTATTTTTATTGCTTTTATAAAGTGGCTTGTGATAATTTATTGAGGACTGGTAGCTATACGTTAAACAAATCAGCAGTAGAGACAGTTTCATTGTCAAGACTTTGCATAATATAAAAATTAGTAATTATAATTTTCTATTTATTTTATGCTTTGCGGTATATTTTATACTACACTGTTATACTTTTGCTGTATCATAATTATGTTTTTGATATAGAAATGATATGTTTTTATATAGCTTTATATCTTATATATAGCATAGTCTCATATTTTATAGCATTGTGGGCTCATGTATTTATATGTGTATGAAATGTAGGCGTTGCTAAACCCCAAACTATAGGTCATACTGAATGCTGCTTGTAAACAAATCTCCCTTTGAATAAACTCAACCATGCTGCTAGCAACCCTATTATATGTATTTATGCCAATTTGGCAGCAATTGTTTGTCACCCTGTGACTATTATTACATTGTATTTGCTGCTCAAACGTCTGCAAAGCTAGTTAAATATTTGCATATTCAACTATGAAGAAATAACGAACTAAACTTAAACTAGCAATACATGCATATGGATTACAGTAGCTCTATTTGTAGTTCAAGTTTAATTTTGATATAAAGATGTCTGACTTCATAAGCTTTCTTTTCACTGCTCGGTATGTTTTTAATTGTAACTTCCCTGTGGATTAAATAATTAGAAACTTAATTTGACAGGCCATTTATTCTGTAGTTCCAGAACCTTCTATATCAGTCATGCACAAAATCTGTATTTAAAGTTTACTTGAATACAATAAGAAAGCAACAACCTCTTAAGAATTTCCTTAATGCTAAAGAGTGAGTTGCTGGTATAAACCTATAAGAGCCTACAATTTAGCCAAACTATGTTATGATTAAAATTCAATGGATGATTGCATGGCTTCTACAATATTATTATTATTGCTATAACTTTATAAGTCAATGCTCCAAACTCCAAACACACTAAGCCTATAATATGAATTACCTTTATTCTGTCTCCATTGCCTATAATTTAGCTTTATACATAATGCCTTCATAAAAATATACGTTTCTTATAATATAAATGATTTTGCATTACCCTTAAAGAAATTAGGTATTTCAACTCAGCAATTTTTATATCTAGGTAATATTCAAGGCGAGGTTACATAATTATAGAAGCTTTAATTACAGCTTAAAGCATCATAAAGGCTATTACTGTGTGCTATAATAAGGTAGCTAGTAGGTGATTACTTATAATACATCAATACTTTACGTTATGTAGTCTATTGATAAGTTCTACGATTGTAATAATAAGTAAACAGGATGCAGCTTATTTCAAGGTAGTAGTTTATGATTATTCCACTCGTATAGTATGCACACATCAGGAAAGGTAATATATTTAGCTAGAAGTTCATGCAGGTTTTATTTGGTTGTACTGGAAACTATTGTTGAATCTATAATTAATAGGTTCAAATTTATTTGGCAAATTTTAGAAATTATTGCAAACTTATTGATAAATTACATTTTAAAGGCAAATGTCAAAATTATCATTGGGATATTGAAGTCAATTTGGCTTGCATGCACGGTGTCATGTGTGGTGTTAACCTACCAGGCTAAGCTCCAGCTCCAGAGTGTTTCTTGTTGGCTTTTCTTCGGCTATCACTTGTCAGTAGCTTTAGTACTTGCTAGCTTGTAGCTTGTAGCTTGTCAACATCAGATCATCTTACATGCTCCCTCCTAACAAAAGAGAAGCAGGGCACAAGAGCACATTTTCAGAATGCCAGAACACATATCTATATTATCATCATCATGATGCTAATAATTCCACATGCCCTTTTCTTTTAAAAGAGAAGTGCAATCAATTCAAACAAAACTAGCTTTCAACTAATACACTTGAATACCTAAACTTATTATGAAGTGGTTCAAAGTGGCTCAGTCCTAGATGTCGAATCCCACCTCCTCGCATTGCTAGCACTGTTGGGAAGAACAATGCCAAATTTGACATTTATCATATTATCTGCAAGTGAAGTAGCAGCAAGGGTCAAGGCTGACTTCTCTTGCTAGCTTGCAGAGTCTTCTATAAGTTAAACTAAGGAACTCACAGGAGCAGACAACATTAGTGGCAATGTTGATGATGTCATGTCAGTACTGAGGTCAAACCTCACATTTATCATATTATCTGAAAGTGAGATGTCGAGGGTCTGCATATAGACTACACTCGGCTCACACCCCGTGAAGCAACAGCGAGGGTCACAACTGACTTCTCTCGCCGGCTTACAGAGTCTTCCATGAGTTAAACTCACGGAAGCAGACAACATTATTGGTAACTGCTTCTGCCTGTCATTCCTTAGTATTCCACTGCAATAATGTGTTTATATCATTACAGTGAACATCAACACACTTTTCCATATCTACAACACACATGTATCGTTTTATATCAACATTGTAAATCCAGCAATTTTAACCTAGTAATATCAGCTATACCAAGCAAATTTTCAGTAGAGTTTGCCAATACATAAATCTTGGTATCCACAAATCTGTTGAAGTAGCCAATGCAAACCTTAACTCTGCCTAGCACATTCACCAAAGACTTATCAACACCTGTAATATGCTTATCTGGTTCCTTTAATTTAATGTTCAACTTTTCTGCAGTCGCCTCAGTAAGTGTAGAAACCTCAGACTCAGTATCTAGCAAGAATTCTACACGCCTACCATTAACTAGTAAAGTCCTTGTTATCTTAGGACTGACATTGTGATTATAAGTCACATCACTCTTTTTAGAAAACTTCACTGATTTTAGGGAGTCCATAACTCCGATCCTGTTTTCTCTTTGTTCCACATATCTCTTTTTGTGATGGTATTTTTCGTTATCAGAACAATCTTGAGCAATGTGGCCGAATTCCTTGCACAAGTAGCAAGGGGTTTTAGGGCAGTTTCTCACATAATGTCCTGTACGGTCACATCTAAAGCATCTGCCATGACTTTTGTAAGCATTTTGCGATTTATAACTACAATGTTGATATGAATTACATGCCTCCTTTTTCTTTGAAAAAGAGTTGTCTTTATTGATAGAAGTTGTCTTATCATAATTAGATCTGTGTAAGACTTTATCTCTTTTCTTACAATGTTCTGAGCTACCATTAGCTTGGTAAGAAAATGTTAGTCTACCAATTGACTGTTCATCTATGCATTCATTGTTGATTGCATTTAAAGCATCCTCAGAAAGTTTACTTAAATGTGCAGCACGACTTTTCCTTTTCAGCTGTTCTCAGCTTAGGTTAGCATGCTGCAACAAATGTCTACGTAACCCTGCATTTCTTAGACCATTAACTGCTAGTGCAACTGCAAATCCCATTCTAACATCATCATTATTGCCAAAGTTTATTGCTCTACTTAGCTTCTCAACTCTTAGCAAATAATCAATTTCGTTTTCTCCACAAGCTTGGGTCACAGTGACAAACTTCATGGTTTTTACATAAAATGTATCATCTCTATCATAGTGAGATTGCAGTAAGTCTGAGGCTAACTCATATCCATCATCAGAGTTATTGTTCAAATCAAAACCTAATGACTGTAAAGTATCAAGACCTTCTGACCCTACAGCTCCTAACAGAGCTAAAAGCTTTCTCCTACCTCTAAATCTGCTAACCTGTTCATCCCCTACTACTTCAAACCCTGCATTAAGGGAAGTAACTTCTATACTCAATTTAAATTGAATGAGCCATGAGTTCCAAGATTTGGTTATGTTGCTTTCATCCAACTTTAATTTAGGAAAAGCAGTAAGGTCTAATTTGATGTCTTCATGAGCCATACTACACTTAAGCAGTTTTAATAGAGTAAATAAAACAATTTAATTTTAAGTAGCTATCTCGTGATTATGCACTGTACTCTCAGTTTCAATCTCTGGGCATCCGTGTCTCTTTAAGTTTAATTCTCAGTTCTTTTCGCAGTCACTCTTATTCTGAATCTATTAGTATTCTTTATAAATTGCTCAAAAGTCAACACTCACCACCTTTCTCAACAAGCCTCTCAGCTCTTTCTCCCAAATATAGTGGACTCTACGCAACACACCTCTCTATTGCAACTCTTGTCTCCTCAATATCCTGCCGACTGTGCCATGTGGTGGTAACCTACCAGGCTAAGCTCCAGAGTGTTCCTTGTTGGCTTTCCTTCGGCTATCACTTGTCAGTAGCTTCAGTACTTGCTAGCTTGTAGCTTGCAACATCAGATCATCTTACATCATGAGAACGTGGCATTTTGCGTGAGCTTATATAAACCTGCAATACAGGTTCAGGTAAAGGCAAGTCACGAGGCGATATATATATATATATATATATATATATATATATATATATATATATATATAGATATATATATATATATATATATATATATATATATATATATATATATATATATATATATATATATATATATATATATATATATATATATATATATATATATATATATATATATATATATATATATATATATATATATATATATATATATATATATATATATATATATATATATATATTAACAGGACAGCATTTTGTTCATAACCTGTTAATATGTCGGACATGAAGCTCCACTGCTTCACACTAAAGCGTCAAAAAGACAGAGGATATGCGTGGGTTGTACTTCTCATGTCCTTTCTCTCCCACATGGCTTGTCAAGGCTTTTCTTCATCCGTGGTGGGAAATCTCACCGTAGCTCAACAAAGTTACTTTGGCATTGACCTTCAAGCCAGTAGTCTAATATGCTCTGTGCATACAGGCCTGATGTTTATGTTGGGTGTGTATTATTTGATAATATTATTTTACTTTAATTCTCTATTGTTCTACATTTAGGCTGTAAAATATTAACTGACCCCAGAAAATAAATTGAAAAAAAAACACATTTATTGAATACTTTTAAATTTTGTTTCCAATTTGTGTTATTTTCATTTTTTGCAAAATAGTTTGACTTATAGATCAAACAATGATTTTGCACATAATATATTGTAATATATAATTATACTTATAATTATAGTTATATTATAATATGTAATTATGATATATGTATAGTATATTATATTTTATATATTATATATATTGCATGTCACTCTTGCACTTAAGTTTTGTTTACAAATTATAAGTGTTACCCTCTAGTATATATACTTATAATTTTATATTATAGTATTTACTTAGTATCACTCTGTAACATATACATTGTAATATATAGGCCTATATACTTAGTTTTACTTTGTAATGAATACACTTAAATTAACTGTATCACTTATACAAAGCTGACAGAAGTTCAACATAGTACATTATTTACTATAGCAATTTATTAACCACCATATTGTTTTTTCTGCTCCTATAAATTGTTAATAAAAATTGCAGGACTCCTGGGTTCCATTTTGATAAAGAAGTTGGGTAGCAGATTCACACAAATCCTAGCTGGAATTCTAATGGTGTTGGGAGTTGGTCTATCGTACTTTTCTACACAAGTATGGCACGTGTACATTTTATTCAGCGTAATGACTGGTAAGAACTATATACACAAATATACCCAGTATATAAATATATTATAATACATAATATATATAATCTGTAATGTTACTTGAAACAATCAATTCATTAATTAATTTTCGGCTTTAATTCAGGGAACTGAGTCAAAACTAAAAATGATGAAAGTTTACGCCTACTCAGACACTTCTATGTTGCAGAAAAATAAAACTTAGCTTTGTTTTGGTAATTAATACATTTCACAAGATTACAGTGTCAGCATCTAACCCCTGCGCTTCGCAGAAAAACATATTTGCTGAAATAGTTTTACACAAGTATTTTGAGTATAGCTGAATACTATTATTAAAATAAACCTAATTTAATTCTACAAAAGGCAAACAAACAAAATATTTACTTTTCTTTGTTCATTGGCATATGAGACTACTATTTGCACAAAACTCAAAATAATATACTTTTATCACTATATATTATAACATTCTGGTAAAGATACGTGAAAGAAATGTAAAAATCATGTTTTGAATATTATTTACAAAGTATAAAAGCATAATGAGCAAAGTAGGTAAATTGTATACTTTATTCAACAATTTCTTACACTTTAAAGATGTTATTTGCAGCTGCAGGACTATCTTTTGGCTACGTAGCCAGCGCTGAAATTCTCTCCCAACACTTTGAGAAGAGAAAACATTTGGCGTTTTCACTGGCTGTAACTGGCAACTTTATTGGCAAGAGTATTTGGCCAATGGGATCCCAGTTTCTATTGGATAAATATGGCTACTCTAAAGCTATGTTGTTCATGAGTTTTCCACATTTTATCCACATCATTGCCGGCGTTTTTTACATTTCTCCAGCTGATCAGAAGGATAGGACAGAAGGTAAGAATGTTGAGGTTTTTTTTCAAATAACTGAACATAAACAGTAAACCAATAACTAATCGCCACTTACATTTATAAAAGCTACTATCAGGGTACCTATATAGTTTTGAATATGCAAATTCAATGTACTTGGCTGCTCGTGCTATATCTACTTTTTATTTAATAGCCAATAGCCAAGCCATTTAAGCTGGCAGATAATCCGAATGGTTGTAGGGCAGTCATTGAAATTAGCCAATCACATCAAGTTATCTAGTCAATGATCTATCAATTATATAAACCTCATTATATTCTATATACTTTGGTCTGTTTGTGAGTGGGAGTTGGGTTGAACTTCTGCTGCATATATTACGTAATAAGCTGGTATATTAATCAATGTAGACCAGAAAATAGACTCGGAGTCAGATGCAAGTGATGACAAGGTTTTTGTGGGTGATGATAGCATTGGCGAAGAATCAGCTGACCGATGCAAAGATGGTGATGGAGATGAAGAGCAGACAATGGAAGAAGTGAAACACGACAAAGAGGCATAAAACACTTTACGACATATAAGGAATTACACAATGACAAGCTTTCAGCTTTTTCTGAGCCTAATATGATAATAAGTTTCACACAATGTTTATTGAAAAATTTTGAAATAGCATATTATATATTATATATGCATATTATATTTCAATCACATTGATATAGTGACAATCAATGGTATATAGTGGCATACTAGCGATCAAATAATGCTTTTTCAAGTTATTTTATGTGCTTATGCTTTAAAATGCATGCAGTAATAATTATTAGAGATGTTGAAAAAAACTACATGTAGCGTAGAAATTGTATGAAATATGTCTAAACTTCAAAAAAACTTTTTAGGTTAAAATAAAATACAGTTCTAAAGCAAATATTTTGGATAAAAGAGATACTAAGGACAAAAGATCAATCTCACTTAAAGACACATTTAAGATTTTATTTAGAGATATAAAGGTAAGTTGTTGCAAAATAAACATGTAAATCAGTGAGAGAGAGATGAGTGAGTGAGTGAGTGAGTGAGTGGGTGAGAGAGAGAGAGAGAGAGTGGGTGAGAGAGAGAGAGAGAGAGAGAGAGAGAGAGAGAGAGAGAGAGAGAGAGAGAGAGAGAGAGAGAGAGAGAGAGAGAGAGAGAGAGAGAGAGAGAGAGAGAGAGAGAGAGAGAGAGAGAGAGAGAGAGAGAGAGTGAGTAATTAAGTGAGTGAATAAGAAGAACTATATATAGGTGTGTCGTGCTTACAAAAATTGCTATCAAAATATAAATATGTTTTTTTGATAGATTTGGGCCTTGCTTATCAATGCTATGCTGTGGAATGCAACCAACACAGTGTTTTATGTATTGATAAATGATTATATGCTAAAAAAGACAGACATGAATGGTGATGAAGTGGCTTTTGGAGTTACTATATCAGGTAACACTTATCATCTAGATATTGCAATTGCAATGGCTCTGGTGCTATCTGGCAATACATTTCCTACAGCAAGTTTGATTTATAAATTTGGCTTTGAATTTTTGTTTTGTAAATATAAAACAACCAGTATATGATTTTATTGGGAAAACAACTGTTTTTATTAGCCTTGGGTTATGTTCAATTTAAGTAGTTACAGAGAGTGTGTATATACAATAGCAGCAGTAAAGTATAAAATTTAGAAATTTCACCCTTATTATTATAGTCTATTTAAAAATAATCAATCTCTGACTGCTTTGAATTTTAGAATAGATTTTTATCTAGTATAGATCTATATAAAAAATTTTAAAACACAGTTTTTAGACATAGCTGTAATGGGTCATTTTACTCAATTTATTTTTTGGCTGTTTTTCACAGTTTAGCCATTAATGTATACAGTTTACTGCATTAAACTGTTAAGATGTTAACAAATGCAGCTGAACAAGCAAGGTTTTTCTAATTTTGCTTGTTTTTTTATGTTTTTTTCTCCTTTTTTTGGATAAATTTAGGAATGCGGTCCGCATAACTAAATTTACTAAAAAAATCAAAAAAATAATATAGAGAATCATGCAAAATTAGAAAAAGTTTCGATTACTCGGCTGCATTTATTAATATTTTATCAGTTTATTGCAAGAAACTAGATACATTAGCTGCTAAACTGTAAAAAATAGCTTAAAACTAGAGATATATAGTGTGTACTAAATGACCCATATGTGTAGGGTTGATGAAAAAGCAAGACATAACCATCCCACCACAGGGGCTACTAGGTAATCTCTACACTACACATGTATGTTATACAGGGTTGGCAAGGTTAGCAGCAAGTATTGTCGTGGCTGCCACAAGCTCATTGAAGTATGACAGATTGTTGCTTCACATCGCTGCCATCACAGGATACAGCCTAGTCACCATTTTCATTATTTTTGCCGACAACCAGGTGCGTAATTTAAGCCAAAATACTACCTAAAAAGTTTATAAAATAATGAGCTTTACTCTACTTTGCAATGCAACACTACTTTTGAATTTATATTGGTGCCATCAGCTAGTATTTATTATATAAAAAGATAGTTGAATAATTGGGTATATGGCAAGCATTGTTTTAGACATTTTAATGCAATCCAATAACTAAGTCACATCTAACATCTCAAATTGCGCTATCATCGTGATGAAATTGTGTTAATTAAAACTCTTTATATACCCTGTTTTCGAATATTAATCTAGTAAACTAAAGACCAAAATAGGATTTGCATATTTAAAATTTGAAAATTAAAAAAAAAGAAAATGATTTTTCTTTTCATGCAATACCCAGATAACATAAACCAAGAGTGGAATAAAAAATAGTACAAACATGTATATCAAATTTTAATATAACTTAAGAAACATATGCTATGACTTGTTGATTTCCTCATAAAAATCGCAGTTAAAATGATAGAATGAAAAACAGACAGCAATTTGATTCATATTTTAGATGACTTACTACACTTGTGTAGCTCTCTGGGGTGTTTGTCAAGGAGCTTCTATTGCTAATCTCGTCTCCGCAGTAAACTCGTTCTGTGAGCAACACCTGCTGGGGGTGCTTTTCGGAGTGGAGCTGTTCTTTGAGGCATTTGGCAGCATGGCATTGACTCCACTAGCAAGTAAATTTTATTCTCTACAGTTTCAATACTTTTTATCCAAAACATAAAGATTATTTTTCCTAAATTTATAAAAAATGGAATTTGTTAAAAAAAATTTTTCTACAAAGTTTTACACATCAACGCATTAATCGAAAATTTTCAGCACTTACAATTTAGCAACTGCACCACAAGAATGAAATCTAATAAAAGATGGGTGGGTGTTGAGGGTCTCATACTTTATTGCTGAGCTGACCTCATGTTGCAGTGGCTAAGGTGTCTCCATTATTTTGCTAGTGCATGCAGTAAATGCATGGTACCATGAAGGCGCAAGCCTTCTGTCTGACTAAACGTGCAGTAAATTACATTAGTTTGTAAATCACGAGGCAAAGAGCAGAGTTCAAGTCATGCCAATAAGAATACTTGGCAATTGAGTGGCTAAAATTTTTGTGATAAAGTTGCTAAAACCATCAATATAAATTTTTTGTATAATAAGGATATAAAAAGTGTATTCAGGTAGATTATTCAAACTTAATTTGACACTCAACTGTCAATTTAGTGCCAGGAGAAAAATTAAGTGGGTGATGTAACTGTAACAGTTGAACATTTATCATTTAATCAGTTTTGGCTCAATTACAGCTTATTTTTATGCAAATTAATATTAATTTGCAAATATTTCGAATTGGATCTTTCTGGTTTATGCACACATGGAAAACTTTTCAAGTCGATCCACATTTACTGATTGAACTTAATTTATTCATTGCACTGCTTGGATTTCACCAACTTTTTTATTTTTAAGCAATTGTAAACAAGTTGACTTAACTTTGGCTAGACAATCTAGAAATTTGCTTAATGAACTCTAGTGAAGAGCATATCATGTTTGTAACTTATATAGTGTATAGAAAAATTAATGAATCAAAGGTATTTAAACATTTTACAGTCTGTGGTTGATAATTCAACTGCAGTAAGATTAAACATTTGAATAACCTAAATAATATAATTATTTTGATGCATGTTAGGGTTCAAGTTTAAAATGTAGTGTAGAGAAAATTTTTTCTGTTATATTGTTGATCTAGAACCAGGGCTTTCCAATTTTTCCTATTGCTGCACATACTCCTTTGATTATTGTAAGAGTTTTCTATTCATGCCATTCTGCTATATACCATAACTTGTGTTTAGTATAAGTATTAGGCTTCAAACAACAAAATGCTTTTATAACATGTTCTACTACCTGCATAATTATATAATATTTACACATTTATTTTATTTTGTAGCATTTATTGGGGTGCTAATTGAGGAGAAATATGCATTAGTGTTTGCTGGATGCTTAGGAATGTTGGGCAGTGTGATACTCGTCCCGGTTGCAATAAGGAACCACCGACTACATAGGCATGGTCAGTAGGCTATAACTAACGGACAAACCAACTAAGAATTGGAGCAGAGTCTTTTTACAGATAAAAGATGTTTTTCACAAAACAACTAAAAACAATGTAATATATGAAATAATGCAAATATTTATTAATCCCATTTGTGTCAAGTTTGTGCAGCCAATGAAGATCGAGTTTACAATCTCTCTTCCAATCGCCTCTGGTGGCATAAAATTGTTAGTTAAAATAAAAGAAAATTATTCAAGTAGATCAGAGATAGGCTCAGTGATTTGATAAAAGTTTGTAAAACAAAATTAAATATTCAGTTTGGGTAACTCAGCCTTACACAATTGTAATTCTACAAACCCCAACTCTACTTAAGTATAGTTCTTCAAACTCAACTCTACTTAAGTATAACTCAACAAGCTCTCAATTTTTGAGTGGGCCCTAAAACAACTCAATGGGACTGTGGGTGGTTATTTACTTTTATTTTTACACTCAATTTAATTTAGAATGCACCAGACTGACAATTCTGGATAATTTTTTTATTTGGTTTATTTATATATATATGCCTAAAATCTTGATTTATATAATCTATATAAATTTTATGCTGTGTAGTGACTACCTGCTCTAGAAAGATTCTATCGATGGTGCTTTATTTCAATTTCTATTTTTGCTAATACATCACATGCAGAAAATAATTGACTTTTTTGATATCTTTGCAGGATGTTATTTTAATAAGTTGTTCTCTCTGTTCATTAAAAGGAAAATATAACATTTTATTACCTAGTGACATCACCCATTTTTGAGTTACAGATTGCATTTTTCCTTCGTTAATAATTTAGATATCTTACACAATTTATACAAGTTTCGATATAATTTTTGTCTAATCATTAGGTAACTGTAAATATATACTATTAGTTTCTACAGTCAAAATAAAATAAGATGCAGTTTGAGTTGGTGCAAAGTAATGATAAGCTAATCAACAGCTATAAGGTTTTTCATTTCTATATATATATATATATATATATATATATATATATATATATATATATATATATATATATGTATATATATATATATATATATATATATATATATATATATATATATATATATATATATATAATTTCAAAAAGCCTACTTGAAAACGCTCTAAGTTTTGCATCGGAATTTGATACAAATAGCGAAGATGAAAGAGAAATAATTATACATGCCAAAAATTCACTACTCTTCAACTCTGGAAAGGCATGGGGAAAACATAACCACAACCTCTTCGACGTTACAATGGGAGGATACGACGGCGCAGAAACATGCGAACTAGTTGGGGCTTACATTTTAAACTCAATAACACTAAAACATGGCAAAAACTTCGGCCTGTACAGAGATGACGGCTTAGGAGTCTCTGACAAAACACCCAGAGAAATAGAGAACATAAAAAAGGACATCTGCAAAATATTTTCTGAAAATGGATTAAAAATAACAATCGAAGCAAATAAAAAAATTGTTAACTTCTTAGACACCACACTCAACCTAAACAATAAAACCTACACACCATACACTAAGCCAAACAGTTCTACTAAATATATTCATAACAAATCCAACCACCCAGCAAGCATAATCTCCAACCTACCCTCGTCCGTTAATAAACGACTGTCGTCAATATCATCTAACGAGAAAATTTTCACACAATCCACCTACAACCACCAAAACCTTCTAAACCAAAGTGGCTACAAACACCAACTACAATTCCTACCAAGAACCCAAACAAACAACACACAACAGAAATCTCGAAACCGAAAAAGAAAAGTTGTTTGGTACAATCCACCATACAGCCAACATGTAACCACAAGAATTGCAAAAATCTTCTTTAAAATCATGAATGAGGAATTTCCAAAACAACACCCACTATATAAAATAATCAACAAAAACACTATAAAGGTTAGCTACAGCTGCATGCCAAACATAAAACAGACCATAAATGCCCACAATAACAGACTATTAGAGAAACAGAAGCAACAAAACAAAACCCCCAGAAAAAACTGCAACTGTAGAGAAAAAGAAAGTTGTCCGCTGAAAGGAAGCTGCCAGGAGAGCAGAGTTATATACCAAGCAACTGTGGAAACTACCGAAAACGAGCCTGCAACATACATTGGCCTAAGTGAAGGACCGTTCAAACTAAGATACGCAAACCACAGATCATCATTTAAAAACAAGGAGAAAGCAAATCAAACAGAACTTAGCAAACACATTTGGCAACTAACTAACAAAAACATTAAGCACAACATAAGCTGGAAAATATTAAGAAAAGCGAAACCATACAACACAACTACCAAAAGGTGTAATTTATGCCTATGGGAATGTTTCTTTATTTTATACAAACTTAACATGTGTACTTTAAACAAGCGAAACGAACTCTTATCAACCTGCCGACACTCAAAAAAATTCTTACTGTGCAACCACAAAACCTAGAAACTCTGTAGTCTATTTATATTTTAAGTACTATAGTAAATAATATACAAATAGCCATAGAGAATAGTCACCCAACAAAAACTTCATGCATCTGCTATAAATTATGTTTTTACATTACATTATGGTTTTTTTTTTATTAATTTACACCTACAAACCTATATAACAATACAGCCACTGCTATGTTTTTGTTACGTTTTACCTTGTGTTTAGCATTTTGATTTTCTTAATGTAAAAATTTAAATTTGTCAATATTGTGCCTGAGGAGTGCCGAAGAGGCATGAAACTATTAGTAGTACAATAAAACAACATCTATATAATTAAATTGCTCTTTTCCTCAATAATATCTATATATATATATATATATATATATATATATATATATATATATATATATATATATATATATATATATATATATATATATATATATATATATTATTGAGGAAAAGAGCAATTTAATTATATAGATGTTGTTTTATTGTACTACTAATAGTTTCATGCCTCTTCGGCACTCCTCAGGCACAATATATATATATATATATATATATATATATATATATATATATATATATATATATATATATATATATATATATATATATATATATATATATACATATTATATATATATATATATATATATATATATATATATATATATATATATATATATATATATATATATATATATATATATATATATATATATATACATATATATAGTATACTATATTTCTACAAGGTTCTTGTTTCATGTTGATACTATTGTGTTTTGAGCTAGATTTCGAAGAGCAGATTTATTATTCATGTCCTTCTCAACATGGTACCAGACTACCAGTGCTACTGCCTGTATTAGAACTATTAAGATGGTTTATCAAACATGAGAATTTTAATAATTTTAGTATAAGATACACATATTGTATTAGTATACATTATATACAGTGAATATTCACAACAAATATACAATATTATTACACTATATACAGTTGAGATATATAAGGGACACATGTAACTTTTACCATTTTAGGATAACATATCGCATTTGATATGATAAAACAGTAGGCCTACATTTAATAAAAGTCATACTGTCCATGCTTAAAGGTGAAGCATTTTTTGAATGTTTTCCACCCTTTTTTGCATAGTTTGTCCTTTAAGCTGTTATATGCTTAACCTGGTTAAAAAGTGTAAGTTGCTTGTTATTACTCTGCGAACTCCTGCAAATCCCTTCGATTCGAGTTATATAACTCTTTCGGAGTTTGCATGGAACATTCTGGATCCAGCTACCTCCAACATATAAAAGGAGGATAACAAACCAGTGGATTCAGTCTGCTGCCAGTGCTGAAGGAGGACACATCAAGAAGCTACGCACCAAGGACATTTATATACATAGTTACCTAGATATACTTTTATACTTAGATTGTTATTGATAGATAGTTTTCCTCTTGATGTATGGAGTTATCCCCTCAAACTCTCTTTTTATTTAAATGTAATTTGGAAACGAAATGAAGGGTAGTAAGTATAAATATTCTGGTTTATTGTTAATAATTATTCTTGACAAAAAGTCACTGTTTTCTCATCAGCTAAAATCTCACACCTATAGTTTCATGGAGCGAATAATAACATTCCACGCATAAATTATTACACGAGCTCTTAAGAATTTCCTACAATATTTGGAACCAATTAATGCTAAAGAGTTTAGATTGCTGGTATAAACCTATAAGAGCCTACAATTTAGCCAAATTATGTTATGATTGAAATTCAATATATATATGATTGCATGGCTTCTACAATATTATTATTATTATTGTTGCTAGAACTTTATAAGTAAATGCTCCAAACTTTGAAGAAACTAAGCCTATTATATATCAAATACGTTTATTCTGCCTCAATTGCCTATAATTTAGCTGTAAAATGCCTTCATATAAATATATGTTTCTTATATAAATGATTTTGAATTACCCTTAAAGAAATTAGGTATTTCAACTCGATAGCTATTCAAACTCAGCAATTTTGATATGGAGGTTTTATTCTGGGCAAGGTTACATAACCATAGAGACTTTAATTACATCTTAAAGCATGGTAGAGGCTATTACTGTGTGCTATAATAAGGTAGCTAGTAGGTGATTACTTATAATATTTCAATACTTTACAATTAGTCTATTGATTAATTCTACATTCGATTGTAATACTAAGTTCTACAATTGTAATAATAAGTAAACAGGATGCAGCTTAGCATGCTTATTGCGAGGTAGTAGTTTATGATAATTCCACTCCTATAGTATGCACACATCAGGAAAGGTAGTATATTTAGCTAAAAGTTCATGCAGGTTTTATTTGGTTGTGCTGAAAACTATTGTTGAATCTATAATTAATAGGTGCAAATTCATTTGGCAAATTTCAGAAATTATTGCAAAATTAATGATAAATTGCTTTTTAAAGGCAAATGTCAAAATTATCATTGGGATATTGAAGGCATATTGGCTTGCATGCTCAGTACGTCATGCAAACGTGGCATTTTGCGTGAGCTTATATAAACCTGCAATACAGGTTCAGGTAAAGGCAAGTCACGAGGCGATAGCGTCTGTCTTTAAAAAAGTAAATAATTAATTTGTCATCCTGATTTATGTCATGTCTTTAGACAAATATAGCAAATATTACCACCTTCCACGCAGTGATATGCATATATATATTAACAGGGCAGCATTTCGTTCATAAGCTGTTAATATGTTGGACATGAAGCTCCACTGCTGCACACTAAAGCGTCAAAAAGACAGAGGATATGCGTGGGTTGTACTTTTCATGTCCTTTCTCTCCCACATGGCTTGTCAAGGCTTTTCTACTTCTGTGGTTGGAAATCTCACCGTAGCTCAGCAAAGTTACTTTGGCATTGACCTTCAAGCCAGTAGTCTAATATGCTCTGTGCATACAGGCCTGATGTTTATGTTGGGTGTGTATTATTTGATAATATTATTTTACTTTAATTTTTTATTGCTTTATGTTTTTGCTATAAAACATTATTGGACAGATGACAATAAATTGAAGAAAAAAGAGTCATTTATTTATTCTTTTAAAATTTGTGTCCAAGCTGCGTTATTTTTATTATTTTTAGCACTATAATTTAACTTGAATCAAACTATAATTCTCTCTTACGTATATCATACGTCATATACTTGTATGCAATCTTTTTTTACCAGTTGAAATTTCTATCGTGTATAAAGTTGACGAAAGTAAGGCAATTAACCCCTATATTGTTTTCTTCTGCTCCTATAAATTGTTACTATAAAATTGCAGGACTCCTGGGTTCAATTCTGATAAAGAAGTTGGGTAGCAGATTCACACAAACTCTAGCTGGAATTCTAATGGTGTTGGGAGTTGGTCTATCGTACTTTTCTACACAAGTATGGCACGTGTACATTTTATTCAGTGTATTGACTGGTGAGAACTATACAATTATAAATCTAATGTAGCTCAAAATAAATAAAAACGGCCTAATTTATATCATGTAACTGTGTCAAAACTAACAATGATGTCTACTCAGACACGTTTATGTTTTAGAAAAATAAAATTTAGCTTTGTTTTGCTTCATCCATTTCAAGATTACAGTGTCAGCAACTAACCCTGTGCTTTGCAACAAAACAGATTTGCTGAAATAGTTTTACACAAGTATGTTGAATAGCTGGAATGCTACTATTATCAAATAAAACCTAATTTGATTCTACAAAAAAGCAAACAAATAAAATACTTACCCTTTCTTTGTTCATTGACATATGAGAAGGCTATTTGCACAAAACTCAAAATAATATACTTTTATCACTATATATTATAATATTCTGGTGAAGATACGTGAAAGAAAGGTAAAAATCATGTTTTGAATATTATTTACAAAATATAAAAGCATAATGAGCAAAGTAGGTAAATTGTATACTTTATTCAACAATTTCTTACACTTTCAAGATGTTATTTGCAGCCACTGGACTATCGTTTGGTTACGTAGCAAGTGCTGAAATTCTCTCCCAACACTTTGAGAAAAGAAAGCATTTGGCATTTTCACTGGCTGTAATCGGCAACTTTATTGGCAAAAGTATTTGGCCAATGGGATCCCAGTTTCTGTTGGATAAATATGGCTACTCTAAAGCTATGTTGTTTATGAGTTTTCCACATTTTATCCACATCATTGCCGGTGTTTTCTACATTCCTCCAAATGATCAGGAGGATAAGACAGAAGGTAAGAATGAAGTTGTTCTAATACCTGCCTAAGCTCATTAAAATTCAAAGGCTCTCTCTTCAAAGAACTGAACATAGACAGTATAGACCAATAACTAATTGCTGCTCATATTTGTAAAAACATTATCAGAGTACCTGTAGCTTTGAATATGCAAGTTCAATGTATTTGGCTGCTGGTTCTATACTTTTTATCTAATAGCCAATAGCCAAGCCCTACCAGCTGGCAGATAATCCGATTGCTTCCATGGCATTCATTGTAATCAGCCAATCATATCAAGTTTAGTCACTAATCTATCAGTTCTATAAACCTCATTATATTCTATATACTTTGGCCTGTTTGTGAGTGGGAGTTGGGTTGAACTTCTGCTGCATATATTACGTAATAAGCTGGTATATATCAATCAATGTAGACCAGAAAATAGACTCGGAGTCAGATGTAAGTGATGACAAGGTTTCTGTGGGTGACGATAGCATTGGTGAAGAATCAGCTGACCGATGCAAAGATGGTGGTGGAGATGAAGAGCAGACGATTGAGGAAGTGAAACACAACATTAAAGAGGCATAAAACACTTTACTACATACAATGAATTATATGATAATAAGCTTTCAGCTTTATTTGAGCACAACATAAAAAAAGCTTCACTCAATGTTTATTGAAAGAAATTGTTATTGGTATATCATATTTCTATCATACTGATATTATAGTGGCAATTAGTGGTATATAGTGGCATACTATAGCGATCAATTAAGTACAGGCTTTTTCTCAAGTTATTTTATTTGCTTTTGCTTTAAAATGCATCTAATAATTATTAGAGATGTTGAAGAAAACTACATCCAGTTTTTTTAGTAGTAGTTTTTATATAGTTAGAAAACTGTATGTAGTGTTCTTAGTAGTAATTTTCATATAGTTAGAAAACTACATGTAGTACTGCACGTGGTGTATAGAAATTGTTTGAAAAAATGCCTGAACTTCAAAAAAATAACTTTAGGTTGAAATAAAATGCAGTTCTAAAGCAAATATTTTGGAGGACAGAGATATGAAGGAAAAGCAATCCATCTCGCTTAAAGACACATTCAAGGTCTTATTTAGAGATATAAAGGTAAGTTGTTGCAAGATGAACGTGTAAATCAGTTAATTAGAGAGAGAGAGAGAGAGGGAGAGAGAGAGTGAGTGAGTGAGTGAGTGAGTGAGTGAGTGAGTGAGTGAGTGAGTGAGTGAGTGAGTGAGTGAGTGAGTGAGTGAGTGAGTGAGTGAGTGGGTGGGTTGGTGAGTGAGTGAGTAGGTGAATAAGCAGAACTATTTATAGATGTATTGCGCTTACAAAAATTGCTATCAAAATATAAAAATGTTTTTTTGGATAGATTTGGGCCTTGCTTATCAATGCTATGCTGTGGAATGCAAACAACACAGTGTTTTATGTATTGATCAATGATTATATGCTAAAAAAGACAAACATGAATGGTGATGAAGTGGCTTTTGGAGTGACTATATCAGGTAATATACTTATCATTTACATTTTACAATCACAAAGGCTCTCGTGTTACCTGGCAAGTAGTTTCCTATACAGCAATTTTTATAAATGAATTTGGTTTTGAATTTTTATTTTGTGAATATATAACCAACAGCCTGTGATTTTATTAAGAACTATCTTGTTTTATTAGCCTTAAGTAATACTCAATATTTAAATACTTTACAGAGAGTGTGTCTACAATAACAGCAGTAAAGTATAAACTTTAGAAATTTCACCCTCATTATAATCTATTTAAAAATATATCAATCAATTGACTAGTTTGAATTTTAGAATATATTTTTATCCAGTATACTTATATTAAAAAATTTTAAAGCATAGTTTTGAGACATAGCTATAATGGGTCATTTTACTCAATTCAGTTTGTGGCTGTTTTCAAAAATTAAGCCACTAATGTGTATATATTTTTTATAAATTTATGTATGCAGGCTGCACACCTAAATAGACTAAAAAAATCAGGAAAAAAACATAGACAATCAAGCAAAATTAAAAAGTCTTGATTATATTCAGCTGTATTTGTTAATATTTCATCAGTTTATTGCAAGGAATTTGATGTATACATTAGCTGTTAAGCTGTAAAAAATAGCTAAAAATCAGAGATATAATATATTATAGTGTGTACTAAATGACCCATGTGCAGGGTTGATGAAAAAGTGAGATGTAACCATCCCACCACAGGGGCTACTAGGTAATCTCTACACTACACATGTATGTTGTACAGGGTTGGCAAGGTTAGCAGCAGGTATTGTCGTGGCTGCCACCAGCTTTTTAAAATATGACAGACTGTTGCTTCACATCGCTGCCATCGCAGGATACAGCCTAGTCACCATTTTTATTATTTTTGCAGAAAACAAGGTTCGTAATTTAGGCTAAATTACTATAGCTATTAAAATTCATAAAATAACTACTACTTTGCAATAAAATACAACTTTTGAAATTGTATGAGTGCCATATATCAGCTAATATCTATTATATAAAAAGAGAGTTGAATGATTCATTACGTGATAAGCATTGATTAAGACTTTTTGAGCTGGTCAATCACTATGTCAAATTTAGCATCTGGAATTGTGTTATCAATGCAGTGAAATCCCGTTAATCAAAACTCTCTATACCCAATATTTAGAATCTTAATTTCTAGTAGACTATAGCAACCAAAATAGGATATTTGCATACTTAGAATTTAAAGTTTCCTAAAATAGAAACAAAATGATCGTTCTTTTTCAATGAGTGGATAAAAAGATTAGAATAAAAAATACTAAAACATGTTTATATATACCTAATTTTAATATAACCCGAAACTCATAAAAATTAAAGTTTATAAGAATGGAAAGCGGGCAGCACTTTTGTTTATATATTGTAGATGACTTACTACATGTGTGTAGCTCTCTGGGGCATCTTTCAAGGAGCCTCCCTTGCTAATCTCGTCTCCGCAGTAAACTCTTTCTGTGAGCAACACCTTCTGGCGGTGCTTTTTGGAGTGGAGCTGTTCTTTGAGGCATTTGGCAGTATGGCCTTGACTCCACTAGCAAGTAACTTTTAATCTCAATAGTTTCAATATTTTCAATCTAAAGCATAAAAAATTATCTTTCATAAAGTTGTGAAAAATGAAATTTTTTAAATTTCTTTTTCTGCAAAGTTTTGCACATCAAGGCATTTCAAAACTTTCATCGCCAACTTACAATTTTGCAACTGCACCACAAGAATAAAATCTAATAAAAGATGGGTGGGTGTTGAGAGTCCCATACTTCATTGCCGGGTTTATTTCATGTTGCAGTTACTAAGGTGTCCTTAATTTCTGCTAGTCTATTAAATGCATGGTACCATGAAGGCGCAAGTTTTATGTCTGACTAAACGTGCAATAGTTCCTAAATCACGAGGCATTAGAGCAGAGTTCAAGTCATGCCAACGGGAATACTTGGCAATTGAGTGGCTAACATTCTTGTGATGAAGTTGCTAAAACCATCAATATAAATTTTTTGTATAATAAGGATATAAAAAGTGTATTCAGGTAGATTATTCAAACTTAATTGGACACTCAACTGTCATTTTAGTGCCAGGAGAAAAATTAAGTGGGTGATGTAACTGTAACGTTCGAACATTTATCATTTAATCAGTTTTGGCTCAATTACAGCTTATTTTTATGCAAATTAATATTAATTTGCAAACATTTCAAACTGGATCTCTCTGGTTTATGCACACATGGAAAACTTTTCAAGTCGATTCACATTTACTGATTGAGCTCAATTTATTCATTGCACTGCTTGGATTTCACCAACTTTTTCATTTTTAAGCAATTTTAAATAACTTGACTAAACTTTGGCTAGACAAGTTAGAAATATGCCTCGTGAGCTCTGGTGAAGAGCATATTATGTTTGTAATTTATATAGCATACAAGAAAATTAATAAATCTAAAGTATTTAAAATTTTACAGCCTGTGGTTGATAATTCAGCCGGGGTAAGATTAAACATTTGAATAGCCTAAATAATTTAATTACTTTGATGCATGTTCGGGTTCAAGTTAAAAATGTAGGGTAAAAATAATTTCTTCTGTTATATTGTTGCTTTAAAGCTAGGGCTTTCCAATTTTTCCTATTGCTGCACATACTTCTCTGATTATTGTAGGAGTTTTCTATTCATGCCATTTTGCTATGTACCATAACTTGTGTTTAGTATAAGTATTATGCTTCAAACAACAAAATGCTTTTATAACATGTTCTACTACCTATATAATATAATGATATAATATTTACACATATATTTTATTTTGTAGCATTTATTGGGGTGCTAACTGAGGAGAAATATGCATTAGTGTTTGCGGGATGCTTAGGAATGTTGGGCAGTGTGATACTCGTCCCGGTTGCAATAAGGAACCACCGACTAAATAGGCGTGGTCAGTAGGCTATAACTAACGGACAAAACAACTAAGAATTGGAGCTTGTACAGAAAGTCTCTTTACAGATACCGTAAAATGGGGTAACTTTAGCCACTTGGGGTAACTTTGGCCACTTTGGAAAAAATGTTTAAAATGTAGCTGGTGCTATATCTATGGAGTCTAAAGATATTTTAATTGTATATATGCACTGACTGTAGATTGGTGCATCCTATTCCTGAAAAATAATTGATATACTTATTTGCTGCTTCTTGCTGTCAGCCATTTTCAGTTTCCTGTTTGACAACAAGATTTTCAGCGCTGTCCAACTTTAATCTATTTGAAGGCATTAGAAAAGCTGGACTCATTTTCTTTTTTGTATTAAAGAACTTTGGTAAGTTTTTAACCAGGATATTTGTAATTTAGGTAAATAAATTGAAATCCAAAATCAAAATATGTGTCTTGAATTCACTGTGTACAATTTTTGACGAATTTGGGGTAACTTTGGCCATGACTAAATGGTACTCCAAAGTAGGTTTCTGGCAGCGCTGCGAATTTTTTGTTACTTCAGACACATAGTACATTACTCTCTAAAGGCACAATCATTTGATTTACCTATACCCAATGCTTTAGTTATATATTTGAAACAACTTAGAGTCCGAAATATGAAATAATTACATGGGGAATTATGCATTTTTGTTCCCAGACAGCAATTTTGTGTTTAAAATGTTTTTTTTTATATAATAATTTGACCATGCATTGTAAAATGTATTTTTCAAGACAATTATACTCAGAAAATATTAAAGAAAAGTAACATCTCCAAGATATGGTATATCTGAGGAGATCATTGGTTTTGCTTTATTCACAAGAATTGACAGCTGGAAAGTCTTGACAAGAAGTGGCTAGAAATATGATATTACCAAAGGAACACTACAAAACAGAGCCGCATGAAGACACAAGCTGAAGCCTGGACACCAAACTGTGTTATCACAAGTAGAGGAGGTAGCCATTGTTGACCATACCTACTACAAAGCTGGCTCAATGGGGCTTTCCATTAGATAAAACAGACTTTCGAATAATAGTCAAGACCTATTTTGACAAATGTGAAAGAAGAGTGCAACATTTCAAAAGCAACTACCCTCAAGATCTCTGGAGTCTCAGTTTTATGTCAAGACATAAAGATAGCTTGTCTCACAGGTTGTGCCAAAACATAGCACCGGAATGGGCAACAGTTAATTCTGAAGACATTACGCATTATTTAAAAAATCTACAGACAACTGCCACAGCCTATAGTTTGAAAGGGCATACTTGAATTTAAGATTAAATTCAATGGAATTTGAACTTGTACAGTGATTTATTCAATGTTGCCAGCAAAATACATGATTTTTTATACATATACAAAAGTTTTTACACTTATTAACAATGTACCTCGAATAGCTGTGGTTTCAATGCAATAATTACACTATTATAGCTTGCATTTTGTCTAAAATAATTTTTTTTTTGTAGTAATGAAGTTGAATAATGTTGTTCTTTAATTTCTAACTGGCTAAAAAAGCTCCAAGTGCTGCTAACTTTAGCTACATGGAGAATAACGACACCGGCCAAAGTTACCCCGAAAATAGGGTAACTTTGGCCACCTACTTTTTTTAATACCACAGGAGATCTAGCAGTCCCAAACTGCAAATGGTTCTTTCATTTAGTGCATATGTTGATAAGCTTCATTTAGCATCCAAAAATTTTAAAGAATATTGTAATCCTTTCATATGACACCCAAAATAAGTCTCAAAACGGCCAATGTTACCCCATTTTACGGTAAAAGAAATGTTTTTCACGGAACAACTACAGACAATGTCATATGTGAAAAAACACAAAATATTTATTATTCCCATCTTTGTCAAGTTCTTGCAGCCAATGAAGATCAAGTTTACAATCTCTCTTCCAATCACCTCCAGTGACATAAAATTGCACATGTTGATTAAAATGAAAGAAAATTATTCAAGTAGATCAGAAATATGCTCAGTGATTTGATAAAAGTTTGTAAAACAAAATTAAATATTCAGTCCATGGGTAACTCGATCAGCCTTACACAATTGTAATTCTACAAGCTCCAACTCTACTTAAGTATAATTCCTCAAATTCAACTCTACTTAAGTATAACTCAGCAGGTTATCAATTTTGAGTTGGCCCTTAAACAATTTTATGAGACTGTGGGCGGTTATTTACTTGTATTTTTACACCCAAACTGTTAGTTTAGAATGCATCAGGGTGACAATTATGGATACATTTATATTTAGTTTATTGATATACATGTATAGGCATATGTCTAAAATCTTGATTTATATAACCTATATAACTTTTATGCTGTGTAGATAATTATATTTTGTGATTTTTATTGCATGCTCCAGAAAGATTCAATTTATGGTGCTTTATTTCAATTTCTACTTTTGCTAATACATTACATATAGCAAAAATTGACATTTTTGGTATTTTTGCAGGATGTTATTTTAATGACAAGTTGTGCTCTCGATTCATTCTTAGGAAAATGTAACATTTTATTACCACATAATCAAAATGAGTTACAGCAACAGCTAGGTCTTAGCCAATTATTGTTCTAATATAATTCAAAATATTAGAACGGTATAGCGACATCTATGTGCTTTCCAACTACAAACTAATACCCATGGTTCATATTACTGCGTTTTGAACTACAACCTTGTGACATCACCCATTTTTGGGTTACATAATGTATTTTACCTTCGCTAATAATTTACATCTCTTGTACAATTTTTACACAATTTTCATGATTTCTGCCTAATCATTAGGTAACTGTAAATTGTAATTATATCCTATTAACCTCTACAGCTGACATATAATAAGATGTAGTTTGAGTTAAAGCAAAGTAATGATAAGCTAATCAACAGCTATAAGATTTTTCATTTCTATATACATTTATTTTAAAATGAACGAAAGAATTTTTCGATGCGTAAAATGAGTGAACATACTATGTCTCCCAGTTTAGCTGATTATTGCAGTAAAGTTGAAGCATCTCCTCATTTACTCACGAAGGAATAATAATAAATAATACAATTAAAAATCTTCACAATTAAGAGCTACTCGGCTCAGAGTAAAAATCATAGAAAATGTGTAATTATAAATTATAACACCTTCGCAATGAAAAACTAAAAAATAATCACTGAAAACATGAGGTGCAGCATGAAATAAATAAAACAATATATTATCACAATGATATACTAAAACATAAAACAGACATTGCTTGTCATCATTTTACACAACGGAATTTATTCCAGCAGAGAGAAGCAGCACTTCTAATGCTGTTGGAATCACAATTCTACAACAAAAACAGAGTAACTGAATTGATGTATAAATTGATCAACACCGGAGCACCTGCCAACAGGGACTGTCAGCAGGTGCTCCAGCAAACACCTGTATAAACTTCTGAAACAAACCAACTATTAGATATTTTTATTGAGCTGCTGACATCAACTGCATGTATCAGTTATAAAAAAAAGAAAACTCCATAATTTGCAGAGTAAATAAACTTGCCAACATTCGACCAATCATAGTAGCGGTACAAATATTATCAAGTTATACTGTGATTACATCATGTGTTTGGTTGTTAAAAAGGAGCCTGAACTACTAAATTTCTCACTAAAAAATTAATTACCACAAAAAATGTCAATTTGAACACAGAGGAGTTGTGCATTCCTGGTTAGTTAGTTTTCAAGAGCAAAAATGTGGCTGAATGCGCTAAAGTTAACAAACTAAAAGTAATTCCTACAACAAGTTTTGCTGGTAACGCCAAAAGACACACTTCTGAATACCCAACTATTTTCAATGATTATTTTTATTAGGGGGGAGGATAGCAAACCTTATTAAACAAACATGTTGTGTATAAGTATCACGGACTCAACTTTCACCAACCAGAGTAAACTTACACAGCTAAAGGATCAAAGCTCTCGGCTTCAAGTTCCGACTGGTGAACCAATCCTTGGCCATCCGAGTGAGCTCTTTCTGGTCCTCCGTCTTGCCAACTGAGATCTTACTGTATGCAAACTTATCATCCTGCAGAAGGATGTGTGAATATTTAGACCTTGCCCGAGGTCATGGGCTCAAGGAAACTAGGGGGCAGTGTGACAAAAATGAACATGGCAAAATAAAAAACTACTGTAATCATTATTACTGCAGAGCGGAAAATGTTTATTACTTCATATGTACAACATATGAATCAAGGTATCAATTAAAGCTCATATCAGACCTAATAAACCAACACGTTACTAGACCAAACCAATGTTATTACTACACAAACACATGTGTGTGTGCACGTGGGTGGGTGTGCGTGGGTATGTGTGTGTGTGCGTGTGTGTGATACAGAACAGAGTATTACGCAGTGATAATAAATAACATCAAACAGGAGCTGAAGCATTTTACATTTAAACCAAGTCTACGAATAGGTAACCATATCAAGCGCCAGGCGAAAAATAACTACTACGATCTCATAAGAAGCCTGTTTGCATCACAATGATGTGTTCAGTAAAAGTTATACACTCACTGTGTTGGAGATGTTTTCAAACGGTATTCTCATTGCAGCCTTTCTCTGACTCTACAAGACAACACAAGCTAGTAGACTTATTACGAGAAATCTTATCAAATTTTCAACAAAAGATTTCAACTAGATTCATTCGACAGTTACAACTTCTGTAGTTCTACAGAAAGGAGACAACTTCAAACAAGACTTAAGAAATTACACCAGAATATACAGATGCTAGTTTAACGTTACTAGCCATTAGCTGGTAAGAGACGGAAATCTCACCTTCAAACCCAAAGAGCTGTCTGTAGAAGAATTGAGAGGAGAGATTGCTGTCTGTTTGAGTATGGACGGCGGAGTGAATATCACAGAAGTTCCGTCCAAAGCTTTGCTCTGAGGAAACAAAAAATCAGCATGTTTATGTAATATGATAAGAGATCCACAGGGGGTGTAACTATACGCCTACAGGGGTGCAACGCTACAGAGGTGTAACAACGTAGTCAAAGGGGTGCAACAGTGCACTTGCAGGGGTGTAACTGTACAGGGGTGTATAAATAAACTCACAGGGGTGCAACAGTACAGGGGTGTAACAGTACATGGGTGCAACAGTACACTCACAGGGGTGCAACAGTACACTTACAGGGGTGCAACAGTACACTTACAGGGGTGTCATTATCGATGCCGGGACTCTCTGGAAGGGAAGTGCTGAAAGAGAGACACTTGACGTTGCTACTTTTGGGACAGGCAGTCAGCCGCTTGTCAAGGTTCGGGTGGAACTTTTTTGGGCCGCCTGGTAGAACGGAACCGAACTTCGAAGGTATGTTGGTGTGAAAGAAGGGGTAAGGGGTGTCCCTGTCCATCGGGTGAGCCAGAGGCGAGGAATCACGGGCTATCAACTCTTGAAGGTCGTCGTGAATGTTCTCTGGTGTGTGGTTCTGTGTAAACAGAGAGCTGGTGTAACCAATATTATAATTATAGTGTTTAGGAATTGTTTCTCCTACATTTCAAGACTTGAAAAAAAACAATTACAAATTTTATTTTTTTCAAAAGACTGTTTCTACACAATAAAAGATCACACAGATAATAATTGTTCAAATTTAGAGAGAGCAACTTATTAAAGTTGCAATCAATGAGATAGATTTTGGGTAGATGACTTCGTTAGAATGAACTGGAAAGAGTGGAGAGTCACTTCTGTACGCAGCAAACAATCAAAGTCTGACGAGTATATAGAAAACAAGACAAATCTCTGCAAAGTTTGAACAGAAGAATGAGTACAGGAAACAGGACGTACTTCCAGTTTAACGACTCCACTTTTCTTCTCTAAACTTGCCAGGTGGTTTTTAAAGGGCGTGGGTGTGCGGGGCTGAAGTTGTTGAATCATGGAGCGGTTAATGACGGGCGTCCTGAAGTCGATACGAGATTTAGAGTCTGTGTTCTCATCTATTCCGGTGTCGGCATCACTAACGGGTGTCAAAGGTCGCGCTACGCTGCTGCAGACAGGGGTGGATGTAAATGCCTGGAGGGGTTGTGCCTGCCGTCCCATTATGGGGGTCTTCAAGAACTACAACACAAAATTACACCAATTCAACATGTTTTCACGGCTACAGGCAGTAGCCAGGGCAACAAAAATTGTCATGGCAAGTCATAATTTATGATCTCTCAAAAGAAAATCTTGAAAAATTGAGGTGATAATGTGAAATTCTTTTGTTAATGATACATGGCTAGGTCTCTGTTTGATGAAAACCTGCGCCGAAGAAAACATTTCCCTCCATACAACAGTTGCTAAAATTGAAGCAAGTGGAGACAAGATTCACTGTATATTTGCAAGTTATTCAGCACTAACTCTTCAGTGATACTACATATGTCATACATGATGAGATGTTATCTAATAGAGCTGAATACCTGAGAGGGGGAGAAAGACGAACTCTCACTCTTGCTGACTCTAAACAGCAGCGGAGACTCCAGTGAGCTGCAGTTTAGTTCTGCAGAGTCACTCAACGTTTTACACTCAACCGAGCTCTCAACTTGACTACTTAAACCAGCGACTTGATGACTCGAACCCTCGACTCGATCACTCGAACTAGCGGCCCTTTTGCCGTCGTACGGTTTGGACGCTCGACTCTTTTTGTGTTTCGTCTTGAGGATAGAGGGCTGTTTGAGGGACGGTGAGGTCAGGGGTATTAACCCTTTCCGGTTTTTCAAGGTCGACAGCGAGTAGCTGTCTATCCTCGCATAGAAGTCTACAGCCAATCAAATCATCCGTAGAAATTTACAACCAATCAAATCATTCATACAATTCTACAGTTAACACAACGTACTTAGTCACATATTACTACATATAATTCATTATCATGCAATAAATTATGAATAACTTTTATGTTATTACTGAATGCTCTTATTAAAATCCTTATTGCAAACTATCATTGCCATTAGACTTGCTTCATGATGTATAATAGGCTGAGTATTCTTCAAAATAATAAAGCTCGTAACCATGGCAGCCTGTAAACAACTGCTATTTTAACAAACACAACTTGCCATAAGAGATATACAAATCATTAAACATCTCAAAGACAAACTGGTCCTGAAATACATTACCTGATGTGGAGAGGTCATTGGTGGACGTGAAGGGGGTGTCGGCGTGTGGGACACTGACTCGGGGGGTGAACGGAGTCGCCATAGGGTTGAGGACAGTGTTGTAACCGGATGTGTTGGTTAAGGTGTGATTGAATACGGGAGTGTAACACTGGGAATATATAACAAAATGAGTTATTGTATTGGATAAGAGCAATGTGAAGGGAGCAGCCGTGGTCTAGGAGTTAGAGCGTTTGCTCGTCATGGGTTCGAACCCCAATAAAGGCCACTGGTGATGTTAGGAAGAGCAACCAGTCATAATTGTTCCTGTGCCACATTTAGATAAGTCCTTAGCTCACTTTAACTAAAACCTTTCCATTTCTCACAGGAATGGGGACTATAAATTAGCATCAGTTTTTATAAGACTTGAAACTGAAAACAATGTATACCAGTCTCTGGATACACCAGTCTCCCTGTATACTAGTCTATATGTTGAAAAAAACAATAATCTAAGAAGAAAAGCAGCCAATGGAAATTAACTTACAAAGAGAAAAGTTGTCACAAGTAGGAATGCCATGCAGTAATTTTTTCAAACTAACTATTTGACTACAACTATTGCTATATGAGGAAAATTTGCAGTAGAAAGTTCTAGCAATGTATCACCTTATAAAAACATTACAGCCCTTTGTCTACGCTATAATAATTATGTTATAATGAAAAATCCTTCCTTCTCTACAAATAATGGACTTAACTACTTCTCTAGTACTTAAAACTGGATTGCTTTCAGTAGCCTGAAATCCCACTGCAGCGGAAGTAGAATATGCGGGCGGTAGCATACCCACCCCGCCTACGACAAAGTACTCACGCTAGAGCTGTCTGTATCCATGTCTGTGCTACCAGGATCCGTGAACATGGACCTGTAGCCGGATTCGTCTTCACTCTTCTTCTTCAGGTAGGAGTTCCAGTGATTCTTGATAGCATTGTCGGTTCTACGGAGAGAAGAGAATGGGCAATGAGATTTAGAGATACTCACAGTGAGATCTAGAGATACCCACAGTGAGATCTAGAGATACCAACAGTGAGATCTAGAGTAATGAAATAGTGCAGAACTCACCTGCCAGGTAAGTATTTAGCAATCTCAGCCCATCTGTTGCCGTGCTGCTGCTGCAACTGAAAGATGAGTCTGTCCTCCTCGTCTGTCCACGCTGACTTGTTAATGTCCGGATTAAGATGGTTGTGCCACCTGGAGGTAATGCTAGTCTGTAAATCACTGTGACATGACGTCAGCCAATAGCGGCTCCCGTTAAAAACACAATCGACAAATAGCCTTGTTACACGCCCAACAGCCTCATTTGCATATTCAATTGACCAATAGCAGTGTTTGCAGAATTTTCAGTTGTCTAGTAATAATTATGGGAAAAAAAACATAATTTTTAGACTTTAACCAGAGGTTTATATTTTACTAAACTATACTACTGCATATGTACAGTACTACAGTATACGTTCCATTTAATCATCATCTAATAATCAGTAACTGTTCAATAGTTTAGTTGAAATAGCTGCAGACAAGATACTGCTCTGTAATTAAGTAGACTGAGAGCCACAGAAGCAGATGCTGGGAGGGAGGGGCGGGTACCAACCTCTCCCGACATTGCTTGCCGGTTCTACCCTTGAGATGTTTGGCTATCACCGTCCAGCGTTTGGCACCGTGCTCCGTCACTAGAGAGCTCACTGTTTCATCCTCCTGCAAACATAACCACACGGTACCATAATACACTGGACTAAGAGGGGAGAAAACTCCAAATTATAGCAAATTACAGCAAAATCACTCCATACTTTTTCAACAAATGAAATAATATAATAGTTAAATTTTGAGTGAAAAATGAGTTTATTCAAATATTCTCAGTGCAGCTAAAGTGAAATGTAGTCATCATATCAAAAATGTAGTACACACTACACAGCAAGTTGCTCATACAATCTGCTTTCTTAAATTGATGATGCATTTTTTATTTTGTAAACATAATATAATATTTCACTATTCAAAGAGGATGCACGATTTTCCAACATATAGTCTACCTATCCTACATATGTATACTATTGTTATCACAAGCCTTGTTGATGTATTATAATGTGTATCTTATAACTATACATTCCCCAGGCATTGAGAAAACAATGGAGAAAGGGGACTGTTTACTCATTACACATCCCATTGTAATGGCAAGAGTTGACAAACAGTGACAGTCAACGGGTATTCACAGCTGAAACAAAGCAGCCCTATCTAATCAATATGCTGTCATTTTAAGTTGAGGCAGCCACAGTTATGGCTAAGATATCTCTAACTAGACTGTAACTTTAAGTAGGTGTATGTACACTTCAACATTATATACTGTATAATATAATATGTATAATATAATAATTATGTATAATATAATATGTATAATATAATATGTATAATATAATATGTATTATATATATATATATCTCAATCTGTGGACAGCAGCTGTTTCGGGATTTGTCCCCTCATCAGCACAGAACAGAGTACACCTTCGCAATAGTAAAACTTGTAGTTTTACTAAAGCATATATATATATATATATATATATAATATGTATTATATATATATATATTATATGTTACATTATATATTACGACCTACCACATTACATAATGCAGAACACATATGACATACAAAATTACATAATATACGGTATTTCATAATAAATGAGCTAATGTATTATATAATACATAACATAGTCCATATTACATATATACAATAAACATTACATATATCTCACATACTATATGATACATAACATATATGACAGACTATATTATTACATTATATGACAGGCAATATTTATATTATATTACATTATATGACAGACTATACTATATTATATGACAGACTATACTATATTATATGACAGACTATATTATATTATATGACAGACTATATTATATTATATGACAGAGTATATTACATTATATGACATTTTACACCCACCTCCTTAGTCCAAGGGCCTTTCACGATATCTGGGTCAAGGTGATTCTCCCACCGATTCTGACACTGTCCAGCATTCCTCGACAGAAACAGCTCGCTGACTTTCCTCCAGTCTATATCCTCTGGACTCGTTTCTCCTACAGCCTTCGACAGCAGCTTGTCCTTCACAATGCAGACGTACAGGATATTACTACACCCTGATATCCTTCACTATTTAGACAAGGCCATGCTTCATACAATATCACATTGACCGCTTTTCAATCAACAAATAAACATGCCAAAATCATATGTTTAAGGCCCGGGCACACTGACTAAACAGCAAACGTAAAGTAAAAAATAAAATGTCAAAGCAATTTTAATACACAGTCACACACTGAACAGAAATAATGTTGGAAATTGGATTGTAACCAATCAAGAATTAAGCAACTTCTATTCCGAGGTGACTTGTATATTTTTGGATAATATTCACAAATTTGTCACAACACTCTTCTCTGAAGGCATGACATAAATGTTATTGACTAGATAGAATCAATTAAAAGAAAAATCTCTTTTAAATATATATTACTAAAAAACTATGCAAACTAATTTGAAAAATAAATATTTAAACTACCCTTTTAATCTTTAGGTTGTTGGTTTGCGTGTTTTTGTAATTGCTGAAAGCTAGACTTTTATAAGCTAGGTTTAAGTTAAAGCCTAATAAATATTTGTTAATCTTTTGAGGCTATGAAATTGTTAACCTACTCGATATAAATATCCAATAAGATGACATGGATTTTAACCAATAGCAGAGTTTGAGACTAACTCGTTGTCCAATAGGAGCATGACAAAACTATTTGAATCGTGCAGTGCCACGTAGCAAGGTTCAGCCCCAAATGCTTTTAAAAATGGCTGACATTTGACGTTTAGTCAAAATGTGCCAGCCTTTACGGAAATGGCAAGAATATTCCAAGATAAGGAGTTGTCCTTTCAATATAAAACTTACTTCTTCTTTAGTCCAAGCTCTCTTTCCATTGGCGTAGTTTGACTTGACAGCAGTGTGAAAGACTGGGTCAGGCTGAAAGTGTAGTTGGTACACTGCGGTAGGAGTGCCATGTTCCAGATCTAGCAGCATGGTCTGCACTGCGTTGGAACTGTCAGTCGTAGGACTAAAGCAATGCAGACGAAAAATATTGTCCAGTAAAACTGGATATAATAAATTGATAAAAAAAGATCCCGTGAGTTTACGGTCACCATCCCTACGAGAAGCCTTGATAGAAAGGTTTTTATGCCGGCTAAGGATCCGTTTTCCTAACATAACCAATGGCCTTTACTGGAGATTGAACCCGTGACTACTAAGCTAGTGCTCTAACCCATAGATCACAAAATCTCCCAAATAAATTGATTAAAAATAAAGAAGATGATTGATGACTGAAACCTACTGACAACATTCAAGCAAAGAACTAAAACTATTCTGACAGAAATGCTATCAAATTGTTACATAATTGTGTTGGTTAAATAGATGGGGAATGATGAATGCAGTGTAATGCACAGTGTATACTAACCTGGTAAATTGAAGTCGCCTTGCCATTGAACTTTATTCATTAGCCGCATGGAGTATCTTTTAAAAGCCTCAGGTTCAGGGCATTGGATTTTGACTACAATAAGCCTCGAAATAGTTAATAGTTACACTACAAATCATAATGATAATGCTAGATTTATTATAACATTTTTAAACTACTGGCAGTTGAGCTCGAAGTACAAGTGTAGCACAATCAGTATCATACTATTGAAAATTTGAGCAATGCATTGTGTTTTGAAACTGCGATACAAAAGTTTAAGTGTTGTTATATAAAAAATTACAAGTAGATGCCCTAGTTTTGATTTGGGTTTGAGCATTAAATTTAATAAGATTAATCATCATTGCAACGAATTTAGTTATTTACCTGGTGAATGGAGACCTTATAGTTATTACTGTAATACTATTAGTATTAGTATTTATAATTGATATTGCAACATTAACAATAACTGCCTTAGTAATAGTATTAATTGGTAGTGAAGCAGTACTAGAAAATACAATTATATTCCCTGTTGAAATTACATAGCTGACACACTCTTACTCTAATTTAATTAATAACATAAAATGATAAATAATAACATTAACTAGTTGAATATTCTACTTTGAAAACCAACTAGTTCTACTTTTAGAATTACAACAAAAATTATCATTCTTATTCAATGAACAATCATAATGAATATTTTATTAATTCATTATTAATATTTTTATTAATTATTATTATTACTATAACTATAACAGTACAAGTATAAATATACAATTACTATTACTATTAGTATTAGTATTACTAATACTAATAGTAATACATTTAGTGATTTACATACTCATACTGATACTGATACTTATAAATACTAATATAACAACCATTAGTAGTAGTACTACTACTAGCCTATTAGTATTATTATCACTATTAGTAAAACTAATACCAATAGTATTTTAATTAGTATAACTGTAAGTATAAGATTAAGTATTTCACATTTACAGTTTGAGTTTTCTTTCAGTTTGAGTTTCAGTTTGTCTTTTAGTTTGATTAAAATTTTCTAGTTCCCGCTTCTAAATTTAAACTTATATAACTAGCATAATTTAATTTTGCATTATTTTGTGTTTTAATTTGCTGCAATGATAAAAATGCGTAACGAGTGAATTGAGAATATTAATATGATTATCATAACGATGGTGATTATCCGCCTATGTTTTGGGAGCCACCTGTCCCCATCAAATAACGCGCTTAATGGTCACATGATAAAAAGCCCCAGCATTCGATTGGTCACTTTGCTAAAAACTAAATGAACTAGTGGACTCGCGGACAAAGCTCTAAATTTTTACTATCAGTCTACATTTTATGGAGAGTGTATAGAGGTCACTCACTTTTTACAAAGTGAAGTTTGTTGCCATTAGCTACGTCAAGCTCTCTCGCATTTTTTACTTCGCCTCATAATATTTATTATCTGTTTCTCTTTAGTCTCTAGTATTCAAGTTAGGGTCTGTGTTTTATCAGTCTGATTCCAATATCTATGAATATAAGTATCAGTGTAAGTATATGTTCTACACAAAAATCATAATGTCATGTTTTGCTTTTGAGTGAAATTATATCACCTAGTGTAGTAAAATAATCTGTTTAAAATTTAAAAGTTAAAAGAATATTCACATTGTTTATTACTTTAAGTTAAGTTTATACTATTTATAGTAATAAGTATTGCTAATAGTAATAGTATTACTATTAGTATTACTATTAGCTATACTTTAACTTTAAGTTTCTCGATTGGCGAATAATAAACTTAAAGTATAAACGGAATATCATTATTAACTTGTTCGATATCATGTTGATATTCATAGAGTATCATACTCATAGTGATACTGATACACATACTGATACTCATTCTCATCCATGGTCACCATCGTACTTATAGTGATAGGTATAGTTTTTTTCTTTGAACGTTTAGTTTTTGCTTCAGGTTTAATTTTATATTGATAATATTATAAAAATTATAATGAATAATCAATATCATAGTGATAATCATAGTTACATAACTGATTCACAGCATAATTGAGTTTAACAATATCTGTGACACTGAGTCTGACAGACATAACGATAATGATAATCATAGTGTTGAACTTTGCATACTCATAATGGTATTGACTTCTGCTACTACTACTAGTATTACTCGTACTACAACTACTACTAGTACTAGTAAACTTGTGAAAGTTGAACTAGCAGGAATAAATTTTGAACTTGGCTAATTTCAATTTGTGGTTTGCATGGTGATTTTCATTTTTTATCTATAGTACTACTACTTGTAGTGAAAAATTATAAATTTGAATGTTTATTTGCTTTTAGATTTTTTCAATTATTTTTATTTCTACTTGAAAATATCACATATAATTTTAATTGTTGTAATGTATATATTTGTGAACAAATAACAATCTTGTTTTTGTTGTTAATTGCCTGTGATTTTATTCCTAATAATAATCGAGTTGCAGTCATTATGGTAACGGACATAATAATTTGTTTAAACATTTTTTATTAATGTCATTGTGTGTTATAAAACTAACATAAATATTTAGGTAATTAAACTTCAAAATGAAAATTTCCTACCCACATTATATTTTGTTCAGTCGGAAACTTTTCGCTTGTCTTCAGTTTAAAGTCTGCCAAGTTTGTCTACACTCTAAAATAAACTAACTTCTTTATTGACTGAACACTTTGTAAAACAGAGTCCAAAAACAAGATCTTTACAAACTGAGCCAATAGGTTAACAATCAAACTTCTATAAATTTTGGAACCTCCAACTACTTATTAAAGAGCACCTCATTGTGAATTTAAACTCGATTATTTTTATTTAGTCACTTCACACACTAGTTTGACTCAATCCTCTACCAACATGATTAGGTGTTGCCATGCTTGGTTGGTATTTGTGCTTGTGATAAAAACTTGCTTCCCGTTGTTTTTTTACTAGAGTTCACATGTTATTTTATTTTCTCATCTTTTGATTGTTAAAATATGATGTTTTTATAATAACCCAAGTGTTGCAAAGCAAAATTTCAGTGTACACAACATAATCATATTTCTTAAATATCATTCAGCTGGTGTTGAAGCAGCTATTAAAGCTGAATGAATCATGACCTGTATGCTGAGTCAGCAAGTTTACACTTTGTTGTAATAGTAGTTTAGTTTTGAAGTTACAGTTTTTTTATTTTTTGGCAATATGCTTTGCAAAAACTGTAGAAATAATCAACTAAATATTTCAACTTTTTTAGTAGTTTATAAGCTAGTAGCTGGTAGCTTAATGAGTTGAAGAAACAAATGTGTCAAACGTTGCTTACTGTTCTTTGTGGAGAGTTTTCTGCTGATTGGACAGTTGATATGACACGTCCTATTTTGTATTAAAGTATGCTGTCGGATGATGGACACAATGAACCAAGGGATTCCCCCATACCTAAGCCACGCCCACGTATCAATCAAGTAGCACCAGCTGATGCTGGCAGCCCTATAACTGTTGATGATGTCGGTGAAGGAACCCCGAAAAGGAAGAAGAAATCAGGTCTCTCTCGACTTAAAGACAGGAAACGAGCAGATGAAGTAATACTTGATGCCGCTGCCGGTGACGCACACACACCCGAGGTTAGTTTTAGCGCCTTTATTTTTGTCTCATGTGCTTATACAAGTTTCTCTTTTAAAATTGAGTTTTAATTTGAATTTTGTGAGTTTGTTTACAATAAAACACTTTTGTTTCTGTTCAACGGGTTTATATACTTCTATTGGAGATTTTCCGGTTTTTGACATATGATGTAACTACGGTGCGAAAGCCAGTTTTTATTTAAAAAAACAATTTGTTTGGTAATACAAGCAGCTGATTTTGACTGGATGTAAACTCTCACTATATAAGACTTAAATAGATACAGTAGCCTATGATATAAAATACACCACTTTGTGAACACAAGGATCAATGGTGCAGCACCCATTGACCGATTGAGCTTTCATTTTTAGCCTGTTTGTGATACTTGTTACAAATTGTGATAGGCTGGACAACTTGCATTGTTATATGAAAGTATAATACAATATGAGATAGAGTGTGGGAAGGTTGCTATGCACTTGCATTCAAGTAGTGGATAAACAAGTACAATGGATATCATTTCTTTTGATGATTGATAACAACCTCTTATTAGGATAGGGAAGTTCTACAGGATTCGGATGTTGAAGACATCAATGACTCAGAAACTAAAAAGGCACCAAATTATGATGGAGAGATCACTGACAAACTGGTTGAAAAAATAGACAGTGTTTTTAAAAATGGAGAAGTTACTGTGGAAGGTTTGTTATGAACTGAGGTTATTTAATAGCTTGTTGTGTAATTAGATTCAAGTCTGTTTGTTTTAACTCTCCATCCCTATGAGGATGTCAGATGGTAAAGATTTTTAAGCTGGCTAAAAATTGTAGTTTAAATAGTTTGGATATTTTCAAATTAGCATAGGGGCGATTATGACTAATGCTCTCCCTGATATCACAAATGGCCGTGTTTGAACCCATGACCTTGCACATATTGCATGTCAGTTTGTAACTGCTCTCTATATGTTGTAATTAAACTAGTAATAAAAATAAAAAAACTTTACAATACATCCTGTTGCGTGTATATCCAGTTTATTTTTAGTTTAAATGTCTCCACTTTTATAACTACCCTGCCTCACCAACTTTTACTATCATATCAAGGCTACCAAATTTTATTTAAAATTATTCTCTTAGCTGTACTTGTAATTTTATTTTTAGCTCTACTCCACAGATGATTTGCGTTTTGAATTAAAATCCCACACGTACATGTTTTCCATACATTTTTCGATAGAAACATAATTTTGTCTGTGTTTGGTGAATTTTTGTGACAGTTTCTACTCATAAACAATTTTAGCTGAGTTCTTAGTTACTTGATGATTAACTAGCTTACACAATGATAGCCTGAGTTCAACAATATTTATAGACTCAGAACCTCCGTTAAGTTCTCGTAAGAAGAAACACAAAGGGGCCCTGAGCCGTCTAAAGGAAAAGCAGAACCTGAATGGATCTCTTTCCTCTCTCAGGTCTGCTGAAGTTCCAGATCTTAGGCTCATAGATGATTGCGGGGTGTTGTCTACCCCCACCCCAACTAAAAGTACTGATGGTGCTGTAGAACCCACTGGTGTGTCTCCTAAGTGAGTAAATTGAAGCCCGTAGTGAACTGCGTAATGGTAAATATGTTGAGGCATTTTATTGATCAGCAAGTTACCCAATGAACACTGTGATTGCATATGTGGTTTCATGAAAAAAAAAATTTACTTATTCATTATACAGCAAGTGTAGTAAGAAAAAAAGGAAAGATTTCAGTTTCTTTTCTGCTAGAGTTTTGATGAAATCGTCTTAAGCTTCGGCAATGCTAGGGTCTAGATTGTAAAGCCCACTAACTCTCCTCTTTGTGTCATCAACATTCTGAATATAATTAATGAGTAGTTTTATTGCCTTATTATTAGTTTATAGATATTGGATACTTTTAGAATTACTGACCCTTTTTCCAGATGCATTTGTGGGATTAGCTAATTTTTGTTCTTTCTTTCCAGAAATGCTCAGAATGAGAATTCTGCTGAAGAAGGGACTGTGGTAACCGAACCCGCCTCACCCCTCAAAGTAACGGATAAACTTCGGCTACCTTCTGGTAAGGTTACCTTTAGTGGTGTACTCTAGTGAAGCTCATTTCTTCAGCTGCCTGAAAGCGACTAGTCTTATTTAGTGCAATAGATAATACCGCATCTCTTTGCTTACATGATACATATTGATTTATAAATTCTAACTAATTTGAGGAGTTTCAAAAAATGTTGGATTCATCTTTTAAATTAATATATAGAATAATAAATTCTGTACTTTGTGAAGAACTTTTGTGATTTTACAAGTAAATAAGCGAAAAACTGCCGAGTCCATTATAATTATGATCATTGTTTTGATTGGTGTTTATTTGCAGTCAGTTGAATAGTATGTCTCCTCAGTAATCTTAGACCAATGCTTATGGTCAGGTTCACAAAGCAGAAAATAGCGGCAAAATTTTTTACATTTTACGATGGGTCAGTAGAGAAAGCCGTCATGTGACCAGAAACTCATAATATTCAGAATATCTACGCCAACTGTGTTCTGTATATATTCTCTGAGATTTGTAACTCTCTACTTTATAGAGGAGACCAGTTTCAAGCCGATTGCTCCCGCTTCTGGCAGACTTCTCGACAAGATTGATATGAATGACGTCGTGGAAACGGACGAAGATGCCGAAGATAATGATGAAGTGAGAATTTGTCGTTGATCAGATGACACTACAACATTCTAGTGTTTATATTGTATTATATAATTTGAATTTTATTGTGAATTCAGATGTTTGCTTTTGATTGCTTGTGTTTAGTAATGAGCTGCCAGGCCCATGATTTGTGAATATATGAAATAATTTGACTTGGACGTGTGAGTTGTCTTCTTTCCTGTTTATTTCTCAATTTAATGCAGTATGTCCATCTTCATGTACCAAACTTGATATCATATTGTCTTCCTTAACATTGATTAATATAAATAATTTCATAGTAACTAAACATATTTTTGTAGCTGGCACTCAATTACGAAAAGCTTCTATCCAGTCCTCAAAAAGGGGGTGCGCTTGCATTCCCAAGTCCTGGACGAGGTGGTGCCCCTGCATTTCCCAGCCCGAAGCCCTCCTCAAACACAATCCATAGAAGTAGTAGCATCACCAAACCTAACCAGATGTCAAAATCTGACTCCATGCCAAACATCAGTGAAAGCGTGAGATCCAGCAAACGTAACTGGGAAGTCATACGCAGTAAAATAGGTGCTATATTATGTTCTAGTATTCTAGCATGTTCTAATGTTTAGATAGAAAATTGATTCGTACCAGTTTTTATTATTGATCTAGAAATTTGGAGTCGTCCCATTTATGGATTTTAGGTTACAATTTGTGTGTAATATATTATTGTGTTTGTTTCCAGGGCTGGAAGCTATCGGCACCTCGGCTGACGACACAATGCGAAGGTCAGCGAGCACTTTGAGTGTGAATACGACAGCATCATCACCCGGCATACAGTCACTCAGAATTTCCACGGCCAGACACAAGAATTTCCTTGTGGGTCAAAAACAATCTCATTCTAGCGTCATGGGCGCCACCGAACTTGATCGCACTTTTCCCGATAGAAACATCAACATATTTGTCGGCACGTGGAATATTTATGAGTTGAAACAGTTGGATGACAGTATAGAAGACTTTATCCTTCCCAAAAGTCTCGAGTTTGTGCCGGACATGTTTGTTATAACGACTCAGGAAAACGAACTGGACAGACGTGAGTGGGAGCTGACGTTACAGGAAACTGTTGGCCCCTCCCATGTTGTGTATCACTCAGTGCAGCACGGAACTCTACACATCGCTGTGCTGATGAAACGGGAGCTGATCTGGTATTGTTCCGTCCCGGAGTCGGACACCGTCACTGTGAGAGTGTTCAAACAAATCCGAACCAAAGGCGCTGTGGCGTTATCATTCACTATGTTTGGCACATCTTTTGTATTTATCGGGTCACATTTTAAATCTGATGAGGGCAATGGTAAAGCCAGAGTATCTGACTATAAGACTATTAATAGGACGTTGAAGTTACCTCGCGCTGTCGTAGATAACCCGTTACAACAAACCCCGCCCCTTGCGTCTCTCCGATTTGACTGCGTGTTTTGGGCTGGTGACCTCAACTTTAGAATCAACAAAGATAGAGAATCTGTGATAAAAATGATAAAATCGGTGCAGCTAAAAGATCATCCCAACTACGAACCTTTGCTTGAACACGAGGAGCTGACTCGTGGCATGGCCAACGGGGAAATATTTGAAGATTTCCAGGAAGGGCAAATAAACTTCCCTCCAACATACAAGTTTGATCCCGGTAAGGTGGTTCTGCCTCATCTGCATAGGGTATTGTCATGCTTTTGTCAGCAGCTGTGATTGTATTTGTTGTGGTCTTACCTCGTGAGATTTTGAATTAATTTGTAGCTAATAATCAGCATAAGAAAATTTCATGGCCTCAGCAAGGAATTGTCTTCTCATCATTGGGATTACAACTCTAAACATCCAATAAGTCTTCACGATTCTTTAACCAATTATTATTTGTATAAAATAATTTTTAGACTATTCTTAAAATATCAGTTGAACTATTATTGGGTTGTATTGCTGAGTATCATGTATGTCACCTGCCTTTGGTTTTTACTAGATTTTGTGTAGATGCTGACTTAGTAAGCAAAGTTTGTGGTCATCTAAACAGTTACACTAACATGTCATCACTGAGCAGGAAACAAGAGCTATGGACTTACTAACTTTGTTACTCGCTGATATTATGCTTCGAGTTTCTTCACAATGATGTCATAATTATCACTATTTTTCATGAAGCATACTTTTCCTAACTTTTTCATTATTCTGTTTCAACTGATTTTTTTCATTAGTTCACTAAATTCAATTACCTGTGCTTGTATGTTATAGATGATTTAAGTAAGTTGCGGGTTTTAGTACTTGCCGTCTGCTATGTTCGTATTCTCTGGCTCAATGACTAACCATCTTTTTCTGGTACATTAGCTGTTTGCAGTGAGTCATTATTAGTCACTAATGGTTACTAGTATTCAATAATGTCTAGCAGTTGCTAGTAGTCTCGAGTAGTGCGTAGTAGTGACTAATAGTGATCAGTAGTGACTAATAGTGATCAGTAGTGACCAGTAGTGACTAATAGTGTTCATTAGTGATCAGTTGTCACCAGTAAGCTAGATGTTGGCATTCAAACTGGTGGTGGTAAAACTATTCTTATTGGCTAATTACTCTATATACTCCATGTGTTATTGGGCTCTGAATTGTGATTGGCTAGTTGATACCAGCAGACTGCATACTGATTGGCTGCAGATTCACTTCTACCCTCTTACTTCTATTTATTCTTTAGTGATGGCTACAAAGTGTTTATTTGAATCAAACTTTTCTCTAGACTTCTCTATTAATATTTCTTATTTTAGCTGAATTTTTAGATAAATCTAAAAGCCATACTTCCACTATTTTTTTATAAATAATAGAGTAGAAAAGAAAACATATGCGCTTGCGTGTTTTAAATGATTTATTCCAAAATAATGCTTTAGATGCATGAGCCGTGTACCTGCATTTTGAAGGCTTTAATTCAAGTGTTCAGGCAAACTAATATGTTGCTACTACTCACCTAGCATGGTGCTTAGCTGGCTATAGCCTGGGTTGGAATTGTTTCCTCTTGTAAAAGTCGATGATGTAACATGTATAGCATGATTTGAAACAAAGTGATTGTGAAAACAACTCCAATTTTGAATTGATACTAAGCAAGATTACTATGGATGTTATATTCAAATTTAATTTTGATAAAGCTGAGTATGAATATAGACGCTTTAAAACTTAATTTTCTAAATAATTCCTGAACATAAGACTCTGTTTTAAGGCGGTCATTGTGCATGATGTTGGGTAAAACTTGCTAAAACTTTTATGCAACTGCAGCCCTTTTTTTCCAAGCCTAGATTTCCTATCACTGCTCTACTGACCAATCATACATATCGCTCGCTGTTGATAGGCACCGACGTGTACGACACGACGGCGAAGTGCCGCATCCCCTCCTACACTGACAGGATCTTGTTCAAATCTAAAAGGAAACACGGCATTGTCTGCAAGAAATATTTGTCTGCCCCTGAAGTGAAGTGTTCAGATCACAAACCAGTGTATGCTCTTTATCAGGTGTGTATTATCTGTACTCCAGGTGTATATACTCTCTACCTCAGGTATATATACTCTGTACCTCAGGTATATATCCTCTCTACCTCAGGTGTATATACTCTCCACCCCAGGTGTATATACTCTCCACCCCAGGTGTATATACTCTCTACCTCAGGTGTATATACTCTCTACCTCAGGGCTATATACTCTCTACCTCAGGTGTATATAATCTGTACTCCAGGTGTATATACTCTCTACCTCAGGTGTATATACTCTCTACCTCAGGTGTATATACTCTTTACCTCAGATATATATACTCTCTACCTCAGGTATATATACTCTCTACCTCAGGTGTATATACTCTCTACCTCAGGTATATTTACTCTTTTCCTCAAGTGTATATGCTCTCTACCTCAGGTGTATATACTCTCTACCTCAGGTCCATATACTCTTTGAATATGATGTCTACGTTCTTTGCTTTTGCAGGTCAACTTGAAGCCTGGAAGAGATACGATTCCGCTGTCAGGTGGTCAGTTTCGACGAGATGTGTACATTGAAGCAGCAAAACGTCGTGCTTTACGTCGCGTCGCTGCCAATCTCAAATCCTCCTCTCAAGTTACTTCTAAAAGCTCGATTTGCGTGATTTGCTAATTCTCTACTCAGTAACATAGGTGAGTCGAATATCGGAGTTCTGTACAGAATTTTCTGGAAATATTTGAAAAAAATTGCATCATTTTTCAATATTCTAGTTGCTTCCTTTTCAAACCTTAATACATCTTTCCTACTCTTCTGACATCCTTGTAAATCTATTTAGATGGAAGCGTTTAGAGAATTCATTGAGTAGATTGTAATTTTCACTTTCTCTATGTACTCTTTTCTATACCGCCATCAAATTAGAAAAGACAACTCCAACCAGCACTATGTGTTTATTGATGAAGTTTCGGTTAAAATGCATAGCAGAATCGAAGAAATTGCAAATAAGACTAATTTTAGTATTTCTTGCATTTGATGAGTAAATTTTAACATCGAAGTTATTTTGCAGAGTTTTAACCTAACTGAGTGGGCTATGAATTCTTCTGTGAAGAATTTTACTTTATCATCCAAAATTCTTGAGATTTCCTTGCAATTTATACATGGGAAGCAAACTCTAGGTGTTTTCAGATAGCCATTGCAACATAATCGATAAAACGTTGTTATAGGGTATTATTTCCCTTATTTATGCAGGTTACACCTTTCTTTAGTTTCACTGAGGCTAGCACTTGATAACTCTTGTTATGTTTTATTTAAATATACCCTTGATGAAACTTTCCATTACGTAATTATAAAGATATATCTAATTGAAAACATTTAATAATTATACTATTAACAAGTATGATTTATAATATAATCATAACGATGTTGTGCTTCTAGTATCTGTTTTTGGAATAAACGTGTTTCCATTAACTCCGATTAAGCCAACGTAACGTATCTAGCATAGCTGTAGCTAATATTCTATATTTATAGAGTGTGTTTCTAGCACTTGGAATGTTATAATTAGTGGGTACGTGGGTACACCAGACATTCCTTGCCAACGTGGGTACATAAACAATCTATTTTAAGTTAGTAAATTAATATTTAATAAAGTTGTTTTAAAAATATTTCACTTCAACTATCTGAATAAAATGTTAAATTTAGAAGTCAAATGAACTGCTTTAGTTTCAAAATGATTTGCCTACTTTTTGATAGGTTGTTCTAGCAGCATAATTTCATTTGATTCAATTTCAGCTGTAACATTAATTTTCTTGATTACTAATTTATAGTATGATAATATAATTATTATTATAATACTTATTATATGACTGTGGAAATCAGGCTAAATCTGGTTGGTACCTTAAGTTTAACCCAAATAAATTTAAAACTATAATATATTGCTTATAAATACATAATATTAATATGTTGTAAGGCTTAAGCTATATGTAGTAGAGATAATATAATACACAGTGTAAATAATGTACTTTATGTACATAATACATCTCACATACTTTATATCTATAATATAATTTAGATAATATAAACAATATATGGAATTAGCATAGTGGACTTAACACTTTGAACTTCTATTCCAGTAAGGGTTGTCACCACTCAACCCTAAATAGCATGTTATTTTCTATAACTTCTTATAACTATGGTTATATGTAGTCACTTTCAGTCAATACCACTGCTGTCCTTAATTTGTGACCTCATATCTTGGTTTAAGATGAGAAGAATTACATCTGTTAGTGCATTACATAATAATTAGCTAATTGTAGTTTGGTTTCCTGTTAAACTTTGGTATGCTTAATGCTTTCTTCTTGCTTTCAGATTTAGATTTCATTCCCTTGACTTGCTGTTTATATTTAACCATATAATTTTATTTAGACTAAATACGAATACCTTAAATATTTTGCATCATATATTATAGAGAAAAAAATATCCAAAATTCCTTCACTAATATAGCCTGCATGTTGCAAGACCTGGTGCTATTTTAATTTCAGCAAATCTGTAGCATTTAGATTTAGCATTTGGGCCGAGCGTCATTACATGCTGAAGTAAATGTTAACTTAGTTGCAACAATGTGTAATTTCCACTTAACAAATTGTTGTTTGTGAACGTAAGGCCTTTCAGGTGCTGCATGTGTAATAACATTCAATACAGTTGATATTATGTGATATGTACCTCATATCTAACTTAAGTTTATAGTCACTATCCCGTGAGAAACCCCTGGTGGAAGGATTTTTTGGTCAATCGGACTTATTCAGATGAAGCGCAGGAGCAATTGTGACTGGATGCTCTTCCTAACATCACCAATGGCTTTTGTCTGGGTTCGAACCCATGACCTTCGTGTTTACTAGGCAAACGCTCTAACCCCTAGACCAAGCCTGCTCCCTTGTTATGTGCCTAATATAACAACACAATAATACAAAGAAGTAACAAAAAAATGACATTTTATTGACTGAATTAGAAGCAAAATGTTATATTAAATTAAAAGCAGTTTCAACTGTCGAAATATTCATGAAGATGAATGATATATTAGTGGAGATATTCTACTTGTCTCAAAATACACCAGCAGCAAACACTAAGTCTGTCATAGCATCATTATTTCTTAGTAACAGCAATATATCTTACAACTGAGCCATTATTCCAAGGAATATATCACACGATGTGTCTATGCTAAAGGTTATGAGTGACTACAATAATATGTATTATTTACACCAGTAATTCCAATTGCTATCATTCTATTTTGACAAAAAACTGTACAAGGGTTTGACTAGGGTTAAATTTTCACAATTTTTGGTTATGTGGCCTTTCTTGCTAGATCCTGCAGTTTGTATTAATATATTAGTTGAATTTAAAAAGCTTAGAGTTTGACAATAAGTTTGTTACCTGAAGGAAACTGGGAACTTTTATGAAAATGTGTTGAAATTCAGGGTACAACATGGTAAAACCTATTTCTAATAATGTATGTGTAGCTTGTTCCAATGTTAGTTCTTGTGTAAGGGTTGTTATAACAATCGTAATTGTACAGAATTAGCCTCACTGTGAAGTTTGAAAGATTAAATGAAAGTTGTTGCTTAACATTCATGTTTTAAATTTTGAAGAATCTATTAACTTAAACTGACTTGTCGTTTTTAAAATGGTGCCACAACTCTTAAATTCTAAAAGTATTTTTTGTCAACTTTTAGCAGATAATCTTTGCAATTAGAAAAAAATGCTAGAAACAGCACTAAGTTGACAGTCATTGAGTGCAGTAGTTCATGAGTCTTAAGTTTGGGGTTAGAACTTTGAATTCCTAACTGCAAACCTGAGACTTCAAACTATTGCACTAAGTGACCACCAACTCTTGTGCTGCTTGTAACATCTTGCAGTTGAATATTTTGATTTACTGGGAGTTTACTTTTATTGACTTGTTTTTATTTGGCGAGTATAGTGTAGCGGGTAAGAAAGCAACATGAGCAGAACATGTTTAGTTAAACTCTGTAACAGGAAAGAGTGTTTACCATTTTGTTTACTCATTTGAAGAGAAAATATACTAACAAACATCTTGCACACTTACTCAAGTGATATTTATATAGGTGTAGATAATACAGCATCTATAAGTATTGAGCGTGCACTGAATTATATAGGTATGTGCTCCTTACATGCACCTTGAGAAAGCAAATAATTTCTTGCAAATGTTTGGATATTTTACTGTTATTATGACCGGGGCAAATTAACTTATTGTGTACCTTTTTGGAATACACATTGGCAGCGGCTGTATTATTCAAAATGTTGGTGCTGCCGGGGGAGGCTCGAGTCTTCGCACATGGTTAGCCACACATTTTCAACACCCCCCAACACCCCCCCCCCCCCCCCCCGTAGGTGTGATTCTACCAAAAGCTATACCATCAGTGGATGTTATATCTATAGTTTGTATAATGAACTTATTCAAGTGTTATCTATATGGTTTAAAACTAATGCTATATCTAAAAGTCTACAGAGTATATTATGTAGATAGTCTATTCAGCTGCATATAGCACTCCATGTTTTCTACAAATCTCTTGTGCCACATTAAAAATCACAAATTTCATACAATAGTGGACACATTTTTATAGCCTAAATTATTTAGCTTTTATAGTAAATTTTGGTTTGAGGTCAGGGTTGAAATTCTCTGTTATTGCACCTTCTAAACTTGATGATTTCTGAAGCTGATCTAACATATCCCCTCCCACGTTTCATAAACATTTTTACATCATAATTTTTATTATTTGCAGTTTTTTCAACTCTACCTTATAATAAGGCAACTGTTTATCAAAATATGTTGCACTTTTACACGCATAGACATGAGAGGGAATCATTTTGTCTATCTATTGAATACTTGTGTTTGGCCTTCAGCTCAAACATTCCTCACCTATGAGCACACACCTGTTGTTTACAGAGAAAAGCAAACGAAATTTGAGTTATGCCAGTTGCAATGTAACGGCTAGCTAATATCACAGCTGATTCATTGTTCGCATTTCTTTAATTATGCAATTCATTAATTAATATTTTGTACAACCTTATCATATCTAGCCTTTGGTTTCCTACCTCACTCTTCACTCGACCCTTGCGTACCCACCCTTCTTTGCTGTGTAAATTCTAAATTTCCAACTATGAATATCATTGGTTAATTATATCATTAGCATAAAATAATGTAGCATTTACTATGTGTATATATATTTCTTGCACTCGTTAAGTTGTTTATATTCATGCTCACTGCCTCAATGATATATACTTTACTTTTCAGGTTCATTCAAATACTCAGACACTTGCTATAAGAAAGACGCAAAGGTTTTCTAGTGCTGCCAATTTTCTAGTGCTGCTGCCGACACACTCACTCATATACTTAGCTGCTGCCGTATAAAGACTATATTGATATTGTGTGCTAGTTTCTACTTCGTATATAATAATGGTGCTATTAGAGGAATCACCCGTTAATAAAATAACTTCAGTGACCGACTTGATTCGGGAACCGAATCTTTCAGATGACTCCGAGCAGACAACCATGACATACAATGAGTGGCGGAATATTAGACGGAGGAGAAAACTCCTTTATAAAGGTATATATATATATATATATTTTTATATATATATTATGTTTTGAATATATACTAGTCATCGCGATTACAGTTTCAAAGTAAGAATTCACAGCCGTTTACATTTTATGTGGTATAAATTATCATTATAAAACATCTCAGTAGGATTATAATTTGATTTCTATTTAACAGCAGAATTTTGCTTTGTGGTTCATCTAAACATAGCCTGTTTTCTTTTTCTTTAGCCCCTGTATGCAAAACCAGGCTGGAGTCGATGCAAGTCCAACCTGGATATTCCATCAAGCTAACAGTGGAGATTACAGGCTACCCACAACCTCTGGTCACATGGTACTTGGACAATGAGGTAGGTTGCTTCTAGCCAATCGTAAAGCATGATACATGTCTTTATTGATCTGTGACCAATCACAGAGCGCGATATATGTTTGTAGCCATTGACAGAGTAATATATAACTTCTGTTGATAGTAAAAAGCAATTTATGAAGTTTTATTGCCAGATGGTTTACCGTAACTATAAGATAAATCTGTCTTCCAAACAGCCCAATGTTGGCAAACATTTCATGTTTGAGTCACAATCCCAGAATTCTGAAGCTGCAATAAAAGCCAGGAGAGCCCAATTATAAGGCATAACTTAGCTGATCCATTATATGTTATAGTACATACTTTCTGTTTTGATGAACAAATCATTAAGAAGGGTGATGTAAGAGTAATTAACCCTCCTGGGCCTTTTCATCACTTTCCTCACATTATGATGGGTGAGCCACTTACACTGCAATTAGAGTTGCTGTATTGCAGTTAACAGGAAGTGCTACGGCAGCAGTAGAAGGCAGCTATGCAGTCGTATACACCTGTATAGAGGTGTACATCTCTGTATACAGGTGTATGTCTCTGTATACAGATGTATATACACACACGCCTGTATACATGTGTATATATACAATCACACGTGCAAAATAAAACCACCTAAAAACTATAATGTTCTTTGAAGTGGCATATTTTTAGTTCTGTGTGAAGTTACATAATGTTTCATTAAATGTCAATTAACTCAAAGTAACAAGAAATTGTTCGATTTGATGCATTACTGTATATATGTATGCGGTATGACCGTATAGTATTACTCTATTGTCTATATTACTGCGTAGTATTACTCTATTGTCTATATTACTGTATAGTATTACTCTATTGTGTATATTACTGTATAGTACTAGTCCATTGTGTATGTATAGGAACTGGAGGATGACGCAAAGTTTACTGTAGAGAGCAATGAAAAAGACAACACATACTCTCTCATAATCTCACAGATCTCTTCGTACGAGGCCGGCTGCTATCAATGTCGGGCTGAGAACTCCGAAGGTGCCGACCGAACTCTCGCCTTCATCTCCGTGAAAGGTGTGACGCAGTTTCATTCGTGGCTGTACTGTTCTTCAACTTTGTGTATTTTACGTTAAGGAAATATGAGTAAAGTTACTAATTTCAAGTCGTTTGAAATGTGTTGCTATATCTAAAATTAGGCCATGAGCATTGTATAAATGTTTTATATTAATATATCTTAACCTATTGTCATTGTTGAACAAATAAATTGACAAAACTCAACAATGACATTGTTAATGTCTGTTTTTGAATTTTAAATGTTTATTTTGTTTATATTTGGCAGTTTTTCTTTACTTATGTTTAGTAGTTTCATGTTTTTCTCATTTAAAAATTTCTTTTTTTTTTGTTTTTTCTTTATTCTGTAGTTTCACTTTGTCTCTACTCAGTAGTTCCTCTTTGTCTTCACTCAGTAGTTTCACTTTGTCTCCACTCAGTAGTTTCACTTTGTCTCCACTCAGTAGTTTCACTTTGTCCCACTCAGTAGTTTCACTTTGTCTCCACTCAGTAGTTTCACTTTGTCTCCACTCAGTAGTTTCACTTTGTCTCCACTCAGTAGTTTCACTTTGTCTCCACTCAGTAGTTTCACTTTGTCTCCACTCAGTAGTTTCACTTTGTCTCCACTCAGTAGTTTCATTTTATTGACAGACACAAGCCGTCAGAGAAGAAAAAGGAGCGTCTCACAAAGGCCGCATATCTCCACCATCCGAGAGTGCAGATCCCGGGAAGACGCTGAAAAGCTAGACTTAGATCCTAAAGAAGAGCGCCTCCTACTGGTAAGCTGAATAATTATTCTAGGAATGTTATTTTCTCACCATGCTTTCCTGTTGCCTTGCGGGATCTCATTTTCTCTTTCCGGGAGCGGAAATGTTTACACTCTACCATACTGAGACTTCTTGAATCACTGAATAAAAATAAACAAGATAGTGCAGTGCAATATTTAATGAGTTTAGCAACAGTACAGCAGACACAATGATGTGTGTATTATGGATCCATTGATATTATATGCTATCACATTCCAGCAGCAATTTAGAAGTTATTTACACCAGTTTTGCCTTAATGGTTGGCTAATTAGATGCATAACCGCATTCATGATAATAAAAGAGCCTAATGTATGGCAAATACTTTATAAATTGCTTTACTCATACACAGGGTTTCCCAGTGGGTGAGAATAATGATGGTGATAGGGCTGGGATTTGCTGGTGACACTGAAGTAAGCTAGCAGTGTTTTAGGCAATGTTACTAGCCCAGATCTAGTAGTGAAGAACTCACGCTATGTAGCTTGTTTTCCTTAGGCAGATCTGTGCTGGAATGGGAGGGGGGGGTTTAGACTCCTCAGTGTTAATGTAAGCCTGGTTCTTGTTGAGATACTTGCCTATGTTTTAACCCACCCAGAGCAACTATCAATTGTTTAGCTTTAGGAAATTGGTGCTTTTAGGGATTGTCCTACTTTGAATTTTCATTTGTCTCACCCAATTGGAAACTTTGTACTAAGCTGCTGGCACAGTTTTAGGAATTTGTAACTAAAGTTTAGATTGGCTGTTTGCCAACCTTCTACGTAGAGAAGCATAATATGCTATTTCAAGTCAAAGCCAGCCAATATTAGGTAATTATCTCCCCTGGTGTTTACAGACTCCACAACTCAGCTGGAGTTTACCAGGTATTATTCTACTGCAAGGGGTACAGTGTCTATTCTTTGCATTCCAACAGACGGAGGGGGAATAACTCCGTTATGTTGCACATATTTCAGCTCAACCAACACATGACAGCATCCATTTATTTATCTAAAATTTATTTTTTGGTCGATGGCAAATTTGTCTTTGATGTGCTGAGATTAAAGCTTTTACAAAATTTGTTAGGAATTATGCTTCCCTGTATCCCTTTAATATTTGGCAACACGCCAGACATCTGGAGTTAGAAGATCTCAATGGTTTCTCAAGCATTGTAATTCCTTTGTATTTCCGCCAGATGGTGTTAATGCCAGTAGAGGAAATTTTAGTTGTATGGAGAAACAGAGCAATGATTTGTATGATCAGTTTTTTTTCAGTTGCAAAGTGTAGGACAAAATGGAGTTACGAATGTATTTATATTTTTGTTTGCTCAACTAATTGAAAAACAAAATTAGCATTTAGTTTGGAGGGTAAATATCTCGTAACATAAACAGACGCAGTATAATCCAGCTTCCTATATCTTGCTCCGTATTTGTTTCACTGCTTTACATAAATTGTTTACACATTCTGATCGTTTATATTTGGGTATCGTCTCCACCTACAATTAGTGCTTCTGCTGTGCTCTCACTTGCAGTGTGTAGGAAATACACATCCACTTAGCTAACTCAATTAACTAATTATATTTATCTAAACATAACTATACCATGTGGGCTGTGAAACTTCTACTTACTATTGGCTTGTTTCAGCTTGAGTTTTTAAGGCTTTTTTATTTTGCCTAAGGCCATAATTTAGGACACTGGGTGTACTTTATAATAAGTTTTATTATAATATCCTAATCATTTTTCGACACTTATTTTAAGGATGAATTAACAAACTATCATAAGAGTATAAATTTTCCACTCATTTTAATGAAATTCATCTATTTCATTTTGGTTTGCTCAAGTTTCATAACAAATTCGCTTGTTTTTTATTTTTGCAAAACAAGTAGCAGCTGTTTCTAGACAGCTTTACATGGTGTTTAGTTCTATTTGACTTTCTCTTGCTGATTTGCTGCCAATCTTCTTCGCCTCTCTTTCCTGTGTAACGCTGCCGACTAGCTGTCTGTGTATTTGAAGGTCAGGCATGCAATGTGTGACTGCTTAAACCAACTGTGCCTCTAGAGTTTGTAAATACTGCATTCCAAACATGTATGATATCATGGCTCTGTTAATCCATATAAATACCTGCTTATACATGCATGGGCTTCCTTTTCCAACCTGCCTACCCTATTCTATATTCTCCTCTCCTAAACCTGCTCTACTCTATTCCACTCTAATCTACCCTATTCTGCTCTGCTCTGCTCTACTCTACTCTATACTACTCTACTCTACTCTACTCTACCCTACTCTACTCTACTCTACTCTACTCTACTCTACTCTACTTTACTCTACTCTACTCTACTCTACTCTACCCTACCCTACACTACTCTACTCTACTCTACACTACTCTACTTTACTCTACTCTACTCTACTCTACTCTACTTTGTACTACTCTACTCTACTCTACTCTATACTAATCTAATCTACTCTACTCTACTCTACCCTACTCTACTCTAGTTTATCATTTAACTGGCTAGACACTGCAATAGTCTACATACACCCTATTAATTGTACATTGCCCGACTTTCCACTACCCAACACACATCTTATAAGCTCTTGTATCATTAACATGCTGACTTATTGCTCTCCAGTAGCTAATCCCTGTAGTTTCAGTTCTTCAAGTGATAGAGATTTCACAGCGGTCTCTCAATAATTACGTTCTCTACACTGCAGCAGAGTAAATGAAGAACTACTTAATTACCAACCCTTAATTTTATTCTCTTCTTGTAATGATAAAATATTTGAGACATACATTGTGTAATAAAGTATCCAGTATTAAAGTATGCATATATATATCTTAGCTATCATCTACAGATTGTTTGAGGGTTGAATGCTCAAACAATTTTGTTTTATAAGAAATTGTGTGCCCATGCTGATGATGACATTTTAAAACTAATACTAATTATTACGGACTTTTGTACGGTATTTTTAGCTGCTGCAACACACAACTTAATCACTGAGCTGGTTTGAAGGCTCCTGATATATTATATTAGATTTTGTGAACCCGTTATATCAGATGTTGGTAGTTTCTGTATTTTTAATAAACTTTTTTACATTTTCTCATTTAATGGCAGACATTTTGAATTGAAAACAATCATTCTTTGCAGAGGAATCGGCAATGCTGGGATTGGTGGAACTTGAATGCTGCCTCGGATGACGAGAAGAGAGGCGAGCGAGAGCAATCATGTGACCTGCTAGACCGAGAAGAAGAGCCCAACTCTAAAACCGAGAAAGAGTGGGAGAGCAGTAAACGTCCGAAGACTCCTATTAGTCGAACTCGGAGCCGAAGTTTACCGCCAGAACCGAAGCCCTCCACTCCTGTCGTTGTTGGTATGTGAGCGGAAGTTTGTTTATAATGATAGACTAACTCACTTTGGTTTCACCCCTGTGAAAACTCCTGACTACAAGAATTTGGAAAGGGGCTCTATACAGTGTCCCTTACCATGCTGGCAACATGGTTTTAGGGCTTTTACTGTGGCCTATCGCCCTATCACCTGTGTCCTACTCAACCTGTACTCTCACCACTCCTGAAATTTCTTCATAATATTTATTTTTATATAAATTACATAATATTTCGTAAAGTTTACTTTATTATTGAAATATTCTTTGGCTACTGTTTCTACTACATAGTACTATGTAACCATATGTTGTACTATATAACCATGTGGAAGCAGCCATGGTATAGGGGTTAGAGCATTTGCCTATAGTAAACATGAAGTCATGGGTTCAAACCCCAGTAAAGGCCATTGGTGATGTTAGGAAGAGCATCCAGTCATAATTTCTCGTGTGCCCCATCTAGATAAGTCCTTAGCCCGATTTAACAGAAAATTCTTCCACCAGGGGTTCTCACAGGGATAGTGATTATAAACTTGCGTGCGTGAGCACAATATAAGCTTGTGTAGTGTTATATAAATTTATAATCTCTAATTTATATTGTGTTTTGTTAAATGTTTCTAGTTTATGATTTCTTTGGTTTTTCCATACATTATTTGCTCATTGATATCTACTCACATTTCATCAATTATTAATAGAAGGAAATAATATTTACAGAAGATAAGATGAAGAGGTTAAAGTCCTTTTGGGAGTCTAAAAGGCATCGGTAATCTGCTCTTACTTTCTCCCTCCTCGACCAAGGATCTTCTATTAGTATAGTTTCAGTTCTTCCTATCCAGTTTTACGGGGGCATACCTCTACCTCCACATAGCTCATCATCCACTCTTGGGAACTTATGCATCACTCAATAGCTCATTAACTTTATGTCATAACTCAGGAGTTATCTTACTATTTGCTCTGAAGGATTCCCTTCTATGCACTTATAATGTATGCTGTATGTTAGGGATTCAATTTTAGCCATTTTCAAGCTGTGTAATGTAATGCATCTTCTGCTGTTTTTCTTATTTGACGTGATCTATTGTTAAGTAGATTTTAGTATATATGTTATGTTATATATGGTGTTGAGTATTTTATTAAAATAATTTATTTTATTTTGTAAGGTTATATGTAATATATATGCGTATATATATATATATATATATATATATATATATATATATATATATATATACATATATATATATATATATATATATATATATATATATATATATATATATATATATATATATATATATATATATATTTATATATTATGCACCTGCTGTGTGTATTCTTTACAAAGTATATATTTATATTATTTTGCAATTTGATTTAAGACTGTCCAATAATATTATTTTCCATACTATAATTATTCATTGCTTATATTATTATTTTGTATTACTTTCATGACAATCATATTTTCCTATTCTACACACAAGGGTGTCACAGTTGCTATGTTGCTAAGCAACTGCTTCACTATCTGAACTTGTATCTTCATAACTCAACATTTTACTGAACTGATGTCTGTTCTTATAATACTATAATGTAGGTATATGTTCATGTATTGAATGTATAATTACTTTGTAATTATTAATTTAGAACATGCTATCAGAATTGGTGAAGCAAAATATATCTCTGTGCAAATATATATGTTATATTCATTGTGGTTTATAGTGCAACTTCTAATCGAGGAACATACTATCATATAATTTTTCATGATTTGATTATTGAAGCTGGGTTATTCTACTTAATTTAGTACACTCTGAATATCTTCAGTTTTTAGCTATTTCTTACCATTTAACTGCTAATAAACACAGGTTTTTAATGGAAACTAGTAAAACACTAATAAATACACCTAAATAATCAAAGTTCTTTTTAATTTTGCTTCATTTCCCATGTTTTTTCCTAATTATTCAGCTACTTTTGGTTATGGACCATTACGGTTTTCCGTAACGGTCAGCACTCCTAAGAAGCTAAATAAATAAGAAAAATCATGGGAAATAAAGCAAAATTAAGAAGAACCCTAATTATTTTGGTGTATTTATTGGTGTTTGATCACTAGTTTTTGGCAAAAAGTCGTGTTCATTACCATTCAAATTGTGAAAAATAGCTAAAAACTGAAGATATCCAGTGTGTATACTAAATTAAGTAAAATGACCCAGCTCCTGGAAGAGTTTCTGGTGATAAAAGCTGCAAGCAACATTTTTTATTTAGTTTTGTGTTGTTTGTTCAATATAGGTTGCTGAAACTAACTGATATTATATGAGGTATTCAACATTTTGCCAAAGGATGCTTTGAGTATGTAGCAGTTGCATGAATGGCAGTTGTCTCCTCTATTAACTTGGCACTAAACCAGAAAATTTATTGAAATGCAGCATCTGCTTTCACATGTGCTGTACTACCAGATTATTCTTGGCATCGAGATATCATGTTACTTCTCAGTAACTCCAGTAACCCATAATTACTTTGATAATGATTATATTTTATACAAATGTGTAAAAATACTTACAACAAATATGTAAAGCAATAGAAAAAGCATATTATGAATAACATAGCATGTTTTTAAAACACTGATATTACACTATAATATCGTAGTTGTATACAAATAAGTTACTGATATACAGAAGGGCTTACACAAAATATTTAGTTATTGCTCTTTTGATAAACACTTAAAACATAAATATTAGCCATTCTTTCCTTTTCATTTAAACGCAAAATAAAATTTTCGGAAATGAAGATTAGGAAAATGTACTTTTAATTTCTATAGGTATTTAGTTAGTTTAACTTTATATTTTTAACTATATGTATTGGCTCAAGATGTTAAACAACATAATGTTTGATAAGTATATCAGTGATAATATAAGTAATATAGCAGTAACTAACAATGATATATAATAGAAATAAGCAACACAATAAAAATAATAAGAAAAGAAAACAATAATAAATAAGGACATGTGTAATAATTACTAGTGACACATAACAACAGCATATTTTATAAATTTAAAAGCAAAACAAAGATTTACAAACAATTTAGCTATGTTTTCCAAAACCTGCAGGCAGAGTCCCAGAACGCAAAAAATACTGAGAATAGAATATGAAGACATGATTTAATTTCTGTCTTCACTGCAGAATTTAGCAAATGTTTCCAATAATTGCATTGTAATCATAAAAGAAAAGTGTTATAAGCTTTGAAAATTATAATGACTGGTATCAGAATTAGAAACTGAATACTGAAGTAGAAATTAAGAAGCCCATTAATGATTTTGAAAAGTTTTTAAGCATCTTTAAAACTAAATTTGCTTTCTAAAAAGTATTTACTTGAGTTCTTTTCCTCAAATATATAATTTACAAACTATAATTAGTGTCATCAATACATTAATAAGAATATGATACTATACTTTGGCTTTTACAAATTTACTTAAGTGATAACAGTAAACTCTAATATACCTTTAGAGTCACAATGTTTTAATGTGGGATGATCCACTAAAACTTTTCGGTTTTTGTTAATTTGATTGTATAAATCTGTAGTAACACTGAGATCAAAACATTATATAAAACGACAATGGAAATAATGAGCAATATTTTGATAAAAGAAAAAGTTATCTTATACAGTGATGTAATGAAGTTATAGAATAGAGCAATGAAATGAAGCTAAGCGATATGAGTATAAGTACATACATGATGTAAAATATTTCTTAATGTTATAGTGTTTCAGCCAGTCAAAGTATTTGTATTTCAGTGATACACATCGGGTCATGTGTTGAGGTAAGCTCAATGGTATTTCCTGTATACGATGCAACACTAAAGTAGACCATAGGGTTTGTTTTTGCAGCATATGAAGGCATATTTTCTTCCGGGAAACCACCATAGCCTCGCTGAACTGTGATTTTTTTCAACTCTTCTTCTAATATAAATTTAGAAAATAAAAACTTCACGATGAATCAGCATTTAAAAATGTGAGTTTGAATATCAAGGTAAAATAAGCATGAACATAGCCAACCAATAAATATACTGTTTACGGCAGAACTTGAAAATAACTTTTTCAACTTGTGAAATATCCAAGTAAAAGATTGCGCATGCATTTGCTACAAACACACTCTGTATATCTGTTTGTAATTATATAAGCCAAAAGTATGTCTATGTTGAAAGATGATGGTCTATCACTATATGATTCATAATTAAAAACTGTAAGTTTGAGTAGCAAATGAAGTTGTTTCGCAAGGGATGTAATTACTATACCCTTCAGAATAATATAGACAAGTTCATAGCTGATCATCGAGTGTAAAAAAATATTGTAACAATACAATAAACTGCAAATTATGCTAACTGTTCCATATGATAAAATTCAATTATTTGTTTTCTTTTATTCTCCTAATTTTTTAATAGAACTTTTTGTTATAAATGTAGGCAAAAATACTAAAAACTATAAGATAAGTGAACGTACCATAATTTTTCCCACTCCAAACCTTTACCTGCCTTATTGGTGTTTCATCATCCCATTCTATGGTCAATATTGGACGAGTCTAAAACAAGCCGAGCTTTTTATCAGCCCACAAAAATTAAATCTTTCAATTCACCCGACTAATTAAAATACTGAGTTAGATCTGTAATGTTGAGTTCATTGCAAAATAATTTTGCTCCAAACGGGGTTCGAACCTGAAACCTCCGTCTTGCAAGCAGGTACGTAAATTGTTACACCACACAGCCCACTGGGTAAACTCAAAACTACGAGATTTGATTGGCTCTTCTGTTTCTATTGCAAAAACTCAATTAAATCATTTTTTGACATATAATTCAATTTTGAAAACTGAAATTTCTATTTTCAAAATTTGTATATATAGATAAGAAAAATAATTAAATTACAGAGTCAGGTTGAGTCATTGTTACTTTGATTTGACTTTTTTGTTCGTGCTCTTTTACTTAGTGCATGACTGAACATTCACTGGCTGATAAAATTGATTATATAATCCTAATAATATTTCAGCAAGTAAATTAATACTAACCACACTACCAGCAGAAAAGCATACGTCATCCGAGTCCGTAACTCCATCAAACAGATTCTGGGGATTCCCAAGCTGCAACTCTGTAAAACTCGTATAAAATGTCGGTGCTGGTGCAGCCACAGCTACAAGAAAATATTATTTACATAAGTTGCTCTTTTATATGTTTAATAATTTTTATTGTTAGAAAAAAGTGAAGTACTAAACAATAACATAGATTTTAACTTGTTGGCCCTGCAATATCATTATAATTTATAACTTGAGTATACGTTTTATTATTGTTTTGTGCAAGTGAATAGATTAAGTTGAATGTTATAGTCCTCATTAAACAATAATGTGTATGAGAGTATTTGAAAGAGGAGTGGGGGGAAACGAAGCGATTGTTTTATTTGTGTATATATAAAGAGACAATTTATATTATTGTGCAAGCTTGCAATCTATGCTTACACTCTTTACACAATGTATAATTACATGTAGCTAGAATTCTACCCATAGTTACACATATAGCAATCAGCATACACTTTTATTTATAGCTTATTTTCTTTTGCCCTATAATGGATGGGTCATTTTACTTTTTATGATAAACACCAGCAAATTACAATAACAATTTAAATGGGTTAAAATAAAAATACAATAAGTTGTAGGATTTATGCTGATTACAAATACATGTATAGGAAAAAAGGCCGAGGGGAAATTCTGCAACAATAGATTACATTTAGTTGTAATGATGTATTTAAATATGGTTTCAGACAATTTCGGCTAACTACCATTAAAAGCAATTTCCAATAATCTATAAATTTTAGATAAAAAGTATTATTTCATTTTATATAATATCTCATGTGAAAGGAAAAAAGCTGTTGTGACAGATTTCATATAATTATATGATTTCCAGTTTTTTGACAATTTGCCATAAACAAATATCATTACAAAAACCTGTGTTATATACAGACTAAAGATTTAACTAAAAATACAGGAAATTAACAAATATATATATAATTTAATTGTGTTTGTTAACAAATAGTTGGTTTCAGGTCAAAACATCCACAGCTATAATTTTATAAATATAGGCCAACAAATGTCAAAGTGCAGTGAGTATATGTGGTAAACAATGTAAAATGACCCATGTGCTCTCTCTCTCTCTCTCTCTCTCTCTCTCTCTCTCTCTCTCTCTCTCTCTCTCTCTCTCTCTCTCTCTCTCTCTCTCTCTCTCTCTCTCTCTCTCTCTCTCTCTCTCTATATATATATATATATATATATATATATATATATGCATATAATTATATATATATGCATATAATTATATATATATGCATATTTTTTATATTCTGCACATGAAGGTGAAGCTGTTAGTAATACTCACTGGTAGGGGGCACAGGTAGGGTTTCAGATAAATCAGATGCTGTAGAGGTCTGAACCAGAAAAGCCTCCATGTTTGCATCTGAACATCCTTCCGTTGCTGTTGACTTGTGTAGAACACACACTCTGAACTCTTGTAGGAAGGTGATCCCTTTGCAAGCAGGTTTCTGCACCAAACACAGCTCTGCGCATCTTATGAAAACAGGAACATCAAATAAGGGTGATATATTAAAGTCCATAAACGCACTAAAACAAGTTCCACTTGGTATTTTTTTCAAACTCAAAGTTTCTTGTGCTGCAACCTACAAGCATTGATAAATAAAATCAAAATAGTGCTCTCTGACATCAGATAAAACAATAAAATTTCAACTTATTTTATTTGTTTTGTATTTTGAATATACCTTTGTTATGTTGAGCTCTAAACATAAATAAATATTCACCAGAACTTTCAATATTTGTCGAAACTCTGTATTCATTCTAATGATGCTGTATATTGCAGAAAACTAAACAAGACTTAGATATGAAATGACTGACTGTTTCAGCATATTTTAAAACTAATGGCTGTAGATGAACCCAGTTATACCCTTTTACTGAAATAAATATTTATGAGCTGCCAGGTGCTATATTGACATACAATGTATACTTGTAGCAGGTAAGATGGTGCAAGAATAAAGTGGTGTTTTAACTTAATACCTTCTTAAGACACTCTTGACTATCTAAAATCTATATCTAGCTGAATTAGTGTCAACAACCAGAAACCACTCAAGTCCTTGAGATATATACCATAAGTACCAACATGCATCAAAATAGAATGAAAGTAATTCAAAGTTGTTTGCTATTATAAACCTATTTATAGTTCTGAGTAAAACTTTCATTCCAGCATAAAATATTACTGCTTAACTGTTTAAAATTGTATCAATAAAATTATCAAGTCAATATACAAAATTCTAATAAACTAATTTAAATGGAAACGTTTTTGACATTTTAACATTAATAAGTGTTTTTTCAACCTCCAATCATAAATGAAATTCATAATTTTCTAAGCTAAACCACACTGTATAATAATATAATAATTACAAAACCAGTTTTAAATCTCAGTTTTAAACTGTATTAATTACAGTGTTTATATATGTGCAATGCTGAATGCCTTATTTTCCCGAACCTATAACAATATTGGTAATATATGGTTCCATTCGATTTCACCCTCTTAATAACAATTTCTAATAAATGCTCGAATAGTTTTTAGTAGAAAAACAACCCACAGCTGTATATACAACTGTAATTAATATTTGATATGTAATAATGAAACAGGCATGACGCAAGAACCTCATAAAACTTGTTTAGGTTTGGCATTACAAAGCCTCACATTATGTAGGCATATATTATACTGGGTGTTACGTGTAATGCATTACTATAGCATATAAAAATCGCCTTTTTCTAGCAAGTGTCACTTTCGGTAGAGTTCGTAGAACTTGTGGCAGCAATGAAGTTATCTACTTTTTCTGTAAGTATAACTAATTATTATTTTTCTCATATACAGTAGTGATTGCTCAATTAATTAAATATATTATATAGTTGGAGAAAAACATCTGATAAATGATAGAATAGTTAAATTTCCTGCATGCAAATTAGATAAGCCAATAGGGGTTTTGATTATATGAACCCTATAGATTATTATATAGAAAATATATAATAATTATAATAAACTTTCACCGCCATTTCCTGATCAGGTAGGGAAAATAATTATGGCATAATAAATCATTATAGAAACAAAATATTATTTTTGACCTATCAGGTTTTTAAATATTTTTCTAGTTCTATTGCTATGATACTATTATTGTTTGCTAAAATACAAATACTTGAAAACTTTCTGGCATTGATTAGAATTAGAAGCTGAGAAACTTAATCTAATTGCTTTGTTTTTATCCTGAATGGTCTTAATTTCGAAGTTAATAATAGAACCATACTTGGTATATATTTTAATACCTGTTTCATAGATGTTATATAGGAAATGCATGATCAATTAATAGATTTGCATAATTGACTGCATAATCAACACAATTCGTACATTAAGTATATAATTAAATGACTTCATGAGTATTACTGATACATACTTTGATGAGTTAAGGAGTTCAGTTATTTTTTTCAAAGTTTTGTGAATGTTAAACAAAATCTTAAATAACAGGCACTAAATTATGCTTACTATAATATACAGCAGTGATGTGAAACTTAATTTCAATATTGTAACAAAATAGTTATTGATGAAGTTCCTCAAGCAGTAGTTAAATATGCATGCATGGTGTATTTAAAGTATTTTAATTTACAGACAAAAATCTCTCTTGAAAACAGATAAATTATTTAAATAAAAAAATATTTCAATCGCCCATAGAGTTTGAGGCACATGCGATTTTTAGTTGAATGTTTTATTTACTATTAAATATGTTATTGGCTTCTGAGGCTCATGCTTGACTTCATGACAGTTGGTTATTTTGAAATCTGCAGAAAAAATTCAATACAAGAACTTAATTCATTTCAAAGTAAATATATTCAACTGCAGTAAAAAATCAACTTTCAATAACTTGAGTTTCCTAATTTTTTTTAATGAATTTTGATTTCTTCACATAAGTATGAAAACATAATTTCTTTTGTTGCATTTTATCAGCTTTTCCTTTACTGCACCTACCTCAAATATATTTTCTTATAAGAAATCAAATTTGAGACTAATTTGTAACAGTTGAAAACATTGAAAACTAGTTGTATACAGGATTTGCTTGAGGAAAAAATACTGCAAATTCCAGCTTACTAATAATTTATTAGTTATTTCGAATATATATAGTAGAAAGATATGAAAAACAAAATAGTATTTATAGTAAAATAATTGTTTAAAAACAAAGGTTGTATTTACACAAGTTTGATGTTTTATTTTTGAAATAAAAGTAAACAAGCGGATAGAAAATAAAAATTATTGATTTAAAAAAATAATGTAAATCGAGTGCATATGGGTATACATAATTTGCGCATTAAAATAAATTAAGAAAGTTATTTGGGTTACAACAAGTTAGTCACATTACTTATAAGCAACAGCATTTAGTTGCCAACATCTGCCCAATAACTATATTAGGAAGTTTGCCCTATATATATGAAGTCATTTATAATATTGAATTTTAACTTTGTCAATAGCAAATAATATTTTGATAGAAAATTTAAAAAAAACTTACGCAAGTTTACAGTAGTTCTCCCTGTAAAAAACCCTTGAATAAAAGGGGTTTTTGTTAAATCAGGCTAAGGGCTTGTTCAAACGGGGCACAAGAGCAGTTATGACTGGATGCTCTTCCCAAAATCACCAATATGGCCTTTGTCGGGGTTATAGAACCTATGACCTCGTGCTTACTAGGCAAAACCTCTAACCCCTAAATCACGGCTGCTTTGATAAAAAATAAAGATGCTATTCTTTTCTTTTAGTCTTAAGCCATTATTATAGACGCATCTGGTGTTATTTTGAATACAAATCTTTGAATCACATTAATAAACGCAAACAAAACTTTTAGATTCGTTGACGAATATTGCTCCTTTTAAACACTCGACACTGCAGCTATACATATATAGTTGCATTTGTCTTTTCAAGTTGCTGTGTGAATTATATCAGGGAATATAAGAAACTTAAAAAACTTTACGATTTTTGCTGTGACATTGGAAGTTATAATCATACAGTCACATTTGCAAAATTGTTACGTATTTTTAGATATCTTTGGCTCTAATATCCACTCTTGCTCTTGTGAAACATGCTCAGGCAACTGAAGAAGAAAAGCAGAAGGCGGATTTGTTGATGACAGAACTCGGTAAGAAAAAAGATTCTGATATTCGGGACACACTAAGGACACAGTTAGCGAGAATTGCTGGTGAACTGCGAGAATTCTATGATGCTCGTCCAGACAAAGGCTACGTACAATGGGTTGTGGCCACTCCTCTGCAAATTGAGAAAGCAAGAGAAGGGGCTGCTGAACCTCTGGTTTTAACAAAAGAGCCTGTAAGTGGAGATCAGATCTACAGTAACTTTGCAGCGAATAGTCAAAGAGGAAGAGGTGTGTGCAACAGAGAATGCTTGCAAAATATTGAAGCTCTTCCAACCAAAATTAAAAACTTTTTTGAATTGCGTGGTGACCATGTGATACACACTGAAATACAAATGATGCACCGACAGGGTAACAATATTCTTACCAAACAAGAAAACGAAGATAAAATAATTTTAGTCTACTCTAAATACATTCCCTGCGCACAAAATCAAGGGGCAGAAGGTGGAGTGTTTTTAGAATGTGCTGGGGAGATGGCTAACTTCATCGTCAATAACAACCCGAGAAGAATTCGGTTTATTGTGTTTTATGAAGAAATTCATGAGCAGACAATTTCACCAGTAGCAAAGCTCTACATGGAAATGAGTGGTATTATAGCCCTTAAATACACTCCAGGCACCAACAAATTAAAGCGGATTGCCAGAATATTTCCTACGTTTGCAACTTATTTTCGAAATTTTCCAAAGTTCATTAGACTAGGGCGCCCCCTGTTGAGTGATGCGTATAAAACTACTTCTACCCAACTGTATGTTGATTGTATTGCACGTAACAATTTTATAACAGCCAGATCAGATTCAATGACAACACAAGAAGTGCAGTTTATTGCAGCAAAATGTCAACTTTATAAAGCTTTTTCAATGGATTCCGATAATTTGAAAACTCTTCACAAAGCAGCTTATCGAGTTAATGACATGACAAGAAAACAAAGATCTAAAGTATTAGGCTGCTATAGATATGCCCAAATAATGTATGGGAACCAAAAAACAAATGCAATTGCGGTGGAAAAGAAAACCACAGCGTTTCTTTCGTTTAATGGTTCTCCGAAATCAAACAGGGAGATGGAGAGGGTGAAATTTGATCGTATTACAAAACAAGAATCCTGTAGGGCTTTCCTTCCCGAATTCATAGCACACTTCCAGGTTCCACGAGAAAAACAAGAAGTTTGTGGCCTAGTTTCATAAATCACTAATATCATGTTTTATCAAAAGTTGTTTTTAATCCCTTTTTGCAAACTTGATTTTATAGAAAGCAATAATTTTCCTTCCAATTGAAAATATTTTGCGTCAATTTCTATGAACTAAAAAGTTTTATCTTTCTCTATTATACAAAATTCTAAGCACTATTTGAAAATATTGAATTTTAATTGCTACCATGCAATTATCTAGCCCATTAGAAGTTGTTTGTCTAATTTATGTGTCTCCTTTTAATTGGTGTATTTAATGTAGCATTCAATTTTGATAAGTTGAATAATAAATATTGTGAGCAGTCTGAATACTATAATTTATACTGATATTTATTACTATAGAAACCTTATATTCCATATTCCCTAGACGCAGCCCAAGCTGTATAAATATAAGTATTGCTCTCTTCAATTCAACACTTGTTCAGATATGAAAGCTGCTTATTTAAAATTCCAGCGATGCAATAAAACACTTTTTCCAAAAAGCAAATGCTAGCGTACAACGAACAAATATACACAATCAATGCCAAACGCTATGTAAAAACTTATTTTTAAAACATTTTACTGGCGTGTTATAGCATGAAAAAAAAAACTAAAAGACATTTTTCTTGTTTTTGCTGTTGGAATTGTGAAGAAATGCTGCAATGATTAGGCCTAATTAATTAAAATAAGACATTTGGTGCTAACTGTTTGCTTAGTGTCACATGTTTAATCAAACGGAGTTGGTTTTTTTTTATAATACTATATGGTATGGCATCTCTTGTAATTATTTATAGGTCAAGGCTACTAATCATTTATTATATAAAATTCAAGTATGATTCAGACTTAATAGTAACTTAAAGCGTCTAAAACATGACTCTAAGCCTTTCAGTTGTCTATAGTACTGTTTAGTATATACTTATAACAAAAGAAAGCTGGACCTAAATAAGGTTTACAATGAATATTAGCAAAATATAAGTATAGCTATACTGAAGATATTCACAATTTTGCAACAAACGTACTAAGGATTTTGTTTTACATAATAGACACTCCTTCAACAGCTGAGAGCCTTCTAGCATTCAAATATAATGACATATTTTAGATCATTAAATTGTGGCAAATAACGTCAATGATTTACAAATTGATGACATTTTATACTATTTGAATAAATCTCAAAATAATATTAAGAGGCTAAGATAAAAGAGAGAATGTTGTATAGCTTACATATATGTTTCATAAATGATTCATATTATAGTTGTCCGATCAGGATATGTTGGAGAAAGGTAAGAAGTATTTTATATGATCAAATAAATAGGCTCCGATATAGTTATTTAAAATTTTAAGTTGTGCATGAGATTATACCAATTATTTAAGCAACACAAAGCTTGCTATTTGCATTATTCAACCATGGCAACTAAAAATGTACTACGATATTTTTAGCAGCTCTAACTCCCATATTTCAATATAGCACTCTGCTAAATAATGCTTAGTTGACGAGGTGCAAATTTTTTAAGGTTCTAGCCTATTCAATATAGTATATATTGTGGGGAGTATATATTAGAATTTGAATTTCTATTTTATTTGTTTAGGAATTAACATTGCAAAAAAGTTTGTAATAACAAAACATTCTGAAACCATTTACAGAGCTTAGAGGCTTCACTACTCAATCATTTCCTAATTACTGCTTTGTGGAGTATATATAGATATTTAATTTTTTATACTAGAATATAATAGTTTAACTCCCAAAAGAATCTATATTTAATTGGAAGCCCTGGTAACTGTTGTGCATTTTATATAATGATACAATTTTATAATATTTCATTTTTATTTTTATGAAATTAAATTGTTATGGTGAAACTAATTTATAACAGTGCAGGCCATAATAGGCAAAGCTGATATAGCTAGTGTTGTCTTGTGGACGAACAACTCCCTGTGTACTTAGTATAATATTATATTTTTTGCACAGGACAGAGCAAAGTTATGTGGGAATATGGAGTTGTCAGTCTAGAAAATAAAACTAGCTACCCATTTTTGCTGTACTGTTATATAAAGTTGGCGTATTATGCTAGAGCAATAGCCCTCATTAAGAAGTCAGCAATTTTCTTTTGCTTCAACAGAGCATCAGTTTCAAAAACTATAAGATAGCAGTTTAATTTGTGACTCAGATATAATGCTAAATAATTTAAATGTTTTTTGTAATTCAAAAGATCATTAAGGCATTATTGACATAATATTGTATTGGCTTACAAAATGAACACAACCAAATTTGTGTCGAAGTATATTCATCTTTAAAGTTTACACAAAACAGAATAGTATTTGCTAAATTCAGTAGCTAAAAAAGGTGATTCCTATATTATATAGCAATGATCAAGAGAAAATTTTTGATTGCATTGCGCATAAGCTGCTAACATATATTTTGATATTAATCAATTGTTTTTTAAAACAGCAGTATAAATTCTAAAAACAAAAAAAATTTAACTTGAATACATAACTGTGTCACGTAACACTGGTTTGAGCACTCATGCAGTAATTGAACCAAATTACTAGTGCAAAATTGAACGCAGGAGTTACCAGTGAGGGCATAACTCTAGTGATCAATGGCACTTGACAAATGTTTTGCTGCCCGGCCCGGGTTATAAATTATTTTATTTTGATATTTTATTCATCATCTGAACTAACATGTTGCCTGATTGATTGGAACAAAATTGCAAAACTGAAACTCAAAACATGAACTCACTAAATAGTACTTAGCTAATTAGCTTCACATCTATTTGTTGATTATTTTTAAATTTTACGTCTTTTGATGAAACATTTCGCAACCAACAATTACGTCAGCATTATCATGCTTATAATTGTATGACTTTGAAGCTATCAAACGATAATTTTTTATTTCAAGTCATTTGAAAACGTTGCTATTGTATGAATGACTTGAACTTTGAAGTTTCTGCATACATCAAAATAATAATTTATCTTTACTGGAATTATAGAATGAATGATTGTTAATGATATAATTATTAGGATAAACAATTACTGCTTATATTTTCTATAAACTTATTACCAAAAGTCCTAGGAGCTTTAGTACAATGAGCTCATTTGAAATATTTGCGTGAGTGCGTAGAAATAAAGAAAATAATAACAATAATTTTTGCTAGGTTTCCTGAAACATTTATTTACAACAATACCACAGTCACCAGTATTCAGAAACCAAGTTTTAATAACAAAACTCCATTACATATTACACATGTAGCACATAATTGCGTTATAAAAGATGATTATATACCAAGTTCATCAAAACCAGCATAATTTTTTAATACTTTGAAAATATTTGAAACATAAAAACAAGTTAGGAAAATCAACAAATTTGTTGCAAGAAGAACAAAACATTGATATTTCTCTATATACTGAGGAGACTTACATTATAGAATAAATCTTTGTTGCTAATACATATAGGTCAAAATTTTGCTGCTATTTTCAAGATCATATAAACTTATTGAAAAAATTCTAGATACCTTAGCATATATAACAATGTCATTTGAAATGAACTTATGAGTGTTATAAAACAAAGAAAATTTCTAATAATAATTTTTGCTATATATAGGCTCTATAATAAGTTTCTATAAAAGTTGTCAACATGCAGTAGCAAAAAAGTTTTAATAACTATAGATGACATAATAAATTGTGCATATAGCACACAGTTATCTGTTAAAGGTATTATATATAGCAATTAAACTCCTCAAAACCAGCATACATTTTAATAATTATTTTGAAAAAAATTGAAATATAGAAACAAGTTAGAAAAAGCAACAATAGCTTTTCAAAATCCAAAAAGATCAGTTTAAAGGAAAACAAACAATAATTATTACATATCAAAATTATTTTTAGTATTTTACGTTTATTTGCGCACAAAAGAGACATATTTTGTAATTTTACGTAATATTTGTATATATATATATATATATATATATATATATATATATATATATATATATATATATATATATAGGAATTATACCAGGTAAAAACAATCAGTTGGTTTATCCAATTAAAATAAAAAAAATTAAGATTTAAGTTTACAACTTAGCTGATCTGTTTTGTCAAATCCGAAACGGTTTCTAGCTCTACGAAGAGAAATAACGCATGCTTTCATTTCATCTTTTGTGTTAAAAGTAAATTTATTTTCTTGAATTTGTTCATTAGGCGTCAATGCAGCAATATTTATAGAGTCAAATGAAAAATAGTCAGTCGTCTGCTTTTCAACTATAATCGAATCATGTTTAATTTTGTCTTTAAACATAGCTTTAGCAAACACACCACAACTTAAAGCATAAGCCTTTTGCGTTTTGGATTGATCTGTATTCTTCAAAGCTGCTATTAAAGCTTTGTCCATTTCATTTTCATCTACAATTTTGTTCGTGCCCATAGAAAAATCGTGGTAGAGTTGGTACTTTGCAACTGTGAATTGCACGTTTTTTTCTGGCGGATGATTTTTAACACTATTACGAGCCAAACAGTCAACAAACAGTTGAGTACCAGTCGCTTGGTAAGTACTATTCAACAGAGGGCGGCTTAGTCTTAGAAACATTGGCTGATCTCTCAAGTGGTCTGTGAATTCTGGCAAAAGTCTTTTATCTCTCCGTAAGTCACCGGTGTTTGGGTTGTACTTTAGAGCTATTATCCCACTCAGTTCCATGTAGAGCTGCGATACCTCAATTACTGTGTTCTTCTTCTTATGTACAGTTTCATAAAAAACAATAAATCGATTGTTCCCTTCATTTACAGTTTTATCTACAACAAAATTTGCCATTTCTCCTGCGCATTCTAGAAAAACACCACCATTGTGAAACTGATTCTGAGAGCAAGGAATGTATGTAGAGTAAACCAATATTATTCTATTTTTATATTTTTTTTCTTTCAAAATAGATTTAGTGTGTTTGTACATCATCTGTATTTCAGTATGTATAGAATTTCCATTTCCGATTTCTGGTTTTATTCTTGTTGGGAGGGTATTTAGCTTATTGATGCACGTGGAATCACACTTAGCATTTCCAATATTTTTGTTATAAAAAATGTTAGAGTAGATGTCATTTTTCTCATCTACAACTTCTTTTTCCAAAATAAACTTGCCTTCTTGTGTTTTTGTAATTTTTAAGGGGGTCGCCACTACCCACTGGTTAATCTTTTTACCATTTTTCGTGTTAAATGACTTTTTTCGATAATGATTGGAATAAGCAAATAATTCTGATGCAATTCTTTTCAGTTTTTGCATTATATCAGTATCTATGTTTTCATGATCTTTATCAAGTTCTTTCATCAATTTTCTAGTTAATTTTTTTTGTTGATCGTCATCTGCAGTGCAACTTCTCCAAATTGTGTTTAAAAGCACCAAAACAACCTAAAGACAAAAGGTGGAAGAGCAGCGTTAAAATTATAAATACATATACAAATAAAGTTACTCTAAAAAAAACTTTACTCCGTCATTTCACTAAAATATTTTAACTTTCTATAAAGCAATTGCAACTTGGTAGACCACAGTAATACACTTTCTTTTTAGCTGCAAATAAACAATCAATTTACTTTCCAACAACAACTTGCAAATAAGACAATATGTTTTGTTTCATTAGCAAGATGGTTATTGCTGCTAATTATTTGATGTCAAACAATTAATTTGGGTATTATTTATGCAGTTTGAATTTTTTTTAAATGTCATAACAAGTTCATCATACATAAAACTGAAATATTACTAAAAGCTCATTAACGGCAACTGCACAGCATGGTAAAGTATTAAAATCTTTATGTTAAATAAAATTAGCACTATAGCAAACACTTTATATATCTTATAAATGAACAACAATAAACATGAAAAATAATTTGATTTGAAATTTAATACTATAACTTCAATTATTTTTAATTTTGGTTTATAATTATCTCACAATTATATAATAAGGAAAAGAATTTAATATACTTCTACTAAATAACCGCAAAAGGTATATAGAACATATTGACTTATTTATTAAATGTATTATAAGTAGCATTGAATTATAGTAATATATACATACAAAATTAAATTAGAAAAAATATTTTGATGTCAAATTACTGTACTAACCACATTGACAGTGTTTATTATAATCAATTAAAATAAAATGAGGTTATAACTTATAAATTTGTAATACTGTTTATGTTTTAAGATAGCCTCACTATATACTTACAATAAGCTTTATTGATGGCATCATGAGAGCTGCTGTCTTGTAGATTTCCTTCAAAAGATACAACAGCCTTCAGAAATGCTCTTCCCTTATATAATAATTAATATGCTGGCAGTTAGGGTTATGTTTGACAACAAGCTTGCATGCAATATATACACATGTTTATATAAATGGCGTGCTCATACCAACGGCAGCTTCAAATCTGTTTTATATTATTAACTCAAAATGACTCTTTCTTTTTTTAAATAATTGAACATCTGATAGCTTTGTTGAATCTTTTCTTCTCTACTTCTAAAACTACAGTTATATTCAAATTGACATGCCAAGTATTGCTTTTCTCGTCATTATTACATTTAAGATCTTTGGCATGTATAAATTAAAATTGCCTAATTGTCATGTTCCTTTTTAATCAGCTTAAAACAAGACAAGCCACTTTTTAAATTCTAATCTGCAAATTAGATTAAAAAAGCCCTGAATAGCTGAATGTTATACATATAATATTAGTTTACTTGAATAGACTAAATAAAGTTGTTTACATTAGGATGACTGCCATTTAGTTGTAACTTTAATTTTATTATAGACTAATGGTTGCAACCTAAACAACCATATACCTTGATGCAGACTCGAATATAAAAAGAAACAATTAAAATAATGATCTCTAATGCATGTATAGCAATTTTATTTGCTGCTTTAAAATCTTCATATATAGATTAGCATTAGAAATACAGAATATTTTGAAGTATTTTAAAATATAACAGACCTAATTAATTTTTGAGCTTAACAATTTATCGTATATATATAAGCTTGTACATACGCTGAGTTATCTTTACTCAGTAAGTATGCCTTTTATAGATATATAATAGCTAAAGCTACCATTATGCATCATATCTGCATTTCTTAACTTTACATTTCAAACTCGAATGATTATTTTATGTTATATGGTAAAGATGATGTCTGTATACCAAATAAACATTAATGAGTCAGTATAAGTGTTGCAAAGTCTCACGCAGCAGTTTTTGAATTGAATAGCTTTTGGCAGTGGAAAAAAGCAGGGCTTTTGCAGATATATTTAGATACCTTTATTTCTATTCTGGAAACAACATATAAGCAGTAATTATGCAGTGTCATTGTTGCCTACAGCATATAGGACGTTGCCAATTATTTTATTTAACAGGTTCAATTCAAAGGCACAAAAATGACTCATTAATTGCTACTAGGAGAAAGTTTTTGCTTTGCAAATACAACTAACCCTAATTGTTGCAATATTATAGCTAGCCTGGCCTCAACATCAAAAACTATAGGATTCAAATTATTTAACACAAAAATAGTATGATGGTGAGTTGCATAAACTTTACATTAAGCCAGTAGTAGTAAACAACCTCAATATTTTTGTAACTTCATTTTGAATCTGCAGGTACTGGTTTCATTGTATCTCTCCCCAGATATTTGAGTAATGAAGCTGAAACTATATCCTAAAATAAATCACTGAAGCCAAGCCCAACAGCTTGTTTAAACTTATGCATGTTGTTTCAAAACTGTAAATTTATTTGCCTGCGTGTTTTTATTGATACAAGTAGCTGTTTATAATTTATTTTTATAAAGGTAATTGTCATTTGTACAACTATAATTCTTTCATTGGAAATTAGTAAAGAAAGAGAGAGAGAGAGAGAGAGAGAGAGAGAGAGAGAGAGAGAGAGAGAGAGAGAGAGAGAGAGAGAGAGAGAGAGAGAGAGAGAGAGAGAGAGAGAGAGAGAGAGAGAGAGAGAGAGAGAGAGAGAGAGAGAGAGAGAGAGAGAGAGAGAGAGAGAGAGAGAGAGAGAGAGAGAGAGAGAGAGAGAGAGAGAGAGAGAGAGAAGATATAGTTAGTTTACAATGGGAAGAATTGTTCAATTAAAAAGGAATTCAAGAGACTTTCACAAAAACCAAGGTAATTGAGCACAAACACTAATAATTAAACCGCATTACGTAGAGTATTATGAATATTAATAAGTTTATATAGAGTGCAAATGTAATGGGTTTTAGACATTCACTGTTGTTTTTTTAAGTAGCCTATGTTACAGCAATGCTACTTGATATTCCTTATGTTCATCACTATTATCTTGTAGTCAATCATGATCCTCTGTATAATGCCTAACTGAGTCTCCTAATTGGCTGAACTCACCCAATGCTGTGACTACAATAAAACAATAGCGTTGAATAGTGACAGAATGACTGTAATGCAAGGGGCCAATCAAATGACTCTGTTCAACCACATATAAAGAGGATGTGATGCCCCTTGGCGCTACCTTGTACATAATTATTGAGATATCTTTTTATATTGCCGTGAAGAGTCAAGCATAGATTTATTTTGCATTGCAGGCTGATAATGCATTTATCGACTTACTCAAAGTACACTCCCTCTCTCTATTGCAAAGATGAATATGTTTAAGCATTGAGTTCTCGAATTAACCCAAACACTTGGCAAAGCAAAAATTCACAACACAAAATCTACTGAAGTCCTCTTGCTCAAGCTTTGAACCCTTCAACTAATTACCACATGCTCACCAACTGTGATTTGCTGAAACAATTACACTGTGGCATTTTCGTACCCACACAGCGTTTTTACTATTGTGAAACGTTGATAAATGTTTTAGTTTATTTGTGGCAACATTCTTTGTGAAACTTCAAGTGTCTCAATTTTAAACTGCATAATTTTTCTAGCAATACTAAAAACATATAGCAAGTTGTAAATGATAATGCATTGCTTATTTAATTGTGCATGTCTACAAACATAATATAATAAATTTGCTTTGCTATGCTAATTATATATTTAAAAAAAATTGACAGAATATTTTGTTAGATTGTTTTTCAACACTGCATTTTGCATTTAATGTTGCTTTCAAGCTCCTATTATATAACAGTAAAAAAATGTTCTTATATATGTCATCTATTTAGATTATTGCCATATTTAGCCAATTTCTTATTAGTTGGTGCTATTAAATTTGAGTTTATTTTATGCATGCATAGTTAAGCAATGACAAATATACAAATTGTAAAGTTGGAAAACTTTTATTCAATGAACATGTATACTGGACAAATAGAGTTGATTATATATAGAAACATTTTTTTAAAAGTTTATTGTTAATCATCTTTATTAAAACAGTTTTTATGGTGATTGCAGTTTGTATTAGCCATATTATTGTTTATATGAATAGAGAAAATCAAATTATTCATACTGTTTTGTAATAACTTAATTGCCAACTGAGCATACAGGTTGTAAATCAGTTTGGCGTTTGAAAAACTTTTTGAGACTTGTGAGGAAAAGAGTGCAATAATTTTTTTTTGTTTCTGAAGTAAAGTCGCTAGTAGTCTTTGCTTGATTCAGTTCTGTGTAGTAGCCATTAAAGTTTAGGTAATCAGTTTCCTTGTCTCTCACAATAAGATCACTTTTTATGCTATCCGCAGACATCTTCTTAGCATAAACATAGCAGCCTGTGATAGTAACATATACACGTGCTTTTATATTTTCAACGTCTATCATTTTTTTATACAGTTTCTTTAAGTCTCTTCTATCTTTGGCAACATACTCCGAGAGAAAGTGTTTAGTAGTTATAAATTCCACTTCCAATTTATCCACTTTTTTTGTCACTGGGCCTAGAAATCTATTTCGGGCAAGACAGTCAATAAACATCTGAATAGAAGTTGCCTTGTAATTATCACTGATGAGAGGACGTCCTAGACTAAGAAACTTTGGATACTTACGGATGTAGTCTGCTCTGTCTATATGCAAAGGGTCTCTTACTAACCTATCACTAGTTGATGTGTACGTATATTTAAAAGCTACAATACCACTCATCTCCATGTAAAGTTGGGAAACCCCAAGCACTGATGAAACTTTTACTCCATCGTTTTCATTTGTTGCTTCATGTGTAGTTTCGTAAAAAACAATAAACTTGTTTCCATTAGCATTTTTTTTTTTGTCAACTACATAGTTTGCCAGTTCTCCTGCGCATTCCACAAACGTTCCACCTTGAGAATTTTGGTTTTGAGAGCACGGAATATACTTGGAGTAAATTAGTATTACTTTGTTCTTATTAGCTTCGTTTTTAAGTATATTGTCTTCCTTTTTCCTGCATAACATTTGGATTTCAGTGTGTATAACGGTGCTATCGGCAATTACCGCTCTATTTTTTTTAATTTTGGTTGGAAGTTTTTTTATTCTATTAAGACACTGATTATCGCAGAACTTTTTTCTCTCCTCATTTTTGGTGTCATTTTCAGGGTCTTTCTTTTTGTAATTGCTGTAAATGTGTTCAGTAACCACATCTTGTTTAGTCAAAATTAACGGATCCGTATCGCTGTTACCAGTTTTTTGTATGTCCAAAGGAGTTGCCACTACCCATTGGGCATAGTCCGGGTTTGGCCGTTGAGAATAATACCAGCTCAGTTCACCAGCAATTCTTTTCAACTGCCTCATCAGATTCTTCGAAATAGTTTTTTTGTCCAGCCGTTTCATCAATTCGTCAGCTTTAGCTTTTTCAAAGGCAGCATCTGCATTAGCATAACTTAAAAGGGTAGTGGTGACCAACAGCACAACCTAAAAATGCATCAGTGGTTAAATATTTCAAGCTACCTCATACATTTTTAGCATTTTCATTTTGCATGAATATTTAAATAGTTTGACCAGTTTCAAAGATTTCAAAATAAAAACTCTTGATTTGAAAGTATTATTAGCTGTATAAACAATTTTCAATGTTACCAGTTCTCAAAAATCCTGTTGCCTTTATATTATTGTAGGGTGGGTTGTAGCATTTACTTTTATAAATATGCTGACGTGTCAGCATAAGAAAAAATGTTTTGATAAGACATCTGCCAAATGTCAAATGACATACTTACAAGCACTTTCGTAGTATGTACTGTCTTATAAATACAAGTATTCTAAATTTTATTTATTTTAGAAACTGATTATAATTAACATATGTTTTTAATCATTTGAGAACCGTGTGTTGATTTTAACATTATTTAGTAACTGTTGAAACAAAAACATAACTATTTTTTGAAACAAAAAACGTTTTAATAAATTAATTGTATATACTAAATTTAGTTCTAACAACATTTACTGCCATAGATAACACAAGACAAAAATACACCTAATAAAAAATCATGCCTTAATACTTTTCTGAATGCTCTTAAAACATGTCTTTTATAATGTGGAAGAATCCTACATTACTATTGAACAACAATAATTTTTAATTGTCTGAGAAAATTTACATAAAAAAAATCATTCTGTTTAAAACAAATCTGAACAAAAAACGACTAAACTCAATAAATGTTTATATTGTGCCAAACTCATTTTATCCATGTACAGACTGCTACAAATAATTAAAACAAAATATGACAAATAACTGCGTTTTTTAGTTTTGTTTGGTGATTTCTAACTAGCAATTTAGGCAAAAGCCGATTTTTATTAGCACCTAAAAGTATGACATAGGCAGAAAATAAATATCCTTGGTGTTTACTAATTAAAATAAATTGAAACTTCAAAATAGCTGATATCATCATTATCAGACAAACCTAAAACTAAAAGTAGAAAGTAAAATAATGAACTTACACAGAGTCTTAGATATGCCATGTTGTGCAAATGATTTCAGTAACTTTCAGAACTGAGAAATGGATGTCAAACTTTCAGAATGTCTAGTTTATATATAAAACTAATACCACTATACAGTTCCAGCTTAATGCAGCTTTGCATCGCTTTATGCTATGGTGGTCTGTGCTAGGCGTCATGCTGTTAATGCTGTTTAGCTGTGAACGAAATTATTACTAATGCAGTTTACGATCAATTTCTGAGAAATGCAATATAGATGAAATTTGTTATAATGGTACGCGATGTGACAGGATGGTGTTGAATTGTAATGCATGACATTGTTAATTTATTTGCTACAACTCCTTTGAATATAAAATGATTGTAACACTGTTGAATCTAGCAACTAGCTATATAAACTGTTTAGCAAAAACCACCCAAATATTATATTTAAACATATATATGCTGACTATGACAATGAGGAAATGCAATAAAAATAAGGAAATGCATGATTCACACCCGTTCCTTTTCTCTCTACCACTGCAGGTCAAAGAAGTACATGTTATCGGGTGTCAGCGCTATGGAACAGGTTAAAACCTGAGCTTAAAAATCAGTCTAATTCCGGTGCATTTGGGGCAGGTGTGAGGTTTTGCCTTCTTGCCGGAGAGCTATGACTTAACTTAACTGACTTACTTTACTGACTTACTTAACCGATTTAACTTAATTCACATAACTTGACTGACTTAACTGATTAATTGTTATTCCTTTTAGGCCCTTTGCTTTCACTAGCCTCTGCTATATATATGACGCACCATTGGGCCTCATCATTATACCTCCTTTGGGTGATCCCTTGTATTCTTTTTACTTTATATATATATATATATATATATATATATATATATATATATATATATATATATATATATATATATATATATATATATATATATATATATATATATATATATATATATATATATATATATATATATATATATATATATATATATATATATATCGATGAAATAAACAAACAAACAAACAAACAAAAACCAATCTAATAATTATATGGCTATTTATATATATATATATATATATATTCCTAGTATTAAGTGACATGTGACTGCAAGTGCTATTTAGGTTTTTATATTTTGCTGCTGCTAGAAATCAGGCTTTATGTTTCTTAGTTCAACTAAGCACAAAACATGATTTAGGGATAAATTATTTAGATTTAGTTATATGATAATACAGATTTCGTGCAAAAAAATCATGTGACTGCAATTAGTGTTATTATATATATATATATATATATATATATATATATATATATATATATATATATATATATATATATAATAACACTAATTGCAGTCACATGTAACTTAAATCTATGTATATATACATAATAAGTTTGATGATAGTTGCAATCACACTGTATCAGTTTAAGTTAATAATATAAGTAACTAATTACTAACTACTAGTTACTGATTACTGAGCATAAGTTACAGCAAATGTAGTACCAACAGCTAATTGTACTATATAACTATACAATTACAGTATATATAGCAATACTTGATATTTGTAAAGTTATAACCAGTAAAGATTGCAATATCTAAACTGATATTATATAGGTGCTTAATATAATTGAGGTAAAATACTGTCAAATATAGATTCATTATTATGTTTTCTAAAGTAAAAAAATGATATAAAGTGCTTTTATTGGATAAAAATGGAATTATAAATTGCAAATTAGGTAATTATTGTACAGGTCAAGCATATTGCAAGATTCATATAATAATACAGCTATTATAGTACATTTTGAGCAATCACTACTATTTTGAATACAATTAGTTATCACTTAAAATTATTATTTTGTTTACATAGTTACAGGTTTAGCTAGCTGAAATATCAGTAATTATAGTGTTAGCTGCCACATTATTGATTGCATATATCAGCAGCAAAACCCCTGTGTCATGTCCTTTAATGCAATTTTATTAAATTGTTTTGTAATGATTCACCTTTCCTGACTAAACAATAACACGTTGTTTATATTTGTAGAGTTTTAGTGAGTCAGATGGCTTTTGTATCTGTTATATTTATAATGCTGTATGCATAATTTTTTCACATTATAGCCAGTGTAATATGCATCTTACAATACTAAGAAACTGCAAATGTAACTGTCCTTCCTATAACTAAACCACGCTGTAACAGCGATTTTAAAGCATTGCAGAAGCAGTTTAAATAAATCAAATAGATGCTTTTGCAGATTATTTGCTTAATATTTTTGGGTGAATAAGAAACAATGCTTGGCGTATCTGGTTGCTCACTGAAAGTAAATATAGCATTCAATCTAGTAGGTTAGTTCTTTTGAAACAACAACATCTAAAATTATTATCCTATATGCTTTTCATAAGCTTTACACCAAACAAGCATAGCGTCAGATATGTGATACAGACGAGCATCTGAGAGTAGTGTTTTTGTTGTGATGCTGCAGTAGTTATACTTTGAATTCAATTGAAGCCGCAAACTAAACAGCTTTTCCTATGATACGGGTTAGACATATTGATTGTCAGTTATTCTATTCATAGATATTAATTGAGCTTTTTAAAACTAATAGGCCTTCAACTATGATGCAGCTATATATATAGTAGTTTCACAGATATACCTCTTTTTCTAAAATTGAATAATTTATTAATTACATAATGTATATCACAGAATAAAAAACATGTCGATGAGAGAAAGAGAAAGAGAGGGGGAGGGAAGGGGATATATATATATATATATATATATATATATACACATATATATGTGTTCTTCTACACAATATTATTATTAGGAAAGATGATATGTGAAAATGTTCTAAAATCAATTGTAAAATAATACCAAAGTTTTAATGTTAGAGAAAACAAAATCAAAAGCCATCAAACAACTTTTTATTCTAAGAACTGTACATGCAAAGATAAGTGTTTGAAAATAACTAGTAAAAATCGTCATTATATAGGTAGTAAATATTAATAAGGGAATGGCAAAATTGTAAAGGAGAAAACTATAGTTTGATGAAGTTTGCTTATTTAGAAGATATTATTGTTATGGATAAGTTAAAACTACACGAAAGCAAATTTTTTAAATTGTTTCTATAACATATTTTTTGGCTTAATAAACATTTCGCAACTTCATAATGTCATATTTGTTATGAGTTATACATAGATAACAAAATTACAAAGACAAAACTGTTCAGCTGGTTCAATTGATTCCTAATTTCATCTACTCTTTAAAATAATTTATGCTAGACTTTGCGTATCTTGTCTATCATGAGCTATTTGGCAGTAATCTAAAAGTAGTTATATAGAGCTATAATATGCAGTATGTTGAAAAGTATTTATAGGCAGTTATCGAGTTGTTAATTGGTAATGAAATATCAGAAATCAAAACGTAAAAAAACTAAAATTGATCAAAGCATTCATGCACTCAATGAAAAACAACATGTCAGTTATCGCAACTCTATAGGCCTAAATCTTACAGAATCTATAATCTTTATAATTTTGCGCTACACATTGTGATTTTCCTTATAACTCTTGTCAAAATTTTTTGATAGACACAGCTATCTAAAGGCATATAGAAACTTCAGCTTAGATCGGTTATATATAAATCGGACTTTAGCTGTAATGTCTCAGCCAACATGCCTGGTCTCAACCATAGTTGAGCCTAGGCATGTTTTAGTTAAGCTAACTGGAGCTGAAGTAATAGCAATTACTCAAATATAGTTGAGTTACTCCTGAACTTATAGTTTTGGTTTCATCCACCAACCTTATAGTCATTTTTCATCAAATGAAAAAATTAAGGCATCTGAAAATTACAATAATTTGTATATTGACTTAATTGATTGCCCATAACACCTCATGCATCATCAAGTTTTTTAGAATGCGACTCTAACCTTCTAATTGTATATTTGAAAGCACTGTGAAAAGCAAACACCACATACACTACACAAACTCTTAATATTTATATAGGTGGTTGAATGAGGATCGAATACAGCTACACATCAATATTGACAAAGTTAAAAACTTTAAAGACAATGTATATAATCCTCAACACCCAATTCACTCAAGTTAGTAAAAGAACCAAAAAGGCACCAAAGTTTAGAAATGTGCTTCAGGGCAAAATATCTTATCTACATAAAACTTTATATATCTACTTATATATTGGCTAGCTATATAGCACTAACTGCATACACTATACATCCCATGGGGAAACTGGGAAACTTTGCATTCAAATGGTCAGGTTAGTTATATATATATATATATATATATATATATATATATATATATATATATATATATATATATATATATATATATATATATATATATATTGTAGCCCGAGTCAATCGGCTGTTGATAATGATGATAATTTTTCAGGTGTAAAGTCTTGTCACCATATAGCAGTAATTATAGCTGTCTTGACCTTTTTTTGAGTTGGAGGCTGATGGTCGTCTTATTTATGTTAATTATTGAGATAAAATCAGTAGAGTTGTAGTTGACAAGACTTCTGTATTTTACGTATAAATAAGAAGAGAGAGAACAGGAAAGTGTTGTGAGTGATATAATAAAGTATTCAAACAGAGAGAAGACAATTACTATTATTAGCATTGATAAATAATAATATTATATGAATGTTTATTTTCATCACTATAGAAGAATGTATCTTATCAAAACATTCAATTATATCCTGTATATTGCATTGCTGGTTTATTTTTATCACCTTGATTTTTATAAGTCTAGAGACAGCGAGTCGGAGTTGTGGACCAATGGACTTATTGATACTCACAGTATCAATATTATTTTTTTTTTCTTCTCCACGAGATTTATCATCAGGTTTTATATGAGCAGAATTATTATGACGCTTGGGTGTTTTTGTATTAAGTAGTGTACCAGTGTTGTATGAGGGTGATGAGTAATTAATTGCTCAAATATAGCTAAGCCTTGCTAATATTTCAAAGAAGGCTCTGCTAGCTGTAATATAATTATCAACTATAGCTAAGCTGTTATGTAGCTATAGGACCGTAGCTAATGTTTCTTGCTTTTAGATAGCTTTTAACTTGGTTTCAGTTTAGATAGACAACTTCTTTTAAAAAGCATTGAAAATTAAGAAAATAATATTTGATGCTATAAATAGTTGCACTTATTTTGGTTTCATGTGTGCAGGTGTGTTATAATTGACGCCATGCGTGTGCATATTTTATGACTCATTGACGCTATATATAATACTGCTCTATTACCAGTTTATACTGCTCTAAAAGTTTATACTGCAGCCAAATTCATAAAATGTCTAATTTTTTAAAATATTATAATGTACTATTGTAGCTACTATATTCTTCTACATTATAATCATTTAATTCTAAAGTTTAAAGTATCTGATAGCAATGGTCGAGATTGTCTGCATTGGGCAGTCTATAATTCACAGCTCTAAACAAATAGAATTGAATATTCTGAAGTTTATAAGATTGTTACTAGATTTTGTGCTGAGTATAAGCCTAGGGCCACACGTTGCGTATTTTCGCATGCGAAAATTGAAATCACAAGTAGCAAAGGTGTCCACTGTAATGACAGTGATGCGTTGAGTGATATATATAAAGCTTTCATTTTTAAATCGCGCTCGCTTTCAATAAAACGCAATTTACTGGAATGTAGCACTAAAATAAAGAAATTGGGTTTGCTGAATAACTACCAGCCAATTAGGTGACGACGACAGAGACGATTCGCACTTGCGTTGAGAATGCTGAGCGACAAGTGCGAATGTTTTCTTAACGCGTACAGTGGACACCTTTGCTACCCATGATTTCAATTTTCGCATGCGAAAATACGCACCATGTGGCCCTAGACTAAATGTTTCAAACACTTAAAACTTTTTTTATAATGTTTGAAACTCCATCTGCACATAGTTTTGTTGCAATTGCTGATTAATAACAGCATGTGATTGGCTATTAATTGTAAATAAACACATAGACATGCTGCATATATATACTACTTTTATATAGATGATCACAGAATACCAAACAATTGTAGCTGAGATATGCACAAAGAGCTGTATATTAAAATTTTGTTGAAAAGAAAATGGATTGAAGAAATTAATTCAATTTGATCACTTCTTCTTTGTAAATTATTATATACCCAATAAGCCTTCTAATGAAAAACACTTAATTGTTTGTATGCATGCATGATTTGGAATCTTATAGGGACAATTTAGCTGAATATAATGAAAATAACAAAAAATAGCATCAGAATGTGTTGTAAAATGCAGAGCAAAAGTTGTTTCAAGACTCCTTGCACATTTTATCAACCAAGTTTGATATTAGAAGTGCTGAATTTTCAGACAATTTTCTACAATATATTATATAATACCTTTAGTCTTTATGACATGTTTTATGCTATTTTTGTGATTAAACAAATGTTGATGTTTTCAACATACTGCTATGTTTCAATAACTTGTACAAAAACTGAGTTGGTTTCATTGTCATGATTTTTATTTATTTGCATATTATAGAACTTATATTATATGACAATCTAATTAGTGATGAAAAATAAAAATAAATTAGTGAATAAAAAAACTTTAAAAAATACAAGTATTTAAAATTGCAAAATGTCTATTGTTAAACAATCATGTATATAATGAGCAAACAAAACAGCTTGTACTATAGAAAGAGTTTTTTTATACCCTAATATAATTTGCAAGAAATTTCTTTAAACTTTTGCTTTTTTGTATCTTCTTAATTTTTCAAGATCATGACGAGGTCTATAAGTTAAGCAATTTTTTAAAATTATTTTCTATTTCTTCCTTCTTGATAATCGTTGTTACACTTGTTATATCCAGCATTGATTCTATATAATCTTTATCTCAGAGTTATTATTCTATCTGTAATTTTTATTCTTTCCGCTGTATAACACTTATCATCACGAATATATATAGTAGCCATTGTTTATAGTTCGATATTCAGAATGATTTTTATTGATTACGTAATCTCCTCCACCTCCACTCTATAATTCGTCATAGATTTGGTTATTATTTTCAATTTTTTTACCATTCATACTATTCTCTTTATTCCTTTCATAATCATCACCATTAAAAAGTGGCTCTACCAAACACACATTTTTTTCACTAGTTTTTCTATTAAAATGCTCATTTAGAACTTTGAGATATGCTCTACAAGTTTCTTTCTCATCTTGATCAAAATATTCAGTAGTTTTTGCAGCAGTTCCATCAAATCTGAGATAATCATTTTCCTTCTGCTCAGTTTTAATGTACTGTTTCTTGATACTATCTTCAAGCATTTCTTTGGCAAAAACATGGCATCCTTCAACAATAGCACGTTGTTGATCAGTTGGATTTTTACCGTTCTTAGCTGCAGTAACCAAATCTCCAAGATTATTTTCCTTTGCATGTGAAAGTTCAGAAAGAAAATATTTAACAGCTATGAATCGTACTTTAGAGTTTTCAATCAGATTCGTTGTCAACTTTACAAACCTATTTCGAGCTAGGCAGTCAATGAATATTTGGGTAACAGTTGCTTTGCATTCTTTATTCATAAGAGGTCTACCCAGATAGAGAAACATTGGGTACTCACGAAAATATGTGGCCATGTCAACAAGCAAAGGATCTCTTTTTAATTTACTCTCATTGCTTCTATCTTCTGGGGTGTATTTAAACGCGACTATGCCACTCATCTCCATGTAAAGTTGGGAAACTCCAAGTACGGATGAAACATTAACTCCATCGTGTTTATTTACTGCTTCATGTTTAGTTTCATAAAACACGATTAGCTTATTTCCATTGGGATTGTTATTAGCCATAAAGTTTGCCAACTCCCCGGCACATTCCACAAACGTTCCACCATTTGAATTTTGATTTTGAGAACACGGAATATACTTTGAGTAAACTAGTATTACTTTATTTTTATTAGCTTCATTATGTAGTATATTGTCAACTTTATCTCTGTACAGCATTTGCATTTCTGTGTGTACTATATTGTTTTCACCTATTTGTTTCCACGGATGTTTTTTTATTTTAGTTGTAAGTGTTTCTATTTGCTGAATACAGTCATTATCACAATATTTTCTTCTTAATTCATCATTTTGATTATGAAGTCTTTTGAAATTGCTGTAAATATGTTTGTCTTCTTCCACACTTTGCGCTGTCAAAGTCAAAGAGTCCTTACCATTTTCAGTATTTCTCTTTATATTCAATGGAGTAGCCACTACCCACTGAGTAAAGGCACGGTTTGGACGTTGATTATAATACTCACTCAGCTCACCAGCAATTCTTTTCAACTGAGTCATCAGAGTTGCACGAATCTCTGCATGCGGTTTGTCAAGCTCCTTCATCAAGTCATTAGCTTTTGCATTTTCTTCAAGATGTGTAACACAGCGGCGTACAATGGCTACAGTGATCAACACTGAGATCTAAAACACACATAAATAAGTACAATACTTCGTATAAGTCAAAATTAACTTTTTTTCATATTGTAAAAATATTGCATGTCATGCAGAAGTTGATATGTGCTACATGACCTAACGTTCTATGGTATACTAAAGAAGTAAATAAAGCTTCACAACATTTGTGTTTTCATCATTGTATTAAATAATTTATTTTGATGGTATAATTAATTAGCATTACTCCAAAAACTGCTTGGAAAGTTTTGGTTAAATCATAATAATTTTATTTGTATTTTAATGGCTATATGTTAGCTATAACATTATGTTTTTCTCTGTTGTGATTGGCTGACATATAAGGCGATTTTTGATACTCAGGGAAAGCTGCTTTTTTGCAACGTAATTAATTCTGTTATATTTATTCTCCTATAACATTCATGGTCTGTGATGATAAATACACACATCATATTAAAGCACAATTTTTATAATTTAGAAAGTCAAAAAATATTACATAGATTGCCAAACTCCTATTGAAACATTAATACAATAATATGATGGTACGTAATTTGTTGTCCTAAAATTCTATACATAATCTAAAACAAAATATCTATTTCAGAGAGATGAATACAAACGTCTTTAATTTAAAGACACACAATTTTGTTACCATTTTCAAAACTAAAATTGGGGTGTATAGATCAGGAATTATGTTGCGAAAACTTTTTATATTACTGACTAAGTTTAAGATAGCTACTTTTGAACTGCTGCTACCTGTTGTACACATAATATACAAAATACTACATTTTACAGACCATTCAAATTATAGTCAATTGTCCCCAAAACACTTTAAAGAATGGACTTCCAAATTTACTCATAATAAAGTTGGCTCTTATAACTATACCTACATTATAATTTTGTTAGAAGTAATAAATAGCTGATTGTAAACTAAAGTTGCATATAAAAACATCGTATTCATAAATAAAACATCATTGGAACTTTCCATGCATAAACTAAACTCATATAATGAGTACTTTGAGCTATAGCTACTTTCCTAAAATATAATTTAGAGTACATCAGCATTAAATATATATTTTCTCCACTTACCAAAAGTCTTAGATGAGTCATTTTAGATGAACTTCTTAGAAAGCCTCTGAACTAAGAAGTGAAAAAGCGCCTCCTGCTGTCTGCTTATATACTTAGTTTACCAATATTCTTGTGTGGTGTGGCGCCATGCTTGGGTGTTGCTCCTAGTACAGTCTAATAAAATGAGCGTATTATATATAGAGTTAAAATATTTGATTGTGTATATAATATTGTATACATTATATATATGTATATGCATAAGTATATTATGCATAAGTATTTGTATGTTATGTATAAGCATATGCTTATTATGCATAAGCATATGTATATTATATATAAGCATATGTGTATTACGTATAAGCATATATATATTATGTATAAACATATGTGTATTATGTATAAGCGTATGTATGTTATGTATAAGCATATGTTTATTATGCATAAGCATATGTATATTATATATAAGCATATGTTTATTGTGTATGATAATATGTGCATTATATACAATGTTATAACACACCCATGCACACATAATACATATATAACATACATACTATCACATAGAACATACATATTAACACACATAAAATCCATAATAACACATAAAATAATTATACACGTACTATTAATATACAACATATATACTATTGCATATAATACATCGTATGTGCGATAGTATATACAATACATTATAACTACTATCACATATAAGAGATGCATACTATCACATATAATATACATATAAGCACCAAAAGTAACACACAAACTATGTATCTACTTCTCAGTGGCAATAATGAGTCTGCAGTCTGCACAGGGTGCAAATGTTTGATTCGGTGTAACTTTATTAACAACCCTTTGTTAACCATTTTTTAACCCTTTGTTAACCATTTATTTACCCTTTGTTATCTCTGTTGTCACACTATGGGATGCAGATAACTATATCATTCTTTAAATTGGCTGTATACACCTTTACAAATCAGTGTCTAAAAACATGTGTTGATGACTGTAGTAATAACCTTCAACTGGCTTACTTGTATAAGTATGTAGGGTGATGTCATTACTTTAAGCTATAGCCACAAAGATGATGCAATAGTGATGCAATACGCTATATAGCCATGCACAAGTATGATACCACTGTCAGCAGAAAATAAACTAGGATTTTACTATTGAATTGAAAGATAACGGAAGCAACAGCATATTATTATAGGAGGTTAATGAGATGGTGAACTTTACTGTAATGAAAATTATCTGCATTCCACTAACAGTTGTGTAGCCAATCTATTATACATTCTATCAAATGTAATAGATCCTATAACCATATATATATATATTATAATACATATGCTATCATATATAATATACATACTAACACTTATAGTATACATGTTATATACAACAAATTTATTATATACATATACTAACACCTCTATACGCTATCACAATATATAATATACATATATGCTACTATCATGTATAGCCTAAAGGATTTTGTTTCTACATACTATAACACATTTGTTTAGTCTTTTCGTACCTTCATGCATGTAGTAGACTTCACTGAGCTATGCTATAAACTGCTTGCTGTATATTCTACGGCATATCATATGGAGCATTTCTCTCAATAACATTATCAACAATATAATAATGAAAAAAAGTTGTTATGTACACAATAAGTTTTAAGTATATATATACCATTGATTACTGCACAACTAACAGCGTATCATGTATTGATTTTATGCAGAGTACAAATATGTATTGTTCTATAGAAAGATATTATGTGTTCTTGCAGCATGTTTTTTGTCTAAATCTCAATCATCAACCCCAAGCAGACTAAGAATAAGTAACAGCAATAGATTGATTTCACGAAAGCAGCCACTAAAAGTCAAACTAGATGATCGAATAGACGAGTGCTCATTTGGAATTAACATTCACCTAGTTTAATAACACCATCCTTTACTTATAGAAAACTATTCATGCACTTTGCAGCTTTGATTTACACACGTAATGGCAATTGTATATATTATACTGATACATACGTGTAGTTTAAATAAACCTATTCTCTCAAACAATCAAATGTTGTCCCACAAACTTGCAAAGGGCATACTAAAGATATATTACATGCTAGCTTCAAATGTGTGTATATTTTCACCTATAATAGAAAATTTACCACTCATATCTTAATTTTCAGTACAGTGCTTGCATAGTGCTTCAGTAAAACTACAACTTTGTATGCAATAGTATAGCTGTCAGGAGCATGATAGTCAGGTTTATTGTTGCATACATGCTATATACTTGTAATAATTATTATGAAAGTTAAAAAAGACGAACACCCTCCATCTATTGCATGCTTCAAATTATATAATATAAGTGATGCTTCGAACATTATTTTCAATAATATCATGTTAACAATATCATTCTACACATACAGGCTCAAAGACGTGCAAAGTAAAGCGCATTAATTCTAAACCATTGCATAATATTGATTGTTGAAATTTGAGTCTCGGAACAAAACCGAGTAGCTTAAAAATACTTTTCAAAAGTAAATGCAGCTGAAAATTTGAAAAAGCAAGCCACACTATAATTAACCCACAATATCATATGAGTGTTTGACATTCTGAGTACGGAGTGTCAAAGTTCTGACTCGACTTCAAATGAAGACCAGTTTATCAAATCGAAAACTTCAAAACAAAAAGGAATAAGAATATTGATATGTGCTAGATTAAACAACAGTAAGAAAAGATAACTCTAAAATTCACCAGAGTAGCTTACATGTGAAATGAAATTTTACACAAAAGCAGACATAGAAATGAAATTTTGGAGTCATCCTGTCTTCCATCACTAATTCAGATAATTCATTAGCCAAAATCCATTTTGAATTCTCTAAGTTGAGGATTATTTTTTAGCTCTTTGTGGTTTAAGCAACAGGTTATAAATTATTATCAAAAATAAAAAGAATTACGACAAGTTTTTCCACTCACTTACATAAACATATTATTTTGGCTGTATGCATTATATATTATACTAATTTAAAAATAGAATAGTACTCCAAAAGGGCTATATTATTTAAATTGCAAATTACTCATATGAAGATTAGATGAAATGATTTTAAAATGTGTACACACTTTTAAATACACAACAACAGACTTGAAAATTAGAAGTAACGTTTTTTTATGAATATATGAGAAAACCAGCATTTATATAACAGCTCATGCAGGCTGTAAAGTTATCACATAGCATAATTATATGTCAAGTTGTAAAAGCAGCATAACGTAATGAATATCCAACAGTAATTATTAAGCATTCAGCGTTGCGTTTAGCATAACGTTTCACGTTTCACATCCTGTTTTCTAAAACACATAAAATTATTATGCACATGATAATAAAAAATTTGCTTCTTCATGTCCAATTTTTGAGCTTATACTAATTAAATGGTATTTAATGTATGCATTTATAGTGCAGTAACCAACCAATATAACATAAGTAGATGTGAATTATTGCAATAAATATGGTCTAAGAGTTTTTGGCTTCAAATTGATCTTGACATCATTTTAGTGAAGCAATTGGTAGCTTTTCTGCTTCTTTCTGTAGCCTGAGACAATAGGCTGTTGATTATGATGATAATTTTTGAGGTTAATTAACGTCTTGTTGTCATAGCAGTAATTATAGCTGTCTTTACCATTTTGTTGAGTTGGAGGCTGATGGTAATCTTATTTATGTTAGTTATTGAGATAAAATCAGTAGAGCTGTAGTTGACAAGACATGCTGTACTTTACGTATAAAGAAGAAGAGAAAGAACAGGACAAGTATTGTGTGTAATATGATAAAGTATTCAAACAGAGAGAAGACAATTACTATTATTAGCATTGATAAGTAATGGTATTATATGAATGTTTATTTTCATCACTGTGGAAGATTATATCCTATAATCAACACATTCAACACATGCGTATTGCATTGCTGCACTTGGTGATTTATCTTTACAGCACCTGAATTTGTCTGAATCTAGAGACAGTGAGTAGGAGTTGTGTTCCAATGAACTTGATGATGCTCACAGTATTGATATTATCTTTTTCTTCTGCTCTCTGAAAGTTATCATCAGATCTTATGAGCAGAATTATTATGAGCAGAATTATTATGAGCAGAATTATTATATCAGCTGAATTATTATGACGCTTGGGTGTTTTTTGTATTCAGTAGTGTACTGGTATTGTATGAGGGTGATGGGTAATTAATGGCTCAAACATAGCTAAGCCTTGACAATATTTCAAGGAAGGCTCTGCTGTAATATATCAACTATAGCTAAGCTGTTATGTAGCTATAGGACCGTAGCTAATGTTTCTTGCTTTTAGATAGCTGCTAACTCGGTTTCAGTTCAGATAGACAACTTCATTTGAAAAGCATTCAAAATTAAGAAAATAATATTTGATGCTAATAGTTGCATTTATTTTGGTTTCATGTGAATTCATGCGTGCAGGTGTGTTATAATTGACGCCATGCATGCATGTGCATATTTTATGACTCATTGAAGCTATATATACAGCTCTAACAGTTTATACTGCAGCCAAATTCATAAAATGTCTAATTTTTTAAAATACTATAATGCACTATTATAGCTACTGTTCTTCTACATTATAATCATTTAATTCTAAAGTTCAAAGTCTTTGATAGCAATGGTCGGGATCGTCTGCATTGGGCAGTCTATAATTCACAGCTCTAAACTTATAGAGTTGAATATTTTGAAGTTTATAATATTGTTACTGGCTTTTGTGCTGAGTAAATGTTTCAAACAGTTAAAATTTTTTTTATAATTTGTGAAACTCCATCTGCACATAGTTTTGTTACAACTGCTGATTAATAACAGCATGTGATTGGCTATTAATTGTAAATAAACACATAGACATGCTGCATATATATACTACTTTTATATAGATGATCACAGAATACCAAACAATTATAGCTGAGATGTACAAAGAGCTGTATATTAATATCTTGTTGAAAAGATAGATTGAAGAAATTAATTCAATTTGATCACTTCTTCTTTGTAAATTATTATATTATATCCAATAAGCCTTCTAATGAAAAACAATTAATAGTTTGTATGCATGCATGATTTAAAATCTTATAAGGACAATTTAGCTGAATATGATAATGAAAATAACCAAGAAATAGCATTGGAATGTATTGTAAAATGCAGAGCAAAAGTTGTTTCAAAACTTCTTACACATTTTATCAACCAAGTTGGATATTATATAGAAATGTTGAATTTTCAGACAATTTTTTACAATATATTGTAATACCTTTAGTTTTTATGACATGTTTTATGCTATTTTTGTGATTAAACAAATGTTGATGTTTTCAACATACTGCTATGTTTCAATAACTTGTACAAAAACTGAGTTGGTTTCATTGTCATGATTTTTATTTATTTGCATATTATAGAACTTATATTATATGACAATCTAATTAGTGATGAAAAATAAAAATAAATTAGTGAATAAAAAAAACTTTAAAAAATACAAGTATTTAAAATTGCAAAATGTCTATTGTTAAACAATCATGTATATTATAATGAGCAAACAAAACAGCTTGTACTATAGAAAGAGTTTTTTTATACCCTAATATAATTTGCAAGAAATTTCTTTAAACTTTTGCTTTTTTGTATCTTCTTAATTTTTCAAGATCATGACGAGGTCTATAAGTTAAGCAATTTTTTAAAATTATTTTCTATTTCTTCCTTCTTGATAATCGTTGTTACACTTGTTATATCCAGCATTGATTCTATATAATCTTTATCTCAGAGTTATTATTCTATCTGTAATTTTTATTCTTTCCGCTGTATAACACTTATATATAGTAACCATTTTTATAGTTCGATATTCAAAATGATTTTTATTGATTACGTAATCTCCTCCACCTCCGCTCTATAATTCGTCATAGATATGATTATTATTTTCAGTTTTTTTATCACTCATAATATTCTCTTTATCCCTCTCATAATCATCACCATTAAAAAGTGGCTCTACCAAACACACATTTGTTTTACTAGTTTTTCTATTAAAATGCTCATTTAGAACTTTGAGATATGCTCTACAAGTTTCTTTCTCATCTTTATCAAAATATTCAGTAGTTTTTGCAGCAGTCCCATCAAAACTGAGATATTCAGTTTTCTTCCGCTCAGTTTTAATGTACTGTTTCTTGATACTATCTTCAATCATTTCTTTGGCAAAAACATGGCATCCTCCAACAATAGCACGTTGTTGATCAGTTGGATTTTTACCGTTCTTAGCTGCAGTAACCAAATCTTCAAGATTATTTTCCTTTGCATGTGAAAGTTCAGAAAGAAAATATTTAACAGCTATGAATCGTACTTTAGAGTTTTCAATCAGATTCGTTGTCAACTTTACAAACCTATTTCGAGCTAGGCAGTCAATGAATATTTGGGTAACAGTTGCTTTGCATTTTTTATTCATAAGAGGTCTACCCAAATGGAGAAACATTGGGTACTCACGAAAATATGTGGCCATGTCAACAAGCAAAGGATCTCTTTTTAATTTACTCTCATTGCTTCTATCTTCTGGGGTGTATTTAAACGCGACTATGTCACTCATCTCCATGTAAAGTTGGGAAACTCCAAGTACGGATGAAACATTAACTCCATCGTGTTTATTTACTGCTTCATGTTTAGTTTCGTAAAACACGATTAGCTTATTTCCATTGGGATTGTTATTAGCCATAAAGTTTGCCAACTCCCCGGCACATTCCACAAACGTTCCACCATTTGAATTTTGATTTTGAGAACACGGAATGTATTTAGAGTAAACTAGTATTATTTTGCCTTTGTTAGCATTATTGTGTAGTATATTGTCAACTTTATCTCTGTACAGCATTTGCATTTCTGTGTGTACTATATTGTTCTCACTCATTTGTTTTCTCTGATGTTTCTTTATTTTAGTTGTAAGTGCTTCTATTCGTTGAATACAATTCTCATCACAATATTTTCTTCTTAATTCATCATTTTGATTATGAAGTCTTTTGAAATTGCTGTAAATATGTTTATCTTCTTCCACACTTTGCGCTGTCAAAGTCAAAGAGTCCTTACCATTTTCAGTATTTCTCGTTATAATTAATGGAGTAGCGACTACCCACTGCTTATATTCTTTGTTTGGACGTTGATGATAATATCTTCTCAGCTCACCAGCAATTCTTTTCAACTGAGTCATCAGAGTTGCACGAATCTCTGCATGCCGTTTGTCAAGCTCCTTCATCAAGTCATTAGCTTTTGCATTTTCTTCAGAATGTGTAACACAGCGGCGTACAATGGCTACAGTGATCAACACTGAGATCTAAAACACACATAAATAAGTACAATACTTCCTATAAGTCAAAATTAACTTTTTTTCATATTGTACAAATATTGCATGTCATGCAGAAGTTGATACGTGCTACATGGCGGAAAGTTCTATGGTATACTAGAGAAGTAAATAAAGCTTTTTACCATTTGTGTTTTCATCATTGTATTAAATAATTTATTTTGATGGTATAATTAATTAGCATTACTCCAAAAACTGCTTGGAAAGTTTTGGTTAAATCATTATAATTTTATTTGTATTTTAATGGCTATATATTAGCTATAACATTATGTTTTTCTCTGCTGTGATTGGCTGACATATAAGGCGATTTCTGATACTCAGGGAAAGCTGCTTTTTTGCAACTTCTGTTATATTTATTCTCCTATAACATTCATGGTCTGTGATGATAAATATACACACATCTATTAAAGCACAATTTTTATAATTTAGAAAGTCAGAAAATATTACATATAGATTGCCAAACCCCTATTGAAACATTACAATAATATGATGGTAAGTAATTTGTTGTCCTAAAATTCTATACATAATCTAAAACAAACTTTCTATTTCAGAAAGATGCATACAAACGTCTTTAATTTAATCAACACATGTGTTGATGACTGTAATAACCTTGTATAAGTATGTAGGGTGATGCCATTACGCGATGCCATTACTTTAAGCTATAGCCACAAAGATGATGCAAGGATGATGCAATATGCTATAATAGCCATGCACACGTATATCACTGCATGTCGGCAGAAAATAAACTAGGATTTTACTATTGATTTAAACGATAACGAAAGCAAAAGCATATTATTATAGGAGATTATTAAGATGGTGAACTTTACTGTAATGAAAATTATCCGCATTCCACTAAAAGTTGTGTAGCCAATCTATTATATACATTCTATCAAATGTAGCATAGATTCTATAACCATATATATAATACATATACGATCACATATAATATACATATTAACACATATAGTATATACGTGTTATATACAACATAATTATTATATACATACTAACACCTATAATATATATATATATATATATATATATATATATATATATATATATATATATGCTACAACACATAATTATAATATACATGCTAATACCTGTAACATATATGCTACAACATACAGTATATTATACATACTATCACTGATAATATACATACATACTATAACAGCTATAATATCTATGCTATCACACATATAGTTATAGTATACATACTAACAGCTATAATATACATGCTACCACATATAATATACATATAAGCTACTATCATATTATATAGGCAAACGGAGTTTGTTTCTACATACTACACACTTGTTTAGTCTTTTCGTACCTTCATGCGTGTATAGTAGACTTCACTGAGCTATGCTATAAACTGCTTGCTATAAATTCTACAGCATATCGTATGGAGCATTTCTCTCAATAACATTATCAACAATATAATAATGAAAAAAGTTGTTATGTACACAATAAGTTCTAAGTATATATATACTATTGATTACTGCACAACTATCATGTGCTGCATTATAATGTATTGATTTTATGCAGAGTACAAATACATTGTTCTATAGAAGGACATAGTGTTTTCTTGCAGCATGTTTTTTATTCAAATCTTAAGCAAGCAGACTAAGAATAAGTAACAGCAATATATTAATTTAATGAAAGCAGACACTGGAAGTAAAACTGAATGATGAACGAGCACTCATTCAACAATCACATTCACCTAGTTTAATAACACCTCCCTTGCTTTAAAACTATTCATGCACTTTGCAGCATTGATTTACACACGTAATGGCCATTGTACGTGTAGTTTAAATAAACCTATTCTCTCTAACAATCAAATTTTGTCGCACAAACTTGCAAATGGCATACCAACTAAAGATATATTATGCTAGCTTCAAATGTGTATATATATTTTTACTTATAACAAATTTAACACTCATTTCTTAGTTTGCAGTACAGTGCTTGGTTTGCTTCAGTGAAATTACAAAATGGTATACAATAGTAGCTGTCAGGAACATGATGTTCATGAAGGTTTATTGTTGCATACATGCTATAATTGAAATAATTATTATAAAAGTTGAAAATGACTAACATCTTTCATCTATTGCTTGCTGCAAATTATATATAAGTGATGCTTCGAACATTATTTTCAATAATATCAGGAACAATATATATTAATAAGATACCATTTTACACATACAGTTGCATAATATTAATTGTTGAAATTTAAGTCTCAGAACAATACTGATTGGCTTAAGAATACTTTCTGAAAGTAAATACAGTTGAAAATTTTAAAAAGCAAGCCACACTATAATTAACCCATGATATCATGGGAGGCTTCGTACATTTCGACACTCCGACATGCCCGACTCCAGACAAAGACCAGTTTACAAAATTTAAAAAATAAAATAATTTAAAACAAAAAGAAATAAGAATATTGATGTGCTAGATTAAATAATAGTAAGAAAAAACAAATCTAAAAGTTACTACAGTAGCTCACATGTGAAATGAAATTTTACACAAAAGTTGACATAAAAATGATATTTTGGAGTTATCCTGTCTTTGTAAAGGAAGACGGGATAACTTCAAAATATTACTCACAAATCAAATAATTCATTAGCCAAAGTCCATTTTGAATTCTCAAAATTGATGATAATGCTTTAGCTCTTTGTGGTTCAAACAACAGGTTATAAATTATTATCAAAAATAAGAAGCACTATGACAAGTTTTTCCACTTGCATAAACATGTTATCTTGGCTGTCTGCATTAAATACTTATAATTTAAAAATAAAATACTATTCTAAAAGGGCTGAATTGTTTAAATTGCAAATTAGTGATATAAAGATTAGGTAAAATAATTTTAAAATGTGCAGTACACTTGTAGTTTTAGATACATAATTTTGTAACAACAGACTTAAAATTATGCTTCAAATATTTTAGAGTTGTATTCTCCTAATTTTGAAAACATGGTTCGTTTTAAATTTTGTAAGATCAATGAAAAATACTATGTCAAATTCCGTTAATTACTCTTTTCTCTTGTACAAATATATAATAACCCACATGTATTCAAAGATAAGGAGTCCCATGCATTGCTTGAGGACCACACTTAATCTGGACCAGAGTCATGCCTGTTCTACTACTAGTTTTTATTGCTATAATTCAATGCAAATTGCTATAGAACGACTCAGTTTGATTCAGCTATATAGCTGGCTGCTGTTGGCTATCAAGCTGTTACATTAGAGAATAGCTGTTACTTTAAGTTATTTACAGCAAGCAAATTATAGTAAGCAATATTCTACTAGGCATAGACCCACAGTTTTCCTGGTTGGTAAAAGTAGGTAGTATATAGTTGGTTTAAACCTTCAGTTCTTAAAATAAAGATAAAATACAACCTTTAGCTGTGCGCTTTTCTAGCCTATATAGGTAGTAGTTTACTCAGCGGCAAATGAGCATCAGCCTCCATTTATGCACCAAAAACCATAAGTTTCCAGAACGTGAAGTGAAAACTGTTTACTACCTTTTTATTCACATATAGATATAGGTGGTCTAAAAATTTAGCTACTCCATCAGTAATAAATTACTGAATCCCTTCTTTTACTTATATGACAAAACCATGCATAGCAATTTTTGTTACAGTTCCTAATTTGATGCTATATATGTAGTCGCTTGAGGGTGATTTTTAAGTATATATGCTGTAGATATTTTTAAAATGTTTTTATTTAGTGTCAACAGAACAGCTATTAAGAAGAACTTTGAAATTATATTTATAACTTATTATACTGTGAGTGAAATCGTTTAGCATGAAATAGAAAAAGAGAGAGCAATAATAATAAAATATGCAAATTATTTAAGCCTATATCTACATTATATACACTACTGTGCATTTTATTTTGCATTTTTGCAGAGAAACAAGTCTAACGTACATACGAATAATTGCATCGTTGATGTTTTAAAATGGTGCATATTTTTGTACCTATTTCTAATGATATAGTATATAATTATTACGCAACATGAGCACAACTGATCAGGCAATAAAACTATAGGCACTCATACATTTTAATTTTAAAAATATTTAGCTTTTATGGTGAGTTTATCTAATTTAAAACAAATTTCCTGTAAGACAAAAAGTCTTAACTCTAATTCTTTGTAATTTATGCTAAATATAACTATATATAAGTGTTTTACTTGTGTTACTGCTTCAATAGGATGGATAATCATATCTGTATCATAAAATGATTGTTTATTTCTTTTATAATTCTCTTTAATTACAGTAACACTTTATTTATTTTATGCATTTTATGTGTTTGTCCTAATCTTAATTTATTGCAAACTTTGCATGTACCCTATTTCTTATAAATAACAAAAACAAACAACAAGCAAATGAAGTTGCAAGACTTTTATTGAATTAACAAATCATAAACATACAAAGTTGCTTGTATTATGAAAGGACACTTTTTGCTGTGCAGCTAGATATAATATAGAAATATTATTTACCAAGCTGTTTTTATTAGGAGAAGACATTATTGATCTGTGATATTAGCATGCACAGCACTTTTAGACAAATATAAAATGTCAAACTACTTATATCGTCGGCGTCCTCTTCTGCCCCCATTTCTACCCTTGCTTCTGTTACCTCTGCCATTAGAATATCTATTAGAATAATCTTTCACCGTGCATACAGGTGTCAAATAACGTTCACGCTTAAAAAATTTCTTCAGAGCAGCTAGGAATGGTTCACAGGCGTCTCTTTCACTGTTTACAGAAAGCTCATTGATCTTCTTTGATTTATTCAATTTTGTAGCGTAGCCATTAAAAGTGAGGTAATCCCCCACCTTCTCCGGAACTATAAGGCCTCCTTTGATGTCATCTGTTGACATATCTTTTGCAAATGTGTAACACCCTTTAATGAATGCGTCTTGTTTATTTGTTATTCTGTCTGCTTGATTAGCCATTTCAAATAATTTGTCGATGTCATTTTCTTCAGCATAAGGGATCAGAGAAAGAAAATGCTTAGCAGTTATGAATTGTACATCAAGCGTTGATTCTTTGCTAGTCTTTGGGGTTACAAAGTTGTTTCGAGCTAGGCAGTCAATGAAAATTTGGGTAATAGTTGCTTTATAATCATTGTTTATAAGAGGTCGTCCCAAATTAATAAATTTTGGATATTTGCGAAAGTATGTAGCTTTTTCAACAAGCTGAGGATCTCTCTGCAAAACGCTCGGTGGATTCGGACCCCCTGATTCATCTTCATTCTCTGGCGTGTACTTAAAAGCTACTATGCCACTCATCTCCATGTAAAGTTGTGACACTCCAACCACAGATGAAACTTGTACATCCCGATCGTTGTTATCCACGGCAGTGTGTTGAGTTTCATAAAACACAATCAATTTATTTTTGTTCGGATTATGATTAGCCATAAAGTTTGCCAACTCTGCGGCACATTCTACAAACGTTCCACCTTGAGAATTTTGATTTTGAGAACATGGGATGTACTTTGAGTAAACTAGTATTACTTTGTTCTTGTTAGCTTCATCATGTAATATGTTGTCTTCCTTCTTTCTGCATAGCATTTGTATTTCGGTGTGTATCACGTGACCATTACCCATTTCTTTGTTATCTCTTTTTATTGTAGTTGGAAGTTTTTCTATTTCTTTAATGCAATTAGCATTGCAATATTTTTTTCTGTCATTTCTCTTTTTTGGTGTATTTTCCCTTTTCTTGAAGTTACTGTAAATATGTTTGTCGACTTCGACGTCTTGCTTTGTTAATATCAACGGTTCTGCACCACTTTCAGTATTTCTCTCTATATCTAATGGAGTAGCCACTACCCACTGAAGATAGTCAAGGTTTGGGCGTTCTCCATTATATGCCCTCAGCTCCCCTGCAATTCTTTTCAACTGAGTCATCAGAGTTGCACGAATCTCTGCATGCGGTTTGTCAAGCTCCTTCATCAAATCATCAGCTTTTGCCTTTTCTTCTTCGGGAGTTGAATTACCGCGATGCACAATGATGATAGCGGTGAACAGAAAGACCTAAAACAATTATTAATTAATATTACATTACGTTATCAGCAATCTTAAGTTTATCACACTGTAACAAAAAATGTGATTCTCTGTTAAGGCTATATTTTTGTTAGAAAACAAGTTCTACATATATCATGTATAACTTATAGGTAACTAAATGTATATGAGAGTGCTATTTAAACAGTTTTTCTTCTTTCTTGAAATAAAATAATTTTGATGGAAGCAATAGTTTTCAAGAAAAAAGTGAATAGGTTCAAAGAGTTCTAAAGATCAAACAAAAATTCTTTGTATTATAACAATTATAACCTGTCATCACGTAAAATGTTACTATAGGTAACATAAATTGCTGCCCTAAAACATTGGCCGTTAAATTTTCATTTTAAAGGAAATTATTTATTACAGAAGAATTATGAAAGAAAATTTTGCTCATGTTATTAGAAAAACCAACTCCAAATTCTTTTTCAAACAAAGTTGAAGTTATGAATGAGAAACTATTTACCAAAACCTTTGTTTTATAGGCTGAAAATCATTTTAACTTCTTAAAAGTTATTGTTTTACGGACACATATACTGGTAAATATACAATATATTGCTTATCCTAAGCTTTTTTCTAATTACTCAAATGTTTAGGACAGAGCACAATAATCAGCATATATTCAAGTTATTCATAAAAATATATTATACAATATAATGTAATATAATACGTTAAAAGATAGAATAACATAATATAATATATTATAATATAATATAACATAAAATAATATAATGTAATATAATATAATGCAATGTAATAAAATATATAGTATAAAATAATAAAATTTAATTAAATATATTATAATATAATATCATTTTCAATTTTGCGTGGACTATATGCATAACAGCATAGTACGGTGCTATATATTGAAATTAGTCCATATAATTTATGCTTTTGCATAAGCATATTAAGTTAACTGACAAACACATTACTTTGGATATTTTTAACATAAATTAATATTGTGAATATACTTTAAAAAAGCAAAACTTTAAAAATTAGCTCATCAAGTCTCGTTTAGATTAGATATAATAATTGTGAAAAAATAATGTCTTCACTCACCAAAAGTCTTGTATTAGTCATTTTGCGATGAATCCTGCAGAATAACTTAAAACTAGAATGTAAAATTACCTCTAAAGCAACTGCTTTTATAGATAGCTCAACGATAACTCTAGCGTTGTGCATGTTAATAGCATGGCGTTGTGCTATACAAGCTTGTCTACAGTATTGGTATAATGATGGTATCATTAATAATTATATAGTTAAAAGTTAGGATTTCATAAAAAATGTAAATAAAAAAAATAAAATATATATACATGTATACATGTATATATGTATATATGTATATATGTATATATGTATATGTGTATATGTATATATGTATATATGTATATATATATATATATATATATATATATATATATATATATATATATATATATATATATATATATTGTTTATATAATATGCACATGATATATAATATAGATGTCGTGTATATATATATGTCATATACATGCCATATATATGCTGTGTATATACCTCATGAATATGTATGTTTGCTTTTCTGTTTCTCTATCAGACTGTATAGCAGGTTAACATATTATAGTTATTCTTTTTTCATTTATCATGCTTCATTTCTAAATTTTTAGAAATATTTTCAACATTCCAAAAGATACATAATTATCATTGTTGTATTACTCCTCAACCATCCCAAAAGCTTCTAATTTTGGCTGGAATCACACATAATATTAGAACAAGGCTTTGTAATTATTAATCTTTTTGAAACACATTCAAGTGTGGTCAACATACAAAATAATTTGATTTATGTCATTAGTCAATTTAGTTTTTCTTAGCCATTAGTGATTTTTCCAAATGTATTCATTTACAATTAATCCTGACTGAAACCACCGTAAGCCCCATTTGCAAATCATGAACCTGACAAATTGCATGAAGTATTTTACAGTTTCAAGTTGGGATGAGAGTGTTAGACTTGTATTACAAAGTAACTGAGATCCTTAATGTTGCGTTGTGCCTTCATGCATGTTGTAGCTTCTGCTCAGTTATGGTAGACGTATAAAGATATACAAAACCCTCATGCCTTGCTTGCTGTAAATATCAAAGCATTGATTCAAACATTTCCAGCTATAACATTATAAATAACAAATTTTGAAACACATCTGTGATTCCATGAAAAACATTTTAGGGTGACAATCATATATATCTGACAATTCACTTTTACTGGTGGCATAGCCTATAATGGTCATCAAAAAGTGGTGTTGTGGAATTTTGTATTAAAATTAAAACTTATTAATCATAATATAACATGCAGATAGATATTAATACATTGAATTGTGAAGTTTCAGAATGAGGAATGACTTTGCAGTACTAAGTTTTAAAAACTATATTCTGGGCCATAGACTAGGGTTTAAAAAATGAGAGAGCTTCAACAAGGTGCAGTTGATCAAAGTCATTAAGGTAAAAGAGCTATAGAATATTATCAGACTGCATGGTGATTTTTTTTTATTTGTCAAAGAAACTATGACGAATAACCCATGCTGCGTATATGTAGGCCTATAATAAAATGTATATATACATTTTAGCTACTGCAAGGAAGTATATTCGAATGGATTCATGCAACTTTGAACTACTATACAATTCAACAGCTTAGAGCTATGACATGAAGGCTTTTAGTATAGAAGAAAAGCTGGAAACAGAATAAAGATGTGAATAGCAGAAAATATTACATTCAACTCAGTTGATAGAAAATAAGGAAACCAATCTGAAAACCAGGGGCGTATTGATTTGAGTTTGGAGTTTGAGCAAAAACTCACCGATTTGTATTTGAGAAAAAATAAGCCAAATAATTGTTAGAAAATAGCTAAGGTGAATATATAATTGTTGAAAGAAAAAGTGCGCAATTAGAGTGATGCTGACTCAGAGTGGTTGTGGATAAAACTGAAGAACACAGACATGTTGAAAGTTGTCACACTAAGAGAGTGAGGGTTGGAAATTGATATAGACTAGTAATCAGATGAAAAGCTGACACTGGAAGAGTTTAACTAAAGTCAAGCTATAAGAAATGAGAAAGTTTTTTGAAAAACCAGGCTTATTTTTGCACAAAAATGGCAGATTATAATTTAGTTGAAGTTGTGTATATTTATAATCAATACTTTAATAAGAACTCGAACTATCAATTCTAAGATCTAATTCACTCATTAATTACACTTATGACAAAAATATAAATTGATGACTGCAAATTTTTAGAATATTGGTAATAGCTTGTATATAAACGGAAATACTTTGAAGTGTAATTATGATATTCGTGTAAAAACTACTATAAATAAATTTTTATTTTCACACTTTGAGAAAGACCGTTGTAATAAAAAGGATGTGCCAGAAAATCAAAACCATTATATGGTGCAATGCTTTCACAAGCATCTGCATGCAGTTTACACATGTTTTTAGATTAAATTTTACTATTGTGATTAATTTACAAATATATATAAAATTATGTTTTTTTGCTTCTGCTGCCATGGCTTAGCTTAACATGAGTCATGGCCAGTAAAAAATTTAAGTGTTGAAGTATTATAAATATATTTCAGTAAAATTCACATTTACTAAAAAATGCAGCGTCTCGTATTTTTAAACAAAGAAAAACTTATGAGATATTATAGTTGGTAAAAGGAGATGCGAAATTAAATGGAATTGCTTAATAATATTTTTTTTAAATCTAGCAGTGTTATCAACTTCTTTTGCACTAAATTTTAGACAACTGTTATGAAGTATATTATTATTGTGATGAATAATTATAGGACTTTGCATAAATTTATGATCAATGTAAGTTAATGCAGTTTCTCATGATTCTTATAGCAAAGATGCTCATCCCATTGTTTATACGTACACATTTATTTTAATCTGAGGCCTTAGATAATCAACTATACAACTACAACAGAGGAGTTATTCACTCTTGACAATTGCAACTCTCAGCTCTGTTTTCTATGTTATGGGTTAATTTGCAAAGTGTTTCAAATCGCAACAGGTAATTTTAAGCTGTTTTGGCTTTTAATTTGTAGAGTTAGAATTTAATAAACAGAGAGCCATGTTTGCCTCATAATACAGTGGGAAGTAAATAAAATGCTATAGAATCTAAAAGTTCAATAGTGAACAAGTAAATTGCAAATTTGCACATGTATGCTGTTTACATAATTACTGCAGTTTTCAGATATTATAGGACTTTGATTCAAGTCAATAGAAAATGAATTTTGTGATGTAACTCAAAATACAAATCCTTTCTTAGGTTAGCTCATGTTTTTATTTTATTAATTGCAATAATTAAAAGTTTTACAAAAACACATAGATAGTAAACCTAGTAACATGGCATGCTGTACTATTTGATCATTTATATTTATATTTTAAATCATCGATTTAGGGTTAGGAATTTGACATTTCTAAAGTTGGTTGAACATGTCAGTGTTTAGTGTTTAGTGTTGACGAGGATTTTTCAGCTGACATTGAATTTGCTTTTGTTGAGGAATTTGAAAATATCTTTCAACTGCTGCCAAACAACTGTTGCAATATTGAAGATAATCTTGAGGAAATTTTGGATTTTGACAATAATCCTTCAACACACTCTTGCCGTAGAAATTAAGATAATCCGTGGTATGGTCCTGAACAAGTAAATTTTTTTTATTTTCATCCATAGACATGGCGTTTGCGTACAAAATACACGCTTCAACAACAGCCTTTTTGAAAGGAACGTTGTCATTGCCGTAATTTTTAGCAAGACGGTCTCTTATGGTGCCATAGCTCCCAGCCCCCATTGGGGAATGCTTTGTAAAGTTGTCTTTTTGCTGCTAGAAACTGAATTTCTTTGCATATTCTATTATTAGTTGTTTCCATAAAAAAGTCATTTCGGGCTATGCAGTCAACCAAAAGCTGAGTCTCTGTGAATTTAAACTCGTTGGACATCAGCGGACGGCCTAGTCTAATAAGCATAGAGTTGTTCCTAAAATACTCTGGGCGCTTGAAGTGGCTTGGATCTTTTTTTATCTTCTTTGTTTTTTTGTCATAATTAAATGAAGCAATGCCACTGAGCTCCATATACATCTGTGCAATTGGAACCACAGTCCTTTTAGCTCGATGAGTACTCTCCCAAAACACAATAAATTTGTTGTTGTTTGGATTATCATTCACCAGAAAGTTTGCCAATTCACCAGCACACTCTGTAAATGTCCCACCAGCTTCTCCTTGATCTTGTGCGCATGGAATGTAGTGTGAGAAGACTAAAATCACTTTGTCTTTAGCATTCGCATTTGCAAAAAGGTTATGGTCATTCCGATAAAGCATTTGAATTTTGGTGTGAATCTGATGACCGCCTGACATTCTTTTCTTTAATTTTGTTGGAAGTGTTTAATTTCCGCTATGCAGTCGTCGTTACAGATTACAGCTCTATCATCATTGGAGCTTTTGATGTTAGTAAACACTTGATATCTTGGCACGAGTTCATCAGCAGACAATTTCATTGGCCCATTGCCATCTGCTCCTAGGTCGACCTTTAAAGTAGTCGCTGCTACCCATTGGTCAGCTCCCTTATTAGGCCTATCATCAAACTAGCTAATAAGTAGTTTTTCTGCAACAGCCTCTAGCTCCTTCTTTATATCTGCGTCAAGGTTTTCTTTGTCTAGAATTTTCACAAGGTCCTCGGCTTTTCTTTTCACTAACAGCATTTCTGTACCCCAAAACTGGCACCACCAAGATGACTGCTTTTTGTAATAAAGAGTTTGCATAATATAAATTGAGGCAGAGAGCATATATATATTGGTTTATGAGTTTATACAATAGGCGTTGCTAAAAATGAATTATAAAATACTTTTTTATCAAGTAGAGATGAGTTATTTGCTGAAATTTAGCCAATTGTACTTTTTCTACTATTCACAAATATTTTTGGGATACTTCCCTTCATATACATTATTTACAAAACTTAATATATAAAACACAAGCTCACAACTGGCTTTGAACTTAAAACTAAACGACTGGCTCAAAAAATAATAAGAGCATGAAAACTAATTGAAGTTAAATTTATGCTATATTTCTGCCAAAAACTGCCTCATACAAAAATTAGTACATAGGTTCTTGCTATTTACAGCATCTAGTATATTGCAGTGCAAGTTTAACAGAATAAATAAAAAAATGTTAATAACTTTATATGCATGCATACTTATATTATATTTCATCCCTTTTGAATTTTGCTGTAATCAAAAAGTTTTAAATACTTAATTTTGCTAGGTGAACATATTATGTACTTACAGTTTAATTACTCAAAATGAGAGTTTCAATTAAACATCTAATTATTAGTATGCAATTATTGTGTCATCACAATCTGTGATTTGCCCTAACCTTAACAATTTGAGAAGAACTTGTCAAATATTTATATTAGTGAGCTAGGTTTTTGTGCACCAACTTTCAACACAAACATTTTACATTTTTTTTGTCAATAACTCTACCATCCAATTATTTTTAAATTTTAGTTTAAAAACAGTAATAAATTATTTGTAAAGAAAAAAATTGTGTAATACTAAAAGATTGTAAACTTACAGTCAACTTCTAAGCCGCCAATATAGTAACGATTAGATTTTCATATTGTACGTGTACACCGAAATAGCAAAGTATTGCATTGTAAACTGTCATGTGACAGCGACTCTTACGTATATAGTCAAAACTATAAACCAACATATGGCCTGATGTATCAATATATATGCATATGACTGTGCATCAATCACAACAAATATTTTACCTGCAGAGGTAGCAGCATTTCAATAAAATGCTCTACTTCGCTCAGAGTAATCATATATAGCCATTACGCTTGTCTTTTGCAAGTAGTTATGTATATAACAAACCCTTATATAATTATGTTAAGTTTTTATAGTTTTGAATTTTAATAGCATAGTTTAAATATAACTATAAATATACAGTATTCAGAACTAAAGAGAGCAGTTGTAGTCTAGGGTTAAGAGTGTTTGCCTAGTAAACACGGGGTCATGGGTATGAGCCTTGACAACGGCCAAATTGGTGATGTTAGGAAGAGTATCCAGTCGTAATTGCTCTTGCATGTGTCTCATTTAAATAAGCGCTTAGCCAGCTTTAACAAAAACCTGTTCTATCAGGAGTGTCTCACAGGAATAGTGACTATAAAATTGTGTGAGTTTTTTACAGTATTTAGAATTAAAATCAGAAAAGATGTGTTATTCCGTAATTATTGCTATCAGGGTGCACTTGCATAACATGAGAAAGTGTGGAAGTAGCATTGAAACATTTAAATGGTAAATCACAAGTTGTCTCCTATAATTCTAAATATAAAATTTGCAGAAAATTGAAAAGAGTATAAAACATTATAGTTTTAATTGGACACATACACACACGCATTCATTCTCAGTCACGCAGACACACACACGCACACACACGCACACACACGCACGCACACACACGCACACACACGCACACACACGCACACACACACACACACACACGCACACACACACACACACACGCACACACACGCACACACACACACACACACACACACACGCACACACACGCACACACACACACACACACACACACACACACACACACACACACACGCACACACACGCACACACACGCACACACACACACACACAAACAATGTCACTGCATTCATATAGCATATATGAGTACCTGCACTCAATATGTCAGAGTGCAATACACAAAATGCTTTTGTATAATTACTGACACATAAGAGGACTATTGAGAATGCTCCAATCTTCTACTACTTGGAGATTGATGCCAATTCTTGAATTTGGTAAGTATATAAGATTCTAGGATGATTCATCTTTGTATTGCTTGATACTGAGGTTATAACTTATTATTATTGCTCTCAGCATAATTAATAACCTAAACCTAAACCCCCCCCCAACACCCTCAATCCCCAGAATTGAAAGTAGACTATTTTTATCTTCTTTTTCATTTGTACCATTATTATCTGTGTCATTATTACTTAATTGTGCCATTTTTACCTGGGTCATTTTAACCTGGGTCATTTTTACCTGGGTCATTTTTACCTGTGTCATCTATACCAGGCACTGTGCAGGTACAAAAGATATTTGCAGCAAGCATGGTCATTGCTAAATACATCAACTTCTAATACTATCCTCAATTGAAACTTCCCCCTGTTTCTATTAATACCAACACTTCTATCTCAACCCACAACTACTATTGCTAATCAAAGCTATTCCTGCAACAAGTAATTTATAATCATTGCATGCTACAGTAGAACACACTACAAGACATTTTTCAAATTAGCAGCAGCGCCATTATAAAATGCATCATATTACACATATGCACACCATCGCTCATTTTTACATGCTTTATCTATTAGTGTTTGCATATGGTGCATCAACTATGCAAATTGAATATATAATATTCTTATGCAAAATGTAATAATAATTGCTTACATTTAACCATTTTGTGAAAGTTAGTGTTTGTATTGGTTATCAATGCTAACAGAATATATATTAAATAAATTATAAGGTTTTCGTTTAGCATGGACTTTTATTGGTTCATTGTTTTGATGGGTCATATTTACTTAATTGATTATAGTTCTCTAGTTTTCAGCTATTTTCACAATTTAACCGCTATTAGTTTATATGTGTTTGATTTACATAAGCTAATAAAGTATAACAAATCCAATTTAATATAATCGATGTTTTTTCTGATTCTATTTGACTTTTTATGTATTTTTTTAACCTTTTGGTAAATTAAAATACACAGACAGTGATGGTTTTTTCCATCACAGTTCGTGTATGTTTATTTAGCTCATTTATCACAATGTCGTTGTACTTATATAGATGTTTTACAGCAACATCCTCCCAGCCTTATTTTGCTATGCATAGTTGGAATCAAGACATAAAATTACCAGTTATATATAATATTTTTATAGGTTTTGAGCAAACTTTAATTATTTATCTCATATTTTTGATTAATTTGTATTATAAATAAAAAATTATGACCTCAATATTTTATGCATACATGGTTTTCAATGCAAAACAAATTTAATATGTCATTATATACTGCAATGTAGATATTCATCATGCATGTTATTTTATTTTAATAACGGTGGCTCAATATATAAATGGACTGTGTTATTTTAAGCATATCTTAAACTTAAAATTATAATTTTAAAAGTTTTCAAGTTTAAAACAGCACAATCTTTTTATATATTGAGCAATCAAATTATTGAAATTCTGCGTTGGCTTAACTTCAGTTTTTTAGAAATTCATAATTTTACCAAATCTGTTCTTAGCGTTTGCTTATATTATATTATAGTGTATATGTATTAACATGTTATATATACCTGCGTATAATAGAACTTTCTTGGCTTTGCCAAAATTATATAATATATAATTTTGGCAAAGCCAAGGAAGTATAATATTATTGTAGAAATTTCTTTCTTAATGATGCATTTTAATATTTGTATTATGACTGATGCTGTATAAGAAACAGAGTCATTCTATTTACAGACATTTTTAGTTTCAACTTCATGCTAAAACTTGAAACACTCGAAATATTATTAAAATCCATTTTATTTTCAACATTGATTTATTACAAAAAGCACAAAATAAAATTTAAACCACAATATTTTTAGCATACAATAATTTGTCCCATAGCTAAAATCACGACATCCATAAATTTCCTTAGGTCACAGAGCATGCCTGCAGGTAAAGATTATAGTAAATTATTTCAGACAAACAAATATGGAAATTTTTGATATAGTAAACTCTAATCAAAAATTGTTTACAAACAAGCATGTCAACACCATTATACATTGCATGCTTTTTGTCAGTGTTTTCTTTATTTCCATTTTTCTTGGCATGTTATTCCTTTACGAATAGCAAAATATTCATTTAACTTGTCCATGAATTTATAACAAAATTGTAGCTCATCTCCTAAAAATCTTGGTTTCCGGACATCATAGGATGCTAAAGACGTTCCCCGAAAGTTGAGATAGTTTGTAGCTTTTTTAGGCACAATGATTGCCTTTTTTTTAGGTACATTCGCCGCCATTTTAATGGCATATTGATAACAACCTTCAACTACTGTTTTTTGAAACTTATTCTTTTTGTAATTTTTAGCTTTTGTATAAAGATCAGCCAGTTTATCTTCATCCATAGAAAATGCCTTGTAGAGCCGATATTTTGTGGCTACAAAAATAATTTCCTTGCTGTTAGGAGGCTGTGTGCCGGCTACTTTAATAAACTGATTTCGAGCAAGGCAATCGACGAACAATTGTGTAACTGTTGTCTTGTAGTTATCATTCAAAATAGGCCGACCAAAATGCAGGAATGTTGGCTTTTTTCTCAAGTAACTATAACTATGTTTGTCTAGCAAGTTGGAATCTTTTTTAATTTTTTTTGTGGTCGGGTTGTACTTAAATGACATAATACCACTAAGTTGCATGTACAACTGAGATACTGGTATGACTGTTTCCTCTTTGTCATGTACAGTTTCATAAAAAACAATAAACTTGTTCTTCTGAGGATTCTTATTAACAACAAAGTTCGCCATCTCACCAGCACATTCAAGGAAAACGCCGCCCTGGCTATTTTGATTCTGGGAGCAAGGAATGTACCTGGAATATACTAGAATAACTTTATCTTTATTTGTCACATCTGTCATTAAGTTGTGGTTATGTCTGTAAAGCATCTGTATTTCAGTATGAATTTGATTTGCTTCACCAAGATAGCGTTTGATTTTTGTTGGGAGAGTGTTGAGTGTGTTCAAACAGCTGTTGTCACAAATGTCAGGCCGTCGGTAGTAGTTGTTCTTCCTGACATTACTGAATATCTGGTTTTTTTTAATAACTGAACCTTTGTCTAGTTTTATTGGACCTTTGCCATCCGTGCCCATATCGATGACCAAAGGAGTAGCAACAACCCATTGTTTAAACGTAGTAACTGGTCGATATTTGTAAAGACTATGAAGTTTTTTAGCAATGGTCTCTAGCTGTGTTACTATTGTTGGAGGAATGGTTTCTTTGTCCAACTCTTTAAATAACGCTTTAGTTTTGGCTGCCTCGTCAGCTAAACCATGTTGGAGAACTGCCAGAAGCAATAGCGATGCACCCTGCATATATATAATTTCAAAGTTAATTTTGCATAATTAAATGAAATACAAAATATATATTTTTATAGCAAAGTTTGTATAATTAAATGAAATACAAAACTTATGTTTTTTATAGCAAAGTTAGCTTCTATCTTTTAAAATATGACAAGAAGCAATTATTTTTACATTGGAATAATAACTTCACATAAAATAAAGAATAACCGATGTTTATATTAGTTTCTAGTTTTTATAAGAATCACATCCTAAAAATTATTTTGTTGCAAAACAGCCAATTTTTATAAGTTTCAGCATGCATTTTATTGTTGAATGCTTTTATCTGAAAAAAGTAATATATTTTTAAAGTTAACCATAGCTTTTTTAACTATATGTGAGGATTAATGCTGGACATTTTTAAATCCGATGTTGAGAATAACTTAATTGACATTAGATTTCTTTTTTGGAAATTGTAAGTCAATTATAGAAAAAGTAGATTATTCCAGTTATTATAATTATATATAGCACAACAAAATAATGAAAAACGATGAAGATTTTTACTGAATGATTTAGAAGAACATATTTCTACCAAAAACATGAATTTTAAAAAACAAAAAATAAATATATAATTGCTAAAAAGTTAAACGAGTTATAAGAGCTTAATGTTGTAAAATGTTCTCTTTTTAAAGGATTTTTAGTTTAAATACAATAAATCATAGTTTGACAAAATATTTTACGTTAGCTTTTTGCTAAATCAAAACATTATTTGGAACACTTTGAAGCAAATTTTCAAAGACAAAATGTTTTGTTTTGAATGTCTCTTTTGATTTTTTAATAATAGTTGAAATATACTTACAATCAGACACTTCATTGTGACTTTGTCAAATCTTGACTAACATTTAGCTGTTTATATGTACACATTCATTTATATAACTGCGTTATGATGCATTAACTGTACGCTTATAGTTAGCCCCAAGCCACGCCACAAGCTTGATCATTAGACCTAACAGATGAGAAAACAAATTAAAATTTCTTTTTCATCAAGACCATGATATGTATTTTCAAGTGATATCAATTGCAATTGCAAATTGAAGCTATAAATTGACACTTGGCCTACAAAACAATAATTATTATTATTATTTTTACAAAACCTTTGAGCCAAGATATTCAATGTTTGCCTGTTTTTTCTCCAAAAAGTTTATAAATCAGTAATTGTTATTGTTGTATTCCAATTCATTTCTTTTCCCTTTGTCAAAATGTGAAAATGAGAAAATGATATTTATATGCATTGACTAGACAAAACACTAAACCAGTAATCTACTAATTATAGTTGCAACTTCCTATTTTTCAGTATTAAGACTTCCTGTTTGTGAGTTTTTTTTTTTTGATCAATTTAATGCATATAGTTGTATAATAGGAAGTTTATATGTAACAATATTGCCACAATTGCGCATGGAATGGTGATTGCAATATTGCAAAAAGCCGCTAAGACTGCATTTTTGAAACTAGCGGCTGAATGCACTTTTATTTTATCTGATTGAAAACACAAAGCTAGCATGCAGTTATTCAAAAATATCAATCTTTTAAATCCGTGAACAAAAAATGCATCAGTTGCCCTATTTTTTTAAGTTTAAATGAACTTTTAAACTATGATAAGTTTCTGCATCAAAAATTAAGCATTTCTTGACGTAAACACTTTAGAAGAATAAAGCATGACTCTACCATATAAAAAATAAAATTGCAGCAAATAGCTACTAAATTAGGCATTAACATTTGAACCTATTTTATTCAGTTTTAAATATAGTGATTCATCCTAAATTCATATGCAATGTTTTAATAATCCACATTAATCAGTATATGCATTCTCACATATATAACTATATAAGCATATTTACAATATTATATAATACATTAAACTTAGGCATAAACCAAACATAATTGTAAATCATTGTACCAGCAAAACTATATCCCAGTATATATTCAAATTGATGATATGTAAACAATTTATAACTTAACTTGATACAAACCTAAATTTTGTGTTTGGACAATGCTGCTTGGCGTTACAATTTTCTATTATTGGTACTAAAAATTCAAATCAACTTTAATGGTACCAAACTAATAATGGTGATAGGCACTGCATCTGCTTTTAAATTGTCAGGTGTCGCTTGACGAAAGACCTCTATAAACATTTGTAAACAATATTCAACTTGAATCCACATTGAAATGATATATATAGACATTCATTGATTAATCGATTGATTGATTGATTGATTAATTGACTAATTGAATGATTGATTGGTTGATCGATTGATCGATCGATTGATTGATTAATTGTTTGATTGATTGATTGATTGATTAATTGTTTGATTGATTGATTGATTGATCGATTGATTAATTGATTAATTGACTAATTGAATCATTGATTGGTTGATCGATTGATCGATCGATTGATTGATTGATTAATTGTTTGATTGATTGATTGATTGATTCATTGATTCATTGATTCATTGATTCATTGACTGATTAGCTGTCTTTCTCTCTGACAGAATATATTTAGGGAGAAATGAGTCATATATAGGTGTTTTTGTAGCTCATCAAATATATCTAAAAGCAACTGCTTTCAGTAAGAAGTTAATTAACATTTCACTTGCTAAAAAATATTGTTGTTATTATTATTCACAAAACCTTTGAGCCAAGATATTCGGTTTTTTACTGTTCTTTATAAAAAAAGTTTTCAATTCAAGTTATTTTTTATTCCAATTCATTTCTTTTCCCTTCGTCAAAATGTGATAATGAGAAAATAGTATTATTAGCATTGGCTAGACAAAAAATAACCAGTAATCAACAAATTAGTTCTCATTTTCTATTTTTCAGTCGTAAGACTTTCGTTTGTAATTTTTTTCTGCACTTGATTAATTTAGTGCATCTATAATTGTATAATAGGAAGTTTATATGTAACAATATAGCCACTTGAGCATGGAATATTAATTGTAAAATTGCAAAAAGCGGCAATGGTTGCATTTTTGAAACTTATAGCGGCTGCATGCACTTTTAATTTGTCTGATTGGAAACACAAATAAGCTATAAGCACTTATTCAAAAATATCAAGTGAAATTAATCTATCTTTTTAGCCCGTGAAAAAACATTATAAATTAATTGCCCTGTCGTTTCTCGTTTTAACAAATAAGTTATGTAAACTAACTTCCTGCATCAAAGGTTGAGCATTTTGTGTAGAAAAGTAATGCATGAATTTTATAAAATATCAACAATAAAATCGCAGCAAATGACTGCTAAATTAGACATTAACATTTGAACCTGTTTATTCAGTTTTAAATAATAATTCATCCTAAAGTGATTTGTAGTGTTTTAATAATTCACATTAACCAGTATATGCATTCTCGCAATGTGATGATTTTAATATATATTACTAAACCTTAGCAAGACCCAAGAAATGACGTTCTCAGCTCAATGTGCTAAACCTCGTACCCCTACTCTCGTATTAAATAGAACTAACATTGTACTGTCTGATAAAGTGAGATACCTTGGTGTGTTAGTGGTTCAGAACTTGAAATTTTATGAACATGTAAAATCAATAGTTACAACAGTATCAAGAAGAATGTATATTGTGAAGAATTTTGTGTGTCTTAGCTCTAAACCTCTAGCAAATATGTTATTCAAAAGTTTCATCATCTCCCGCTTCGTCTATTGTCTACTTATTATTTTTACTTGTGTCTATGCCAGTGATAAAAAGGCTATCCGAAAGATTTTTGAAAATTGCTCAAAATTTGGGATTGAGTATCTAAACATTGATTTGCACATTCAGAAACTCACTAAAGAACTTGCCATCAAATATATAGTATAAGACAATGACCATTTCATCAATAACTTTTTGAGTCAATGCCTTCTGGAAGATATCGAACCATCAAATATAGAGGGGCATGGGGCAGAGATAGGTTCTTGGGACATCTTGTAATATTTTAAATGGGCTTCTATTTTAAATATTCCTACAGAGTTTTGACTAGAGTTTTGACATTTTCTCTCATTTTTGTTCATGCCTATTTATATTATAGCCAGGATTTACACTGAATTTCGCAACGTTTTAAGTCATGTTTGTGATATGCAATGAATCAATCAATTACATAAGCAGATCTACATTATATACATCAAATTTAAGCATAAACCAAACATAATTGTAAATCATTGTACCAGCAAAACTATACCCCAGTATATATATTCAAATTGATGATATGTAACTAATATATAACTTAATTTGATACAAACCTAAACTTTGTGTTTGGACAATGCTGCTTGGCGTTACAATTTTCTATTATTGGTACTAAAAATTCAAATCAATTTTAATGGTACTAAGCTAATAATGGTGATTATGCATTGCATCTGCCTTTAAATTGTCAGGTGTAACTATAGCAGAAAGACATCTATAAACACTTATAAACATTATTTGAGTTGAATCCACATGGAAATGATAAAGATATTGATTGATTGATTAAATAATTGATTGATTGCCTGATTGATCGATCGATTGATTGATTGATTGGTTAATTGTTGAATTGATTGATTGATTGATTGATTGATTGATTGATTCATTGATTCATTGATTCATTGATTGATTGATTGATTGATTGATTGATTAATTGATTGATTGATTGATTAATTGATTGATTGATTGATTAATTGATTGACTGATTAGCTTTCCGCCTCTCACAAATATATTTAGGGAGAAATGAGTCATTGGTGTCATTTTAGCTCACCATGCAAATATATCTAAGAGCAACTACTTTTATCACAATCATGTATAAACTTCCTAATATCTTCAAAGTAAAGCATTAAATTAAATGCTTATAGTAAAATCAAAATTATTTTTGCCATCATCAACTTTATCAAAACATACAGATGATACTAACCATGTTTCTATATACTTTGATGAGTGATACATTCATTTTATAAGTATTGATAATCATACGATCAGACAATTACATTACTTGTTACAACTGACCATTTTTTATAGAACTGCAATCACCAGGTGATCGCGTACATGCTCTTTAAAACTATAGAGAATAGAGTTATATATAATTAAGCAACTTATAAATGGTTGGAATCGAGAAATTTCATCTTAAAAACTTTAAACTGTAAAATTAGACCTTTAATTCTAGTTGGCAAATCAAACAATTCTGCATAAAAGTTTTAATTGCAGGCACAAAAACAATTGCCTATATATTAAGCCAAATTACATATTATATAGGAGTAGTTTATATATTTAAAAAATTTTAATGAGAGAATGTAATATATAGCAAAATTCTCATAGTTATGCACTTTTATCAATTTAATTGACTATCAAACTCCTTGTAGAAGTACTATAATATATTCAGAGTGGGAGCTGTCTTAAGTTAAATGCTTCAAGGTACTCGGTTGAAATACAGCGTTTAAAAATTAATGAAAATCCTAAAAATACATCATATTGGTGTAAAAAATAAAAAAGTTGTAGATTTAAGACAATTTTGCATGACATAATAGTTTTATTCTGAAATAATTGATTTCTATCCATCACAGAGTGCTTCTGACTTGTGTAATTGTTTTTATGAAAACATGCCGACTTTTTATGCAAATGCCATGCAAATTATTCATCAATTTTAATGTTTAAAAGCGTGTCTGCTAGCTCAATGTAGCTTGCATGGAAAGAACCTTTTGATACGCTAGAGTATATTATCATGGAAATTTGCTGTTCATTTATAGCTATAAATAGAATTTTTCAGAAGCCATATTCTAAGACACATCCATGGTACAGCTCATATCATATATGTAAAATGAACTGCTTGTTATTAATTTCGACACATATGAGATGAAATGCAGAGCATTCTCAACAAAGCTCCAGTATGTAGATAAACTCAACCTCCTTAGCACTGTTCTGACTGTGTAGTAGAGTTGTCTTCCCCTGCATAATAGTTGATTTGAGTTAACAATGATGTTGTATTTTTATTTATAGGTTTTGGTTTATTACTTTATGCCTGCACAATGCTGTGTATATTGCTACTAAAACTATGCTATTTAATACAAAATCAAACATCTACAGTAGATTCTAAAATAAGACATTATATATAGCAACATCTCCGAACATCAACAATAAGCTCAGCCTGTATAACTGTCTGTATGAACGTTCATCTACAGATCATCCTCCCCTCTTTCCCACTTTGATTGTTATATTTCTTCTACTACTTATATATTTACTAATAAAGATAAACGAGTTGAGCTATTGCAGCTAAGCAATACGGTTTCTAAACAAATAAACAAAAAACATATGAATTTTCAATAGGCCAATAAAAGAGTAAAATGTAAATTATTGGTCCTATAACTAATAAATTAGTCATTGTTTATTGTAAATTTGAGTGGTTGCTTTTTATTGAGTGTTTTTATAAGTACCAGAAGTAAATACAACATGCAGGGTAACAACTAGGACTTATCTTAAGCTAAAAAAGTACTGCAAAGCATTGCTTACACTGTAGCTCTATAAGTTACTTGCCAGCAACAGTTGGGTTTAGATGCAAGCAGCCTGTTTTAGTAAATATTTTAATTGTCCAGCGTGTATACACTGATACTAGCAACCGATAGCTAGGATTGACTTATAAATGCACATATTATGTGCATTTATAAGCCAATCCTATTGGTTGCTATAATTCGAGCTTGTGTAATGCTGAAGGAGATTTATTATCATTTGATTCGTTAGAAATATATGATGATTCCACAGAGCAATTTTTTAAAATTCAAGAAGATATCCTATTTAGCTAAATTATATTATTAAACATATTTTTAATAAAAACCTTGCTAGTAGGCAAAGCTAAATTGACAATTTCAAAACTTCGATTGCATTAGATCTATTGCATGCCATGGCTGCTAGCAATTAGGCATCACTTTACATTGACAGCATGCAATTGGCAGGTAGGAGATAGACTCTAACTTTTATAGTTGGAGTGTAAACTTTTCTTTACACCAATGATCAAATATATATTCATTTAAATCTTCCTTGTACAGTTGGAAAACTTTAGTCTTGATAGATACACAACAATTAGACTATATGCATGCATTCCAAAAACACATTATTTTTTTGTTAATAAGCTACGCATTTCAATTATTGGAATAAAGAATAGCTTTCATGGCAATTATAGGTTTTTTACTACAAATTATTGTTAATATAATACATTAACAAATTGTTGTTATTTTGCAAATTCAGCAACTAGAACTATAATAACTATAGCTATTGAAATATTTTTGAATACTTAGGGATAGTTAACATACTCATTACTGAAAATGAAAAATACATTTTATTCCAAAATTTGAAGGAACAGTTTGTAAATAATCAACAATCAAACTGTAGGAGATGGTACAATACATCTGACTGCAAAGTCATGATTTATGACATTTTTGTTTGTTTAATCTTTCAGTCTTACTGGCCTTTTCTTTATTTGCTAATGGCCAAGTGTTTTAAACTATGAGTACTCAATATATATACCTATTTATCTGGGCAAATAGACATTAATTGTTGAGAAGTATTGACTAAATATAGACACAACGTTCATTCATCTATATAATCTATTTTTTTACATTGCTGCAAAAAGTTCTTAATTTGCCTTCCTATTTAATAACAAAGGGAAGAAAAATCCTGTCATTCTTTAATGCAACAGTTGCGTAAGTAAATTAGTAAAACTAAAATACAAGTGACTGGTAGTTGTTATGACTATAGCTAACATATCAATAAAAAACTCACCAGCACTATTGTACATGTTTATATTTAGCTCAGTGTGCAAACAAACTATATAAATATGTGCCTTTATTAAGTGTCAGCTAAAAACCTGCAGTATACATTTCAATAGTGTGAGTTTCATAGAAGGAAAGCTTTTGTTGCTAGGTAGCAGTTGTATGTAAACATTATCATGTTTGTCTAATCAATATCTCTGTCATATAGACACTCAAATGCATAAATTATACAGGTTTAGCAGATGCTGCACCCATGGCTCGTATACTCAAAGTCATTTTTTATTTCACACACTAATTCATATCAGTAAAAAGTTGTATATTTAATCAATTTACTCTACATGATTATCTGTGTATCAGAAAGCTAAATTCTGTGTTATAATATGATAGCAAAATATATTGTTTATTTGAATATGATGTAAGATTAAATAATATCCTAAACTAACACTTTTTTATACGTTTTGTACTTCTTTTTATTATTACAATTAGTCTTAAACCTAATGGAGTCAAGTTCAAAGTTATAATATCATTTTGAACTTACGTATTGCTTAGAGGTTACATATTATATAAATGACAATTTTTGAGAAAAAAAATGTTTTTCTTGTAAAATATACTTTGACATTTCACAAAAGATAACATATTGGAAGCGCTTCAAGATCTGTAGTTTTCAGATTTTCAGTTTAAGTAAAAACGTTTAGGTGGCAAAATGCCTCGAATTGATCCAATATGAAGAAAGTTTGTCATTATGTCATATAGTGGGACTCCCCTATATAAAAAGGGGAGTCCCCTTTTTATCCATTCTTCATTGTTCTTAAATTTGTAATTCTAACAATAACTTACTAATTCTTGCTATGCAACGAGTCAATAAATATATACATGTTCTCATCAAAAGTTTTGAGATATTACTGCCATGATGCAGTGAGTATAAGTGAAGATTCGTTATATCGTATGTATAGCAATCATTGTTTTAATAGTGCAGAAACGAATGTAGTATGTAGAAATTTTGTGCAATCTATGTTTATATTAAATAATGTTCTTATTTTAAATAGCTGCGTGGGTAAAATTTCTATGTTTTATATTTTATTTTATAGCTAAAAAAATCACAAATTCAACTTATAATTGCATGCAGCATTTAGTCTTTATAGATGTTAGCTAGAAAATTTTAGATATATGGTGTTTTGTATAATAAAATAAAAGGATTTTGCATCAAGCAAGCAACATGAGAGAACATTTCGCAGCGAAAACATGATTTAGAGTCCATGATTCTTCAACTCTCTGTCCATCTGGCACATGGCCAACTCATGACAGCATGAGATCATGCAGAAATCTCCACAAATAGAGCCCTTCAAGAATAATTATAGAACTAGTGATGCAATAAACAATATATCATCTAAATACTCTTGAGTTACTCACAATGAATGGGTTATGTAAAAATCAAGACAGAATATATGAGAGAAAATATATCCTTGTATAACTCTATTCATATAGCTGTTGTTAATATTTGCAATAATTTGACATAAACAATAAAACACCTTTACTCTTCAGACATAGTTTTCACTCGCTATAATAGTTAAAATAACACTAGGTTTTTTAGTTTATTATGTGTAGTTTAATAAGATGCTCTAATTTTTTTTCACTTTTATATTACATTTGATGATCACTCACCCTAATACCTAGCATAGTTCTGACTTTGGTTCTCATGGCAACCCAACTGGTTGGGGCGAGACAATACCCAGCCCCACAACCACAGCAGCAGTCTTCTCCCATACGACTGGCTACACTGCAGGCAAAGCAAGGGAAAAAGAACCATGCAAAGCAACCTGTAAAATAAATGCATTGCATGACATACTATACATGCAAAGTTTCATTCTTTAGTAAAAGTATCTGCAGCTTCCTATGACCACATGACAACCACATCACAAGTAACCAAATATATAATTTTTCTAAATAAAATGATTTTATTTTATGCAACTATCACGTGGCTATAAAACTGATTGCGCAAATTATCTCTCTAAAAGCCAGCAATCATTCAAATACTTGATTGTTTATTTGCCAATAGTAATCCCATCTTGATGTGCTTCACTATTGAACTTGAGTTAAAACTGCAATTTGTAAGTGTCTACAGAAAATTGAGTCATTAACTGCATTAACTGAGTAGGACCTTACATTTCACATACTGCATATTAAAATAAACTTATGATATAGACATTTAAAAGAATAAAATAACATTACTATTAGAATGCATATTAAAATATAACCTTATAATGAGTATATGTAAAACTTTATTGGGCAGCAAATTATTTCCAAATATTTTTGATTTTCACTATTCAATTTTTTAAAATAAAATATATATAATGGACATACGTGCAGTGAATGATTTAAAACATATATACCACAAATTAAATAAACAAAAATATGTTTAGATTTTTTAAAATTGTAATCTATATTTGCTACTTCCTCATTACTCAGAATAATATTTTATTTAATGCTTACAGCCTCCTATGTCACTACAGCATCCACAAAGTCCTGTAGAAAACTCCCTGACATTCTGTGGATAAGGCAAGGAACTCACTGGTCCTGCTTGATTTACAATCACAGTTGTGTTATTCTGCATTTGATTCATAGCCATTGGAGCCACGACATTTGGTTGTTGGTAATATCCTGGTGCTGGTTGCTGATATGAGCCTGCAGGTGCTTGTTGATATGGAGCTGCAGGTGGTGGTTGAGAGTACTCTGGGGCTTTCTCAATGCTCACAGTTGTGTTATTCTGCATTTGGTTCATAGACATAGCCATTGGAGCCACGGTATTTGGTTGTTGGTAATATCCTGGTGCCGATTGCTGATATGAGCCTGCAGGTGCTTGTTGATATGGAGCTGCAGGTGGTGGTTGAGAATACTCTGGGGCTTTCTCAGTGTCAGCTATGATAGTGTTGCTGCTTCCTTGTTTGCTGCCAGAGTATAGACTATAGGAGCTAGTAGTACCAAGGCATTATTACTTTGCACTTCACCTGTTTATTTGGTTTCTATAGCCACCATAAACAAATAAGTGTTGCATTGTGTAACCTGATGTTTTATTGACAGTAGTCAAAACTCAATCAATTTGTTTATAAATTAACGGCCGTTGTTCCACTTATATCTATATTATACAGCATCAGTTGATTTACACTTTGTGAAATAACATTACATTATATTTATAAGTACATAATTTAGAAATCAATTTTAATTTAATAATTAGTTAGTTCAATTTGACTTGAAGGCAACTAAATTTGATAAGTGAAAGGCGCACCAACGATCAATCAGCTATAGGCTAAATAGACTTTGATCGTTTTTCACTTATTTGCAATAATTATTTGTTTATATGCAGAAAAATATGTCAATAATTGAAAATAAACCAAAATATTACGTAATATTAAATCTTAACTATGTTTGTTGAGTTTTAAAATTTCCAAAACAAAAAAAATTAATCAAGAAAAAACATCAACTCTTAAGAAATCAGTTTCTTGAGTAAAGTTAAATGTATTCTTCAATTTAAAACTAAAAATTTAATTACACATCCAAGCTTTTAGCCAAATTGACTTAATTGTGTTCTTTGTATTTTTATTAAATTGAGTTTTAAATCTCTTTATATATAGTATAGTATTAATTATAACAACTGTTTGATGGATTTATTCTTTTCATGTTTGTAATGATTAATAAATTTGACATCAGCTGTTTAATAATTTATGTATTTATTTAAACTTTTTCCATCTTGTTTGCTACGGAAGTCATCATAATCAATCAAAATTGCTTTCTACAATTCTAGATAATAATAACTTATTATTGCAATAATACTATTGCACTTTCTTAACAGGTTTAGAGTTATCTTCACATGCTCCTAATTTCTTGCATATCAAGTAACTTATTGCTTTACACAGGGAATGCACTATTTATATTCTGTTACCTATACTTATAGGAAAGTTAGAATATTATATTTAAAATATTAATATACTGCTAAAATAAAAGCTTCGTTTTCAAACCATAATAAATATAAGTTCAGTTATTTCACATGCATTTCAACACACATTAAATAAGTTTATAAACTGATTAGTGTTTATATTGATGAAAAAGATTTCAAACAACATTATTTCTGTATCTTTTTTTACACTAAAGTTATTTCTAGCTCTATGAAATAATTTAATGAATTAACTATAAAACCACATAAGTTTAATCTACAAAACAGCACATGCTATACACTGTGTATACTGGTATAACTATAATTGTTATTTTCTAGATTAATTAATAATAAATTCCTGAAGCTGGCTATAGACAGCTGACTTTGTGCACTGACTGTAATCACACTATATTAGTAAGTAATAAAAAAAATATAGAAAATTATCAAAGTAGTTTCAAATATATTTAAAATGATTTATAGTCAATCAATTTTTAGCCGTATGCATATTATATATGTGCTCGTTCAAAAATCGAAATGTTCGAGTTTCTAGACATATATTATGGCTGATTTAGTATATAAAGTGACATTTTGTTTTTTGAGCAGTTAAGCAATTAGTCTTCTGATAAAGAATTTTCTATAAAAAACTTTTTGCTATAATCTTATCAAATCAATGAGTTTTTAGCAACAAAAGCATTTTCTTATAATGCATGTTTTTTACATTTCAATGTTTGCAATGAATGCACATTTTAACCAGCTTGCCATTGAAGGCACCATTTTAGTGCATATATATATATAAGCAGGTTTTAGTACACATCCCTCTTCTATAAATAAAAATATATGCTTGGCCATTCCACAGATGCATATGTGGATTGTATTTAGTCGTTTCCTTTAGAATTTGAAGAAAATACAACTCCTATCATAAAGATACGGTCCTTTTAAATTGTGAGAAAAATATCATGGATCTAAATATTAAGTCATGCATCAAGCATTAAATTTTTGATTTTTAATAGAAAGAACATAATATCAATACCGATGAGAAGGTGAGGTCGGTTCTGTGCGAGTTGAGTTGTGCGAGTTGGGCTGTGTGAGTTGAGCTGTGCGAGTTGAGCTGTGCGAGCGACTCCTGTAGCTTGAGTATAACTGGGAGTAGTTTATGGAGGATCCTATTGTCACTGTCTGACAGCATCGTCAGCAGACCTCACCTAGCCGTCTCTTCATTACCATCATGCTGTCGTTTTGCTGTACTTAAAGCCTATACTGTGCAAACTCCCTAAAATAAGTACTTGCAAAATTTTGCTTTAAATCACATATATTAGTTTCTTTTCTTAATTGTTTAAAATATACTATCAAGTTATAGAGGGTTATTTAGGTTTATAGAATTTCTTTATATTTTTCTGTTTAGGATATACAAACGTGAAAGTTTTTGTGACAAGTAATTATAATATAATAAAGAGGTGAAAATATTGATTATAGGCTTATAGTTCAAAATTATTCTTTATACAAATCCAATTGTGTTTTTGATATGCATTTGAACTATTAGCTAGATTCAAACTTCTATTTTGTAATTTATTTTTTTACAGTTGTTATCTCATATAAATAAAGTAATTACATATTATATCGTAAGATAAACTCCAAAACATGTTGTCGTACCCTGGCTTTTACACTTCATTTATAGAATGCACTGAAGTTGCTAACCATATTTTGTCTATTTATATAAATGTCATGTGCACCTTTAGATTAGACTTGTACATGCACCAGCATCGAGGCTATATAATATGAGATAAAAATTGAATATTTGCTTTTAAAATATACCATCTGTTTTGGTAAAATGTCAATTTTGGAAATTGTGTACGTGACATGCAATATTTATGCAGGCATCATACAACAAAAACACCATACCTGTAACTTAAAACTATAGTTACACTTTGAGAAACCCGCATATGTCAATTATTATGATGAGACTGTAAATTAAAAACCAAGTTAAAATTTTCAAATAATATAATTGCAAAACAAACCACAAAGCATAAAATTGTTTCTAACATATAAAATTGAAATGTTTCATTTGAATTTTTTGTAACTTTTAAAATTTGTTTAGCAGTATTGAGTACATTGACGCACCTTATCAATTCTCAATAGGGCTTTTACTTATGCTGTAACAACTGAGGGTTGCATACATTCAATGTAACGACTAAATCCAAAATAAAGATAATTATAGAACTGTAATAATTTCATGCAGCAAATAGCACTTGTCAGGCGATAGACAAAATAATTAATATATATATCGTGGTGTATGTATTATTTAAATGAATGGCTATAGCTTTATATAATCATTAAAATATGGTAAACCAATCATATAGATTTTATGATTGTGGTATTATAACAGCACGTTCCTTTGTGAGTTCATGTTATATGTGTTATATATATATATATATATATATATATATATATATATATATATATATATATATATATATATATATATATATATATATATATATATATATATATATATATATATATATATATATATATAATATACATATTGTTATTTTTATCACAACTTATGCCACTTAACCCATTTTAAAACAATAATTATATTCATTCGCTCCTTATGATAACATTACATGATGTGTTCATTCAAATAACTTTAATTTTATATATATGTATGATGCACGCATTGGAATTATTTAGATCAAATATCATGCAGGCTCAGTAAAGGACAAAGTTTAAAACTGCTTAGTAATTGCCAGATTGTTGAATAAAGTTATAATATGCTTTACTAGATTAAAATATATAAAATATATTATAGTTGTATTATGTTGACATTTCAATTTGAATATCATATTGTCAAAAGCTATAGTATTTTAATCTAGGAAAGCATATTTTTAAATGTGTAAATAATTACTGTACTGCAAATAGCACTAGAAGTAGTGAGTATGTTTTAACAGACAAAATAACGACGTTTAAAAATGTTTTACAGCACTTCTATACTTAATGTAGGCAATATAATAATATTATAAAGTAAATATATTGTGAGAATGTATTTTCATAAGTTTTATTATAAATGTTATAATTATTATTTTAAATAATATCATGAATTTCAAAAACCTTTATAGACTACATAATTACTAATTTTAAATCACTAAAATTTGTATATCTTTATAACTGACAATAATAACAGCATGGAAAATAATGCAAAAGTTAAATATTTTTATCTGTATTCTCAAATGGCAGACACATTTGAATTTGATTGGCTGGCAGAAAGTATAAAAGCTGCAGAGTAGCTCCTGTATTCTACACTTAAGACTTTGTTGTAGAACTATATACACTTGTAGCCTACTGCATAGACTTCACTGGAAAGATGCAGGTGCATATTCTATTTACACTTTTGCTAGCAGCTTCCTTGCAAGGGGTAAGTATTACAAGGCTAGGTTATATTCAAATTATTATTATTCTACAGTATATACCCCAATTATCGGGTTACCAAATCACATATGGTATAGATCATTTTATATCAAATGAATTTAACACATATATATTATGATAAATATAATTAAAATCTGTCACTACAAATTAACAGCGGTTATATATATAATGTAATATAGTTTTAAAAATTAATATATATTAGTGCAGAAGACTTCTACAATTATTTTCCATTTTATTTAAAGTTTTCAAAGCAAATACAACTCAAGATATTAGCATCTAAATTTGTTTGTTTAACTGCTTACATGCAGCTTAGTGCATAATTGGCAAGTTATATAAATTAATGTAGTAAAAATATTTTTTTTTAAATAGCAATGAACACCAAAAAAGAATTACTTCTTTTAGATATTAACTTTTATAAGGTTAGATCTCTGCAGAAGACAAGAAATGCAAATTAACTTTCAGGCTGAAAATGTTTTTTTAATTTCTTTTCAGCTTGAATAGAAAGTTACCAGCATTATAATTATCAGATATACTTTGTATGCAAAACATTAAACAAATTTTTACGTACTCCAAGGTTATATTAAATGCTCACTATTATAATATAAAATTCTTTTTTTTATTTCATCGCCTGCATAATGGGTACGGTTTTATAATATATTACCAGTTTTAAACCTCAAGATAATAGGGCATACTTTTTGATGCTACCAGCTGCAGTTTGATGATGTTTTGTGTTTACAGCTGGATTGTGATATGGAAGAGTATTGCTATGAGAAACTGAAAACAAAAACTACCTGTAAACCTACATCATGCTTAGATTTGCTGTGTCTTGGTAAAAATGAAAGTGGTGTCTACACGATCTACTCAACAGGAAATGCTGCTGACGCAATTGAAGTATTCTATGACCAGGAAATTGATGGAGGTGGATGGACGGTATATAAGTAATAATAACTATAATCAATCTACCAATATAACTTTCATGAATTAGAACGTGGCTTATAACAATGACATATATGCTGAAATTGTCTATATGCACTGTTCTTCACTGTATTTGTAAAAGCTTATCGTTGTGTTTGATATATTGGAACTACAATACTTTTCTATCAAGGAGACTAAAAAATAGCCTAATTTGTCAATAAAATATTGTAAAAATAACTTGTTTTTTTAAATCGGTCAACTTGTGTTTGCATTGCTAGCTCTCTAAAAGTAATTCTTACATATTAAAGGCAACCTGTAGGTGTTCCAAAGAAGAATGGATGGCTCCGTTAACTTTTACTGAACGTGGGCTGACTACAGAGCAGGTTTTGGTAATCTGAGTGGAGAGTTTTGGCTTGGTAACTACAAGATAGCAGCAGCCCTCTTAGCCAAAGGAAAAAATGAGCTGAGAGTTGATCTGGAAAGTTTTGAGAATGAAACAGCGTACGCTAAATATAGCAGCTTCAGCGTTGGTGATTCTACGACTAAATACAAACTCTCCGTTTCCGGTTATACTGGGACAGCAGGTAAATCTGTACTAACAACAAACACTGTTACTAAATATTTTTAAATTAACTCAGTGCTACCATATACCATTTTCAAAACTTGCTGAATGTTTTCAGTGTAATCCAGTATTTGTTGTTGGACTTTAAAATGTGGAATTCTTTTTATTTAAATAAGCAACGCCAATAATTGGTGGTTTTAAATTGACAAAATTTAATTAAAATAAGCTGTGTAGCTGTTAACGCATTAAAGTTTTTTATCAATTATTTAAATATTGATATGGAATATATATATATAATACCATTACTAGCTTTGTTAACAACTTTTGACATCACTTATTTCACAAAAGTTTTTATTTACAACTGGTTAAGTTTTTTGCTTCACAAGTAATCAGTTTGTATTGCATTTTTACATTCTATGACTCATTACATGGGCTAGGCCAATATTTATTTTTTATATTAGACTTTCGAAATATATGTTTAGACTAACATGCAGTTATGACAAAAAACTTTGAATGTTTTAGGAGACAGCCTTGAGTATCACAATGGATATAAATTTTCAACGTATAATGTTGATAACGACGTTAACAAAAACCACTGCGCAGTTAAATACCATGGTGCTTGGTGGTATGTTTCTTGCATCATTCCAATTTAAATGGCAAGTATCTCAAAGGTCATCACAATTCCTTTGCTGATGGTGTGGACTGGGCTGCCTGGAAAGGCTATTACTACTCTCTAAAAACAACAGAAATGAAATTTCGAGCAAGCTTATAAAATTGAAATATTTTTAAATAGAAATCATATATATAACTTGTCATGTTTCTTCAGCAATAAAGATATCTTTTCGCAAAAATCAAAAATTGGTTTATATCATACTTTCAAGTGAAACTTTTCTACTATACTAGTATTTATATGACTCAACAAGCATTTCATTTATATCTTACATAATGAAACAATGTCTAAAAAAAGCTTCTGGATCAATTATGGTGAATTCTAAAATCTACAAACTTCAACAGAAAAAAAGTTGTATGCACTTAGTTAATAGTTTTGTTGGTCTCACTGATAAATGTAGTGAAGAGCAAAAAATAACATTGTTTGGTAATATTTAGCACGAAGGAGGTGAAGCCATTGAATGCTCGCTTTTGTTGATATAAATTGCTGCAAAATTATGTTAATTTAATTTTGTGACATATGATAACACATTGATACTAGCACATATAGCAAACACCTTTTAGGTGCAATTTATTGTAGTCACAATGTACAACAAAAATTTATAGATTAACTGAAAACTTATGTGGTACTTCAGTTGAATTTTACAGAAAGCAATTTTTCAATAGGAAATTTATAAAGTGTATCAACGAAGTTCCACTGTTATAACAACATAAGTAAATAGTTGTTCTCCCCACAATGATTCTAATCAAAAAGACTCAAGTTGTATAATGTGAAAAATATTAACTGCTAAATAATAAAAATCCATACCCTGTGTTTTTAACACTAGTAAAGTTTTTGTTTGAGATGACCTATTTTATCTTGAATCTTAAAGCATGTATATATTATAATAATTAAAGTAAATTTGTCATTTTTGTGACAACACTGCTTACTATACTTATTTTAAAATTTTGTCAGCCAGTTTGGAAAAATTTAAATGCTTCAGATTGATGATATAAAGTATTTAAATACTATAATATGCTCCTATAGTATAAACTTGCATTTTATAAATTTTCAACTTTTCTAATTTAGAAAGAATTAATATCTGAGTTTGATAATATTTCAGTTTATTGATGAGATAACACAATAATAAACTGAAGCATAAAACCTTTTCTTAAGGTGATTATGCGTTTTATTAACACAATAAATACAGTGGGGTTGTTTGCTTTGAGCAAATCTGTCATAAAGAACGTCACATCAATATTTTACAAAACATTTTGTGAAGCAGATTAAATTATATTCATTTTACACACAAAAAATATCTGAATGCTGCAACAGAAAAACATCTAAAAACATAGAAAACACAAAAGAAAAAGGGCCCAATAAAAATGAGTTGAGATTATGATTCAATAAAACAAATATATCCAACATAATAACACAAAATAATAGCTATTATTTTTTAAACCGTTGTTTGCCGCATTTTTTCCAGTTCAATATAGTAAAAAATCGTACATAAAAAACATGCACCCATCATAGCTTCAAATGTATAGCCTTTGCCTAAAATTTCATAACTTTGTGTAGTTTATTTCTCTCATTAGCTGATTCAGTTTAGAGTGCGGTAGAAGTCACATGACCCGACTCTACAACGTATTCAGGCATACATAAAGTACAGCATGCCCTCCTCATCATCCTTCCACATCCGGGTTTGCTCTCGTCTGGCGGAACTTGAGTTCTGGCAAAGTTCAAGAACACTTGTTCCAAGGTCGTCTGACTCACAGAGTAGTCTTCAATGTTGAGTGACACTTTATTCGACTCCATCTTTTCAAATATGGCCGCCCAAGAAATATTTTCTCGGGGAATATCATACTACAAAAAAGAAATGAATACTGAAATAACATTTGCAAGACTGGAAAAATATCTGTTTAGGTTTTTGGCAAACTGCAACGCTCATCTCAAGAAACATATTTATTCTCTGTGCTCAAAGGTATTTGTTTTGGCATTGTTATAATTCGGCAATTTATAAGCTTACTATATTTTTGTAACATTGCACAAAGATTTTTAATTGCTGATTTAATTGCGCTAGTATAAGATGCATTTTATTTGTGGGGCAATAAAAGAATTACGCAGGTTTATAGTCACTACCCCTGTGAAAGAGCCCGGTCCCTTAGCCGGTTTTGAAATACCATTTCCATCAGGCATGCCTTATAGAAATGGTATTCAAACACCATTTCAATTTTAAAACAATTTTTTAAAGCATATCTCTAGATAGTTCAATAAAGCAATTTGTTTGCATTTAAAAGTATTGTTATATATTATTAAGTTTTAAAAATCACCAAAAAGCTTTCAATGAAGTTCGAACATGTGACTTTGTGTTTAAGCAAGTTCTCTAACCCTTAGGGCTTAGACAATGGCTGCTCCCTAATTATAGATCAAAAGTTTGACGAACTAAAATTTATTTAATAGTTCTCAAATTTTAAAACTCATGCTGTCTTTACCTGCACAGAGTTTTGGTGAACATCCTTCAGTGTAGAATCTGGGAAGTTTTGAGCAACAAAGTCTTGTATTGGCTGAATATCTGGCAAAGAGCCATCCGCAGGGTAGCTAACTCTTGCTATTAGTGTGTAACCAGCTCCAAACTTGCTCTTCAAGTGCTGCGTGCTGCCGAGACATCTGTACTTGCCGTTCACCATGATAGCCATTCTGGTGCACAGGGCTTCACACTCTTCCATACTGTTTTAATGCCAGAAATGGTAGATTCAAAATGAAAATTTTAAAACAATGTTTTAAAGAAAATCTTTCGATACTCCAATAAATCAATTTGTTTATATTTTAAATTGTTGTTATGTTAATGAATTATGTAATATGACTAAATAGAAGTACTAATACTATTAGTTAAATATTGGTGTATTAAAGGTGACACTTCTTTATTGTTACCTTTATCAAATTGATTGAAACTGTATTTGTTCATATGAAGACAACAGACAATAAATAAATTTGTGTTTAAACAAAGCAAATAATGGCAATATACCCTAAATTGACGTTCTAATCTACGCAGTTATGCTATATTAAAGTTCATAAAAAGTTATGAAACTGCTTTTAAAAAGTCACTTTGCTTATAAAGATGCAGAAAAAGCAAATGTTTTGCCTCAATAAATATGATATTAAATATAAATTCGTTTTTAGTTATTTCAAATTTCATTTATTGCAGTTTCTCTTTTCTCAAAGAGAAGACAACTCATAAATATTTAATTCAATATTGTTTTTGACCTCATAAAATTGCACTCTGCAATATTTTCAAGAGTTTTACTGCTGGCACAGTTTTTTAGTAAATATTTTGCCAATAATCTAGTTTAGATTTATATTTCAAATCACAATAGTTTAGTAAGTAAACAGACAGCTGTTACCTATGAGATGTGAGTATCAAGGTTTTGCCACTTTCTCTGTTTTTATTCAAAGTCTTCCAAAGCATTCGCCTGGCTACTGGGTCCAATCCTGTGGTGGGTTCGTCCAGGAATATAATGGGTGAGTCACCAATCAGTGCAATGGCTGTGCTTAGCTTTCTCTTGTTTCCACCACTAAAAATAATTGACGCAATAATTATGATAAATAACTTTGAGCTGTTGAAACAGCAATGCTGGTTTTGTATTATTTGTTACAATTTTGCTCAAGTCTCTGCAAATAAAAACTAAAGCAACTCTTTTTATTACTAGAACTTAAAAGATCTACATGATGTAACTAGAGTTAGATGTCTAAATATTTTGGGGCCGAAAATATTACAATGAAAATAACAAAATTACACATTAGCATTTCCAATAAATAATGACACATTTTAATTATTAATTAAGTAGGTTTAATAGTTTTCTCATTCTATTTTAGCTTTAAAGATCACTTCTTTATAGAGTGTCAGAAGTACACGTACCTGTATTCCTTAGTAAGCTTCTTGCTGTGTTTAGTTAGTAGAAGAGAGTTGATGAGCTCGTTAGCTATTGGACCAATAGATTTCTCAGGAATACCACGCAGCCTCCCGTACATGTACAGCATTTCCTCTCCAGTCATCTGATCAATTAGAGCGTCAAACTGGGGACAGTACCCGATGGTCTTCTGTACCGAATGGATGTCTGTGCGGATGTTCTTCCCGTTCATGTACGCTGTTCCTCCAGATATTGACTCATCTCCTGTCAGCATTCTGAAAGTAGTTGTCTTTCCAGCACCATTCACACCTGTGCAAGCATAAACAGCGCTCTTTATTTAAAGATCATGAAAAGGTTCGCAACGTTGTTTGCAGTTAATTTTAGTTCACATCTAATGTAATTTTTTTTTTCTCGCAACAGCTGCAGCTGCTACAAAAATGTGACTAACCGAAGTACTTTCAAGAGTTGGTTTTGCTACGCAAGAAATGTTCTAGTCAACGTACTCGGTTTGACTAAAATTGATGAAGGGGTAATAAAAACACTTTTACAACATAACTTCATAGCTTTATAATATTGCAAACCACTTCATTTCCAAGTAGCTTTAAAAGCTACTAATTTTATTTTTTATAAAAACCTTTTAAGGTTTCACGCTTACCTAACAATCCAAAACATTCGCCTTTAGGGATACTTATATAAATATCCTCTACAGCTTTGTGGTCACCAAAGTATTTAGTTAGTCCGGAAATGAGAACTTGATTGTTCTGTGCAGCTTGCTCTGGAGTCTCACTCAGGATTTTTTTCTTCTCATCTGCCACATCTCTATCAAGGGTGAGATTACTCCTGTAAAAATTATTTCCCTTTCTTTCAATAGCAAATACAACTTCTACCACAAAATATATTACAAGTTTATAATATTTAACTAGTGACAAAACATGTGAATAAATTTTTGTAGACTTTAGTATTAAGAAATATAATTTTAGTGTGAATCAAATTCTCTCGTAATCGGATTGACTTACTGTTCAGAAGAAATCACAACCTTTGGTCTTATTTTGTAAATCAGCTTCACTAAAATTTCTGTTTCTATCAGAACTATTATTAGCCAGCAGAAAATACACTGAATAACGAGAAATACAGCATATTTTCCAACTCCTGCATCTGCCCATGCAAAATAGTTTTCTTGATAGTTTATGCAGTTATCTCCACACGTGTCTATAATAAATAAATTATCGAACTTTAACTCATGTGCCTTTTTGTAATATTTTGAGTTGATGTGAAAAATACCTAAAAAACTAGATTTTAGCAATCAGTAATATTAATCATATCAGTAGCAATTTAATTCAAAGGTTTTACTTGTAGAACATATCGTTGATATTTTACAGTTACTTGAACAATGATATTACATTAGTTTAGGTTATGAGGTTTTTTATGCATTAATGCATTGCAACCTACGGCATAAAACAAAATGAATGATATACAATGTTGATACTTGTATTAGAACATAAACTGGATACACTATTATTTAATTTTAAGGTTCATAGGTTTACCTTTGCAACAGGCATCTTCTAGATCGTCACCAAACAGATCACAGATTTCCAGCAGAGAATCTTTTCCTGGATCTCTTCCATAAACATCTTTAGGTTTGGTGTTGAAGCATAGATCGAGGAAGTCATAATTATTGTAAAGTTTAGCCAGTCCTTTAGACAAGTTGTAGTTTGGAAAGAGTACTAAGAAGATCCAGTCTAAGTATTTACCTATGTCTTTTGTTTCTTCAATAGCTCCAAGAATGTCAACAATGAGTGAGGGAAAGATACCTGTGAAAACAAATAAAAGTAGAATACAATAAAAACATATAATAAATTATTAAAATCCAGAAAAAAAAATACAATTAGCTCATGTCTTTTGATGGAATTCTCAGGTTTTCACTTCACCAGAATTGCTTCACATCGCAAAATAGCCATCATACAAAACTTGGGCAAATTTATAATCACCATCCCTGGGAGAAACCATATTAGAAAAAAGTTTTTTAAAGCGGCTAGGGACATGTTTATATGTGGCACAGGAGCAATTGACACCACCAATAGTCTCCACTAAAGATTAAACCCATTGCCATGGGTTTAATAAGCCAAAACTCTAACGGTCTAATCTCTAGGCCACAGCTGCTCCATAATATAATCACCACATATATATAACTTACATACATTATACAGAAATAATTGCTTTCGTACCAGTGAGTTGGTTGTAGAAAACGATTACAACGTAACCAGTAGCTGCTCCACTGAAGGCAAACTGCAAGGTGTACATGGTGGGAAGTATGGCAGCTGCGTGAAGAATCAGTAAACCAATGATGTAAGCGGGCTGGGCATTGCCATCTTTAATGTCTGCAAATAAATTTTCCAAAACACTTTTAATAATTATTTTTGTTTTAGTTCGAAGCAAATAGCTATAAATAATTCATTGAAGATGAAATAAAAATTAAAATACAAAAATACTAAATAAAAAATGTATAAAAATTATACCTAAATTAGCAATTAGCAAATCAATTGTTACAGCTATAGCCATTAGCAAAGGTAATGCAACTTTAAATTATCAAAACATATACGGCTTTGGTGTAAATAACTTCAAAGAAACATTATTTAAAAAATTTTTTACCAGTATAGTTCTTGATATCAGCTATAGCAAACATTATGACTACGATAAGACAGGGTATCATGAAGTTGATAAAATCCCAGGTGAATGTGGACAGCCAGAAATTGTACCATTTCACTCCACTCACCATCTGGCTATGCTTCACCTTCCTAAAATATTGAAACCATAACACTTTTAATTTAGTTGCATTAGATTTTGTCTCATTCAATTTTTGAAGATTACTTTGACCTAAAGTGACATTATGTATTTATAAAAAATAGTTTTGCTATAAAATAGGCTTCAAAACTTAGCTCATCACTTTTCTGCAGTATTATTATCGTGAAGTATCATAATTAAAATATTATAATTATGATAATCATTATACTATGATTTAAGAATTACAGACATTTTTCTAAAGTCTTTGTGAATATCAAAACATAAAATAGAAATACTAACTGGGCTCTCTCGGTAATCAGAAACACCACAAAACTGGTTGATAGAAATGCCAGACCAAACAACAAGTTGAAGGAGATGGTAAAAGAGTCAGAAAAGTCAGAAGCCATGGCGTTTTCTGCCTCAATGGCAGATTTGGCATTCTCGGTCTGAGGCAGCGGATTATTGGCAGCACTGAATGAGTATGAGTCATTCACAAAGTAGTGGAGCAGGGCTTGATCAGCATAGAGTAAAGCTACTGGTGCCACGTGATAACCAGCTATGTTGTGCAACACTCTGATTGACTCATTTAACTGGTTAAACTCAACTGCTAAAATTGTGTTGTAGTTGAATTCCTGTAACACACAAACAAGTTTATACTAAATAAACTTTTATAGCTTGGTAAGCCTCATACAAGGAATATATAGCGAGTTTCATAGTTCGAGTTTTGCCACGAGTTTTATGTCGAGTTCCAGTTGCCAATTGCATAGCGGTGTGCTATATTGGGCTCAGCTAACAAATGGTAATACACTAGAGTAACATGAAATATCATCCTATTTTACACTACATTGCAATCTGCTTTATTTACATGCATAAAATAAGATAAAATAACATAAATACTAGATACATTATACATTAGTTGAATTTCTCAATACTTTCATGACAATTTAGCATCAATATTGTTAAAGGAGTTTTGTACATGAAATAATATAATTTTGCCTTATGTTCGTAAAAGAAGTACACATATTTGAATGTTAAAATATTACCTTCAAGTTGTTTTTAGCTTTATCTAACAAGGCTTCTTCTACATCGTCAACTTTTACCACTTTGTGATCTGGCTGTAGCTTATCGAATTGATTAACAAATGCTGTGGACAAGCCTGGAGGTGCAGTACCTGGATTGTAAAATGTCTACAACAAACAAATATCATTTTCTCTAATTAATATCTTACTATTAGTATTTCTATAAAAATACATTGTTCAGGTCTGAATAAAAACATTGGAATAACAACTTGTTAAATCTCTAAATTCATAGATAGTTAAAAACAAACATCTTTAATGATTTTCTTACTTCTGTGTAGTCAAACATATTAATGTCTAAAGTTCTTTTAGGGATCTCTAGCTCAGGGTACTCTATTTTCAACACTATAATAGTGAGGGCGGCAAAGAAGACTGGTAGGAGAACTTGAGAGAGAGTCAGCACTTTGTTTCTCCAACTGTAAATCATTCGCTTAAACAGCATAGCTTTAAACTGTTGAAGCAGCAACGCTAGTCCTGTATTCTTTGCTACAATCTCTTTTGTTTCTGCAAAGATAAATCAAAGCAACATTCATTAACTAGAAATTTAGAAGATTTTTGAATATTCTGTATCATCAAATATTAAAACGAATGCAACATTGAACCTACAGTGCTTTAGATTATTATAAGCATTTTGTTATCAAAACCAAATAAAAAGCTACAGATACAAACGATTAGAAGAGTTCGATTAGTGCAGTGTAGCAAAAGCTTTAAAAATTAATCTAAAATGCGAATAGTCCAAAATGATATAATGCTTTTATAGTTATAGATTATGCATGTTGATTGTTAATATTATTTTGCCAAACCACAAACTCAATCCGTTGTAATGTATAAGCACAATTTGTTATTTTGAAAGCATCTTTTTCAACAATGTGCCTGCAAGCTTTAGAAGTGAGTCATGGCATTATAGGAAAATTATAAACTTCACTTAAAGTGTGCAAGCCTTAAAAATATCAATAACTTTCAGAAAACACCACACAAAGCATGTGATAAAATTATTCAGAAAACAACTGTTTAACATCTCTTAACAAAATTTCAACTGCTATGAAACCCTTTATATATTCTATTATCAGCTTTTCTATAAGCTTTTAACACCCTGAAACACATGACACTTTAGATTCACCTTAACACATGCAACACCTTAAACACACCCTGTTACATCTGACATTTTAGACACACCTGGACATACATGACACTTTAGACACACCCTGACACCTTAGACACCTTCTAACACATTTGGCCCTTTAGACACCTCTTGACACAACTGAATCTTTAGACACACTCTCACACATGACACCTTAGACACCTTCCGACACATGACACCTTTGATACCTTGTGACACATATGACACCTTGGACACACTCTGACACATGACACCTTTGACACCTTGTGACACATATGAGATTTTAGAGACACACTGACACATGACACCTTAGACACCTTCTGACACTTATGACATCTTAGAGACACACTTACACATATGATACCCTAGACACACCCTGACACCTTAGACACTTTGACACCTGACACCTTAGACACACTCTAACACATGACACCTTAAACACACTCTGACACATGTCACTTTAAACACCTTCGAACACATATGACATCTTAGGGACACTCTGACACATGACACCTTTGACACCTTGTGACACATATGACCTCTTAGAGACACACTGACACATATGATACCCTAGACGTGCCCTGAGACATCTGACATCTTAGAGACACTTGGACACATTACACCTTATAAAGTTTATGACACCCACTACACATATGATTCTCTGGACACAGTTGGCATGGAAAAATCAATTTAGTATGTATTTGCACTTGCAAAATTTCAATAATATTACTTAATAAAAAATATCAGCAACACCATTTATGCCTTAACAAACTTTAAACACGTGCATCATATTTATCGTGTACATTTGCTATGTGATTCAATCCGCTCTATTTATATCTAGTGCACTTGCAAAGACCCATATGTGCAATGCCTAATATTATCTTCATTCAGCTATGCTATGTTTTCTTACCTGTAGCTTCTTCATCTGCAAATTTATAAAATATTTTAGTGACAAATAAAAGCCAACACTTTACTATCTTATCAAACTCTAATATTACTGAAAAGTGAGAACTGTTAAGCAAAGAACCAGCCAAATACTTGCTGCAATATATTATTTTCATGGCTGGAAAATCACAAGATTCTTGGGGGGGGGGGGGAAGTGGGTAACAGATCTAATTATCTTAGCAAACTCGTTCCAACAATACTTCATATATCCTTTACTTTGAAATATAAACTTTCGTGAAGGCTTAAAGTGTAAAAGCCATGCATTTTTCAATCTCTAAATACTGTGTTTTTAGCTTACTTGCTTCTACCGCCATATCATCAACCCCTTCTTCTTCAGAGTTTATAGAATCTTCTCCAACTCTAAAACAGCCATTATCGATCATCGAAAATACCCCAATGTTTTAAAAGCTAATTAAGAAAATCACATATAATATAGTTGGACAAAAGTTTTGTTAGCACAAGTAGCGTTATTTTGAGTTATCTTGACATAAATTGAGGATTTGAAACTGTAAGTTTTTAAAACTTTAGGATTTTAAAACATGTGTTTTAGAAGTTTGACTAACTTCATAAAAACTTCTTCCATGGTGGTTACAGATGCTCCATATCCCAGAATTCCAAGAGATTCTTTTTCTTTCTCAATTTCAGCAAACATCTGAGGGAAAGCAGAGACGTAGTTTTCAGGCAATATGTATGAAAGTTCTGCCCCGATGTCCGCTGGTTAAAATAGAATACTGGTTAAAATAGAATACTGGTCAAAATAGAATACTGGTTAAAATAGAATACTGGTTAAAATAGAATACTGGTTAAAATAGAATACTGGTTAAAATAGAATACTGGTTAAAATAGAATACGAAAAGAAATAAAATTAAAACAGCCAATTAATGGTTACATAATGCCTAACAAAATGCTATTTATAAGTAATATGTAACGCAATGCATATATAAAGTTTCATTAGTATGTTTATAACACTAATTGCATAGTTTTCCAAGCAAGTAATATAAAATTAAAAATACTTAAAGCAATATGTAGTTAGCATCACAAGGTAGTTGTAAGAAGCAGCCAGAGGTTTAGACGTGACTTTTGTTTTGAATTTCTTTCCATATATATAGCTACTTAGCCTATCAACAAATTACTAACTTTTTTCATTTTTCAGTAGCCACTGATAAGTTTATTTTTCAATATTATAAGGTTATTGTTATTGTATTATAGTGATGCTGCAAATATTGCAGCGGCAAATGCAGAAGAAGCAGAAATGAATGCAAGCTAGAGTCTCACCTTCCAGTTTACTTTCTGGTACGTGTCTCTGGAGAAGTTCAGTTACTTTACTCACATCACAGTTTTCATCTTTAGTCATCACCATATGATACCCTGCCCCTGAAATGTATTGTTTACAACCTCAACTATCACATGTTAAAAATTACTTGTTTAAATTATTCATTACAGTACGTGGTTGTAGAATGTATGAGGTTTATATGGCTTATTTAGATTTTCTACACTTGGTTCCCTAATTAAACAATAAAGCTAAAAGAAATTATGTCTAAATACTCGTTTTGTTAAGCATGCTTATATAAATACAGGCATGCACAGCTTTGAAACTTAAAAGCAACAGTGTTATATATAATAAAACACATTTTTCATACTGATAGTTATTAGTTTATAGGCTAAATGTTTTGCTATTGGATAATTAAAAGTATACAAGGTTAAATAGTTACGATGGAATCGCCTCACAAAACATGCTGCAAATAGTTATTTGATAGATTTTTTAGTGATAAATATTTTTCAATATTCATTGAAAAAACGCAGCTCAGTATTTTAAAGAGCCAAGTTTTATGACAAAGTACCACTTCACCATAGCAACACTCTCATACCACGTCACCATAGCAACACACTCTCATACCACGTCACCATAATATATAGCAATACACTCTCATACCGTATCTCTTCTTGAGGAAGATGGAGCTGCCACAGCACTGCACTACTCCGTCAGCAAGTATAGCAATCCTATCACCAAGATGGTCTGCCTCATCCATGAAATGTGTAGTCAGTAGAATTGTCCTTCCAGCTCTTTGGGATTGTAACAGATCCCACATGTGTCTCCTAGCTGATGGATCCATGCCAGATGTTGGTTCATCTAGTATTACTACCTGAAAACCAAATAATTTACATCCAAATAAGTTGCTTTGCTTTTTTTAGTTTAAGCTTTCAAGTAAAAAATTCTCACGCAATACAAGTATTAGTTTAGTAGTGCAAACGGTGTGTATAATACATGCACATCAGAAATAGTTTGGCGTCTAATGGCTTTTTTAAGGTTTTCTCTTGTTTTTCACAGTGTCTTGAATTTATATAAAAATATGACTTGAAAACATATCAGGCATAATAGCTCTTATTTCAATAAGTTATAAAAGTCATCTTTTAGCTCACTAGCATTACTGCGTTGTGTAAACGATTATTTACAAATATACTTTAAAGAACATTTTTATTTGCCAATTAAATATATATAGGAACCGATTAATGTATTATTGTGTTGATTAAAATTTAAATTTGACGGTATGTATCATGAAAGTGGTAAAACTTTAACAGCAATAATGAAAAAAGACAATTTTTTTCCAACAGCATGTGTGAATTGTCTCACCTTGCTGTCTCCAATCAGAGCGATTCCCACAGATAACTTCCTCTTCTGACCTCCAGACAAGGTGTGAGCAAACTCTTTCCTCTTCTCCCCTAGTCCTAGGCTATTGACATAATAGTCTATTTGTTTCTCAATGTCAGATGCTGGGCAGTGCTTCAGCTAAAGAATAAAATTATCTCGATATATAAAAAAATAGAAATTTGTTATAATTTTTTAAAAAAATGAATTATTGGTTTTTCATATTTAAGTCAAAAAATTCATCCAAAATGATTAACAAGTCATAAGAATAATTTACGATGTTAGATATTTTGGATAAGCAAAAATGGATCATTGAATGTTTTATCTCTTACAGAACAAATATCATTCGATTGAGTTGGCTGTTATAAAAAATAAATTTTTGCAAATCCAGTATATCGGAGTTTCATTTTATATTTATTTTATAGGAACTTTTTTATGATTGCACAATTTTTGAGTCAAGCAGCTTTACACAACATGCACGCATTAGTTTAGTCACTTTAAAAAACTTACCTTGGCAAAGAAGTAGAGATGCTCTTCAACAGTGAGGTTGTCAAACAGGATGTCATGCTGAGGACACAGTCCTAGGCTGGATCTAACACTTGCCAAGTCTTTCCTGATGTCATAGCCATTTATAATAGCTGTGCCGCTGGTTGGTGGGAAAAAACCTGTTGATAAGATCAAAAATAATTAGTTTCTTGTTTTAAGTCTATTATTTAGAAACAACATTTCAAGTTACTAATTGATGTTTAAAAACAGATTCAAAAGCTTCATTTTTAAACCATCAAATTTTTAACACTGACTAATGCAATGCTTTAACTTATAGCATATATATTATAATTATTAGAAAAATTATATTTATAGCCAAAATTTTTTGCAATTTCAACAATAAGTAAACAAAATTAGGCAAAATGTGTGAAACCAGAAAATACTTGTAAACTTCTCACCAGTCAGCATAAACATTGTTGTGGTTTTTCCAGCTCCGTTATGACCAAGAAGTGCTGTGATTTGCCCTTCATACATATTCAAGCTGACGTCATTTACTGCAATCTGAACAAACAGCTTTGTTTCAAGGCTGAGCTTAATAAAGTTTAATGAACAAATCTTTCATATTATTTCTATCCGCAAATTTCTACACCATTAAATATGATTGAGTAATGCAGCACTACAGTTGTGTTATTATGACATGTTTTACCCACGCATAGTGATTATGTATTGAGACAATGAGAGTCCAAAGTGCTTTTCTGAGATACAGGCAGAGTACTTATGCATGTATATTTAAATAATCTGACTTCACCTCAAAATAAATTGTTTCTAACTTTTCATGAAAACATGAATTATGTTTCGATACAAACTGCCTACCTTGGTGACTCCATTACTTTTAAACTTTTTCCTCAGGCTTTTGATCTGAATTCCTGCAGTCAGGTTTACTGGGTCAGGTTCAAACTGTTGAACTTTCTCAACTGCTACATCTTCCACATCCACTTTAGAACCAGTGCCTATCAGAACTGTCTCAGGTTTAGTTCCGCACCAGTATGATGGCTACAGAAGTAAACAAGTTGTTAAACAAAGTGTGATTCAGTATTGAGTAGGATTTCGTAATGCAACAATTAGAGCGGCGACAAAATACTGTGAACAAACTGCCTGGTGGTTTGGACGTTCATATATTTGCATGATTTAACAATATTATATTTAGCTTATTCTAGAATATTTCATTTCTAGTATTCACAAGACCAATCGTTGCATGTGTTTGAATCATCCAGTTGCCAACTGAATTTTTATTCTAGTGGATGATAGTAGGACAGGATTTTAGCACCAAAATGTTTTTTACCCACATCTATTTATAAGTCAAATACTGTATTTTATTTTTTGCTAATTTTATACAAAATAACTTAAAAAATAGTATTTTTTTTAAATGTTATTATACTAAACTTTTTTGTTCCTCAATCTACAAATTATGTTATCGTTAGACTACTACTCACCAATACAAAGAAATAAGGAGGTTGGGCAACTCCATAGTCACCTGGGAAAACTGCATCAATATACCAAAGGAGAAGTGAGTGCAAGATGCAATCAACAAACAGCATATAAAGTACTTGTCCAAATGCAAAGTTATCATCAACAGTGGGTGGCTGATTCAGCGTCCCCCACTGTACTCCAGCATCTGAGAAAAAAAAATTAAATACTGAGTATAGTTTTTAAAACAAATCATGAATAAAATCAACTAACAACATATGCATCTAGCAATTAACTATATCAAGTTTGTATCTATTGTATGCAAAGTTTAGGAAATGTAATTATTTTGTAGATTATAGGACTTAAATTTCCTGTGTATTTTGATACGCTTTGTTATAATTAAAATTAGAAACTCAAAGAAACTTACTACTAAACATTCAACTTTTTAAATTTGTGCAACTGCCTACAATTATTATTGGGCTCACTATAACAAAGAAAACTACTTAAAATCATTTACTGTCTACTCCAAGTTATTTAACTAATTTAATTCAAGAGCTTAATTGTTGAAACAATATTATAATATATTCCAGTTTAGTAGAAAACCAACAGAACAGGCTACTCAAGTTAAAACAGAGTGAAGTCAAACCTGTTTTCTCAGCATCTCCTATGATTATCATACCAATAGACATGGCCAGGTTGAAGTCCAGACAGCACGCTGTTTTAGCTCCGGCAGACATGTTTTCATACGGCGTGACGATGAAGAAGAACGGGACGTATGACAGGAAGTAAATTATTCCTCCGGCAGCTGCTGCCACGTTGGCTACAAGACATAACGTCATCAAACTGCAACATTATCTTAAACTATATGTCTCTGTGAGAAATTTTTTGATTATTATAGATTGGGATTAATATTGAGCCCCTCACTATGCTGGCAATATATATCTGCCGTTGCCTAAGGTAACCAAAATGCTCTTTCATTAATAATATTTGAACACACGGCCATGTATCATTCTAATCCCTAAGAACTCTATACTAAGCCAAACTACACTGTTTTAGAATATATTGTAAAAGTATGCTTAATTTGTGTTCTAGTTGGTTATTTTTAGTTTGTTATTTTCTGGTATACAAAGTAGAAAATAAAATATTTAAATATAGGAAGATTCAGCTAAACGCATAATTTGCGAAATTATACATAGGCCCTACGTAGTTTTATATTCATGGCAAAACACTTTATGTAATATCTTGATATATGAATCTTACAATAAGTATAAAAGAAACATCTATTGGGAGCCAACTTTTTTGATAACAAAATTAATTAAACTAAATAATAGTGAATGACAAGGTATGTATAGTAAGTTATAGCGCTTACTTCTCATTAGATAAAATTTAAATGTTTGCTAGTAGCAGTTATGGAATATTAAATCACTGCCTTTCCAAGCTTTCTATTATAGATTTTTCATTTGATGTTTAGACACAGCTGCATCAATAAAACCACAACTATACAAGCTTATTCTAACAGCAACCGCAAATTTATTTTTACAGCATTTATAATGTGAAGCAATGGAAGTGCAGTGAATATATGAAAAGTAGTAAAATAATTTTTTTTAAAAGTTACCTTTATTAAAGATGGCGCTGATGACAAAACAGAATGAGGTCAAGGCCATTCCATAGAGAAGGAAGAAGAACCAGATCAGAGTGAAGTTAGAGTAGGCAAGGACAATCCTTTCTAGATTCCTCTGGCAATTTTTAAAATTATATTGTGAGTTCAAATACTCTATGCAGTATTTATGTTTTCAAATAAACATCCAATTGTTTATACTTACTTTAGCAGGTGAAGTAAGAATGAGTGACATAAATAAAGTTATGAAGAAGAAAAACACAAAGTACTTGAAGTACCAGGAGAACCACTGCAGCCAGTTTGACATTCCCATCATACGCATTGACTCCTGAAAAAAATTGACAACACTTGAAATCGTATTCTCTTGTATTCTCTTCGGATTCCCTACGCGTAGGGGTAACTGTAGGCCCTACGCGATGACCATTCAGTAACCATCACGCGTAGGGGCGCAATTATTCGAGCAATTACAGTAATTTTCCTCTGACATTGCGTCATTTTTGTAAACGAGTATAAGCGGTAGAATAGGTAGTTATGTTGTTTATAACCAGATCTATGTATTATAGCTTAAATAAAATTAATTTGTAAAACATTTTACAAGCAAGAATATTAATACAGTGAACTGTACAATGAAAAGTAGAAAAATTTTAGCAGATGCTGCGTAAACCTAATAATTATCATCAAAACATAACTCATACTTTTACAGCCTTTAAAAAAGATGTATACCAAATCAACAGTTGATGCACTTCATTTTTTAGCAATTGTTATTTTGATTCAAAATAATTAAAAATCTTCTAGCTGCTAACTGTCACAACAAGTTTTTAATATAAATTGAAGTAAGTATGTCTTTAAGTTCAAATTTTCTTAACTGTTTTCATATTATTGACTGAAGTTTGTTCAACTTCCATGGCAATTAATTTTGCATTAAATATCAATATTTTCCCCAGTAGTGTTTGGTAAGTAACAAAGCAATTCATTCACTTTTGTATAGTCCTTTTAGAGTGTCTGTTCGAAACCAGAGTTTATATTACTATAGTTGCTAAAGCAAGCGAGCAACTCTATTGACAACTTATATAACCTCTACACTAAATTTATAATGCATAGATGCTAAAACCAGGACTCTTGCCTACTTGCAAGCAAACAGAAGCAAACAAAAAATAAACAAAAATATATTTAGAATTAAAGTAAATTGACAAGTTAAAACATGCTAGTAACAATTAAGAACAAAGTGTTACTAATTTTATCCGAGCTTTATTATACATTATATGTGGGTTCCTTTGTGTGCATAGTTAAAATTAGCAAAAACAAAACTTGTTTACTTACGATCATAATCAAGAGACAATAACTACTATTTTAGATAACTTTTAAACATGGCAAAAGTTTGCTATGCTCCAAATTTGTGTAAAAACGTTACTTTTTTGAACTTCAACTATAAAACTGCATATTAAATTAAATCAAATTTAAATTAATAAAAAAACAATAAATTACCTTCAGTTTCATTTGTTTTTCATAAGTTACTTCCTTTGGTATCTGCAGAGCTAGGAAGATGAAGCAAATGATTATGATGAACGGTAGGTTCACTTTGATGACGGTGATGAAGGTGTCGGTGGTGTAGGGAGGGGATGGAATCTGTTCCAGGTTTACACTTACATTGGACTTCGACCAATCAGGATTCAATATTGACAAAATACTTTTGTGCAAGGCGTGTTGAAAAAGTAAGAAACCTTCAGCATTGTACACTGCAATATATAAAATATATAATAAAGTTAACAGTACAATCAAATTATCTTTTTACAGTACACATTTTGCTTCATTTTATTTCATGTGAATGGTATTGTATATAGCTATAAATTATCACAATTTCTAAGTTACTAGAGCGAGTCTACACTCATAAAACTATGCAAAATATTATCGATTCCTTTTTGGGAAGTTGTCTCCTCACCTGAATAATTTGCAAAGGCTGGAAAATTGTTGACTTCATCTGGAAATACTTTTCTATTGGTCCATTCAGCTGAAGCGTAGCCAGCAGACCTCAAATTATACTTGGTTCTACAAAATCAAAAGTTTCAAGTAATACCTGGGTCTCAAAATCAACAGTTTCAAGTAATACCTGGGTCTCAAAATCAACAGTTTCAAGTAATACGTGGCTCTCAAAGTCAACAGTCTCAAGTAATACGTGGCTCTCAAAGTCAACAGACCTAAACTAATACTTGGTTTTATAAATTCGGCAGCTATAACCAACGTTCTACAAAGTCAAAATGTTTAATTTAAATGTTAACCAAGGCAGCTATATTTGGGTGGTTTGCACAAATGTATATTGTTTTGTCTTAGCTGACTTACTCGCAGTGATGAAAAGACAAGGTAATAGTGAAAGTATTAAAACTATGCCTAATATCAAATAAACGTCGTGTAAAAAAAAGTTGTATAATTACGTTGAAGTTTTTCTAATGTCCTAATAAAATATCCATCATTACTGCAACAATACAAGATTGAGTTAGTGTGGGGCCACATGACGCAGATCTTCTGCATGTGGGTACAAATCTGTTGCTTGAACGACTTGCCACACACAGTGAGTTGGCTGGAGATATGAACATTTATTAGCTAATGATCTCAACATTGAAACACACTTGAGGAATAACGAGCAGCTAAAACTGAATAAAGCAGCAAACAATATGAAAAGTATAAAATGCTGCCTATAATATTGGCTGCACCTTTAATTTCAAACTTTACCATTGATTAATGACACAAATTGGATAAAGCTAATAAAATTATTCACCTGATAGTATAAGAGATGTTGAATGGTATATCTGTAACATAGTCTTCAGGATTGTCAAACACAATTCCAGCTAAATAGATCTTTTCATTGTCTAGAGTCTCATTATGAAATATGAGATGTTCCACCATCTTCTCTTCTGTGTCTGCTCCATACACTGCAATAAGTAAAATAGTGTTATTACACTGCCTAACAAAGAGAACAGCAGTGGCTTAGGTGTTAGATCGTTTGATTAGTAAGCACAAAATCATGGGTTCAAATGGCGACAATGGCCGATGGTGATTTTAGGAAGAGCATTGAGTCATAATTGCTCCTGTGCTTTATCTGAATAATTTTTTACTCCGATTCAACAAAAAATCTTTCTCATCAGCGGTTCTCTCAGGGTTAGTGATTTAGACAAATTTGCTTGCCGAAAGTTCAAGCTGCTTAAGAAAGTTTGTGAGTTAAAATTTTACTTGTATTTATACTCCTGTGTTTAAATTATACCACTCACTAGAGCTGATAATCATTATATTATCTCTGTGAGAAACCTTGATAGCAAAATTTTTTATTAGCTGGAAAAGACGTTTTCTGATGTGATGCAGGAGCAATTATTACTGATTGCTTTTCCTAACACCACTTGAACTATTGACCCCATGACATTTTACTAGGTCAGCACTGTAGCCACTGTACTACAGATGACAGTTTTTATAAATAACCAATCTATTCTTACTACACGTTTAATCATATCACTTACAGTTTTCAGAAAGTTTAAGGCCAAGGACATCTAGATTCCCACTCATCTCCTCCATGATTCTCTTGGTAACGGGTGTCTTAGGTGTGTACCCCAAGCCATAGTTTCCATTTAGACTGGGGTCCAAAGATAACAAGAGCTCAGATGGCCATTCGTCCACAGAATATGGAGTGTAGTGTGTAGCAGTATCAACTGTTTCCTCTTTCACCGCTACCCGGATAGCCATCATCACCAGGCAAAGCAAAATCGGTACAAGTATCTCTACTGCAGTGACGAGCTTCTTCCTAAACTGTAGCTTCCAGCTCTTGTATTGTAAGAGGTAGAATTGTGTTAATATCGCCATCTCTGCAGCTCTCTACCTGTACCACAACTAATGTGTTAGCAGCTTGAATCTTAATGAAGAATATTGATTATGTTGCATAATGTTCATATTCAATGCATGCGCAGCAAATATAGACATGCAGCAAATATAGTCACATGTATTGATTAGTCAAAAAATCAATCATGTAGACCGCATAACAATGTTTTCACAAAATCGTGTCATACTGAATCTTGTTTACCTACTTTATAAAAAATGTGGTTGTACTATATATAGGTATTATAAATTATGCTATTATTGCATAGTAAATATGCTATAAAAAAGATGAGTTTAATATATAGGTAATATAAATTATGCTATTATTGCATAGTAACTATGCTATAAAAGTGATGGTTGTAATATACATAGGTAATATAAATTATGCTATTGTTGCATAGTAACTATGCTATAAAAGGGATGAGTGTAATATATAGGTAATATAAAGTATACTATTATTGCATAGTAAATATGTTATAACAAGACTTCTTGTGCTATGGAAACTTTAAATATTATATTTGTATAACTAGTATTATATGTAAACAGATTAAATGGAAAATATCAAAGTAGGTAACGTATGCTTTTAATATAATATTTTATATAGCTAGAAATTGTTCATAGAAAGTGAAACCAAGCATTGATATATGCGTGTGTAGATCAAATTGCATTATATACTTTTTTCCTAACTCAACCTAATATCTAATTTTCTACATTTTAAATGCAATAACTATTAAAATATTATGATGCTTGATGAGTGCACTAATAGATTCATTTATGTGTGTGAACGTAATTTTATATTTCCTTACAATATAACTGCATCTTCACAGGACTGATCCCTCAGGTGACAAAATGGAACAACATGACGCTGACACATGTATAAGAAACAAAAGACTGGCAGCAAATAATAGAGCTTATTCAGCTTTAAACAAAGCATTTAACTATGGGCCACATGTATAGCTGTATGTTTTGCTTAGCATAAATAGAGCCCAGAACAGTTGCGCAACATAAATTATAATCATATAATCATATATTATTGGCACCAGTGACCTACATTACTATTATTGTTGCACTCAACCTACGAGTATTATAATAATTCTGTTGAAACATTTGCCCTACTTATTGGCCTTACATACATTATGTTATATATGATTGTTTTCCATGCAGCAAGACATTTACAGTGGCACAATAGCTTTAGCTATCATCAAGCATGTTATTGTGTTGAAGAAAAAAATGATGATATAATATAATATGGGCTTTTGTTGATTTGAAAAAATATGATATTGTGAAATATTTTTAATTTCTTTATTTAGATTTTTAAATCAACTATATATGCTTCTTTGCTAATAGTTTTACTTAAATAGGTAACATCAAAACAAACACTTAGTATATTGCATATAACATGCAAGTGAAACTTTTTTATGATTTTTATTTTTTTTATCATCTGGTCTTAATTTAAACTTGTAATCAGCATAATTTGCTTTTTTCTAAAACTATAACCTACTTTAAATTATAATGCATTTATTAATGAATAGAGGCAATATATGGTTTTGTCCATTTAGTTGGAGAATATGTATTAAAAACATTGATTATAGTTTTACTACATAATTAAGTGCAAGCCTAAAGTTTTTTAATTAAAATTCAAAGTGGTAGACTCTGAAGATATACTCGAGTCAACTTGTATATAGCATATAACTCAAATATTGGAGTCATCTTATAGCTATTCTTTATCTACAGCTGTTGTGTAGAATTCTTTATATGTAAGAATAGATGCATCTTTTCATGTGCAAAGAAACCTCTGTGGAAAGCTGCAGCATATATTCTAACAAGATTTTTATCTCTCAGGGTCTGTGAGCGTTTGGTTGTTAAAGGATTGTGCAAAATAATTGCCTGCGCCAAAGTTATCTAACCATTGTGCAGAGTACAAACTAGCTTGAAAAATAATTGTCCCCACGCTGATTCGAATCACAGACCTTCGGCTTGCAAGGGCTGTTGGGTTAAATCAACACTAAAGATGGGTATAAAAACTTTGGAATAAAAAAACTTCTGAAGACATTTCAGTAGTAAGTGAAACTTACCAGCTTCTGTTTAAGGTATATGTGACTCCTCTTACTGAAGTACCGGGTGCAGGTAAACCAACTCACTGTGGACACTCTCTGCTATTCTATCAGCTCTTTGCTTAGCAAAACCCTAGAGAAAACTAAGACTAAATGCTAGCAGCTCACAACATGCAAACTGGTTTGCACGACTGCCCCAAGTGCTGTAGCAGCAACTTCTAAGTTGTGTAACATCAAAACAGTGAATCGTTTTTTACTTTTATTTAAATCAGGTTATACAATCTTATATTGAGTAACAAAAGAGCTTTGTCAGCTATGCTTTCAACTGTGCAGTGAGCATTAAATATGTATGAATACGGTAAAAAGCTATTGGTTAGCTATCATTATATTGTGCTATTCAAGCGTATAATGTAACTTTGCTGGCTCTACAGTATATTAAAAACAAGTAAAGCCCTAAGTACCCCGGCCCAATAAAATGTATAATACTAGAGTCACGTATACTATTTATAGCAAGTAATCATTCACATTAGGTTCATTTGTCAATAGCCGATGTCTAGAGGTGACAATGTATGTCACTTCAATACAATAGAGGTCAATAATTAGAAGAAAAATAGCCTATATATAGTAATACTTGTTGTTCTGCACTTGTTTTTATGTTTTGATGGAAAATTCAAGCTATTTTTATAACACTGATTTGCTGATATAAATTATCTTTTATTTTTAAATTAATTTTATTAAACAGGCTGTTAGTTTTAGTCACCGTCACATGAGCATCATGCAATCTTTTCACTTCCGCTTTTGTAAAATTTATGCCTTTTTATACTGTATAGTCTCATCGGCAAATTAAAATAAATTCCAAATGAGTTGAAGGCAATGATTGGCCTAAACTGTTGTCTTATTAATCAAAGGAAAGGGAAATAATGGAGTAGAAAATAATAGATTTCAAGTGTTCTCAAGGAAAACAACATACTGGACTCTGTAGCTTAAAACTTATAATGCAATCAAGAAATAAATGTCTAATAATTAATAATCATACTATAAAATTTATACTCGACATAATGGGATATTTTTTCCACCCTATAACAAGCACTCTTACTAGCATATAGCAAATAGGATAATTTATCGATTTGTGAGTGAGTATATAATATTTATACATATATTTTCGTTAGATTTAGATATTGTTATAATATATTTATAACTTTGCAGACATTAGTTGCAGTTTAGCTTATGTTAGTTTTAGCCAATAGTTACAAGTTACAGTTATACAGTTAGTGTTTCCAGAGTACGATACTGGATTCATCAGATCAGGGAATAGGCAGTATTTTGTACTTTTGCAGAGTAGATACTGTGCCAGCTGATAATTGTTGCTACGTCAGCACGATGCTGTTTGGCACGGATGCCTATGTATTGTGATTCACTTAATGAAGAGTGAATGGATGGAGGACACAGATGCAGGCCACAACTCTATTTTTGTTTATTGCCAACAGTATATTTTCTATGTTAGACTTCATTCATACTTAAACTCATACTCATACTTGTACTTGTACTAATACTATAACCTATAACCATGAAAATTACAAACATATTGTTAACTTAACATTAATTACATAGCTGACAAAATATTTAGTTAATGAAGTTCAAAACAAAAGATAATATAATACTTGATACTTACAATTATTTTGACAATTAAGTATAGATTGCCTGCATCTTTAGCAGGAGCAAAATTGAGCTACACTGACCCATCGATCAAAAACTGTCAGTAAATAGCTATCGCGAAAGCTTTCACAAATAGCTTTCGTTACACAGTGGTTTTTTGGAAAGCTTCCAAAAAGCTACTACAACAGATACTGCACAGTGATCATTGGTATATTTACACAAAATAACATGCCAACAATAATTATAATAGAAATAATAATTTAAATATGTGTAGTTTAAATGTTAAAAGTAAAACTTGTAACAGGAAATTCAAACTCCGTCATGGTCTTATAAAATTATTTACTAGGTAAACACAATTGATCATAACACAATCTACTTAGAGAATATTGGCTAATGCAAATAGAAGCGTCAAAACACTCTCATCCCTATGGAGCCTGCAAAAACTATAAAAATACTTTCAAATAAAAATAGAGGTAGAGTTCTTATGGAATCTGCCATAAAATGACTGAACCAAAGCAGTTTTAATAAATCATAATAATATAATTCTCAGAAAGTTCTTAGAAAGTTAGCTATATTTTTGGTAAGATGCACGATTGTAGACAGGGGTAAGAAAACTCCTATTTTATTCCAACATCAAATGCTTAGGCTAAATTGTACACAAAATTATAAAATCAAAATTGAAAAATAACATTGTTATATGATAGAATTTCAGTTACTGCAAACCCACCAAATAATGTATTAGTTGTAAACTTTGGGTTAGCTCGAGGGGGGTGAGGGGGTCAGTATTTATAGGTACGGGTGGCTTAGCTTGGCTTGCAAAGTAACTAAAGCTCCTGTCAGTCTTTAGGGGGGTAGAGTTAGGACTCTTAGCTTCAGTATTCGTCTGGTGATGCTCTACAGTCTAAGATCCTGGACTCGTACTTACTAATACCCTAACACATTCTATTTCTGACATTCAAATATATTCAGATTCACTCTGTCTCTCACTTCCCCATTCTCTCTCATACACGCATCCTTTTATACCTGCCACCTTTATTCAAACCACACCTACACCACACTCACACTAATGTAAATTTATCTCTGCCATTGCACATTAAATATATGAGGCCGTCAAAGTTTGCTGTCTAGACAACAGAGTTTTTAATTGAAAGTATTAGAATTTTAATCATTAATGTCTATTGATTACACGCATAGTAATTAAGTCTAGCTGTTGTGCATATTAATAGGTCTGTCTACATGTAGACAGACTAAGTGTAGGATGCTGACTTACTCTTAAGCACAATACTGATGGTAATAGGCAGACAGCCAATATCATGTGTTCACCAATACAACCAAACTACCACTAATACCAACGGTTACTAGTCACTATAGTTAGTGTTACTCACTACCATATACTGTTGGTAGTTAGTAAGCCATTATAATTACCGCTATAACAACATTCAAGTCATTGAATAATTTTCAAGTAACTTTATTTCAACTGATCTAATTTATTTATTTCTTATTTTAATTTTTTTCTTTATTCTCCTTTTTATTTTAACTCCTTCTCGTTTGACAGAAGTCACATGATCAGACTCTACAACATATTCAGGCATACATAAAGTACAGCATGCTCTTCTCATCATCCTTCCACATCCGGGTTTGCTCTCATCTGGCGGAACTTGGATTCTGGCAAAGTTCAAGAACACTTGCTCCAAGGTCGTCTGACTCACGGAGTAGTCTTCAATGTTGAGCAACACTTTATTTGACTCCATCTTTTCAAATATGGCCGCCCAAGAAATCTGCTCTCGGGGAATATCATACTACAAAAAAGGCATAATAATAAAATATTGTTACAAGTTCAAAAATCGAAATAAAATTTGTTCAGATTCTTTTGGCAGACTGCCAAGCCTTTATTTTTGTCAACGAATTTATTTATTCTTCTCACTGACAGTTATTTATTTCAACAGTACAGTCATTTTGATTTCATGTATTTTTGTAAAAGTGGCTTTCATTATAATTTGCACAAAGCTCTTTGATTATGTATTGGATTACTAACAGATGCTCTTTGTTTCTGGGTCAATAGGTTGACCAATAAGAAGCTTTTTAATAGTTTTCAAATTTTAAAACGCATGCCATCATTTATACCTGCACAGAGTTTTGGTGAACATCCTTCAGTGTAGAATCTGGGAAGTTTTGAGCAACAAAGTCTTGTACTGGCTGAATATCTGGCAAAGAGCCATCCACAGGGTAGCTAACTCTTGCTATTAGTGTGTAACCAGCTCCAAACTTGCTCTTCAAGTGCTGTGTGCTGCCAAGACATCTGTACTTACCGTTCACCATGATAGCCATTCTAGTGCACAGAGCTTCACACTCTTCCATACTGTTTTAGAAAATTAATTCAAAGCTGCAGTTTAAAAAATATTTTTTCAAGCTTTTTTACATAATATTTGACATATCGATTTTATTTTTTACGTTTAAAAATATTGCTATATTTTTAAATTATGTAATATGAATGAATAGAAATAACATTAATAGATAAATATCGCTGCTATTATTGCCAGATGACACTTATTTATTATTTCTTTTAAAAAATTACTTGAAACTGTGTTTGCTTACAAAGAGAATTGAAGAACAATAATTAGTTTTCTATTAAAATAAAGCAATTAATAGCATTGTAAGCTAAATTAACATTCTATATAATCTACAATTATGCTACATTTAAGTTCACACAAAAATTATGAGATCTTTTTTTAAAAAAAAAATCATTTTGCTTATACGTCAAGATGCACAAAACAAGCAGCTAGCCTCAATAAATATGATGTTATGTTATATTCTATTTAGTTAATTTAAATTTCGATCTTTTAAATTACATAAGAAGACAACTCATAAATAAGTTATTAAATAATATTATAATTTATTATCATAATATTGCACGCTACAATAGTTTCAAGAGTTTTTACCGCTTTTACAGCTTTTTAGTGACCATTTTACTATTAACAGTATATGAGTTCAGTAAGTAAACATGAGTTTAGTAAGTACATACAGACAGCTGTTACCTATGAGATGTAAGTATCAAGGTTTTGCCACTTTCTCTGTTTCTATTCAAAGTTTTCCAAAGCATTCGCCTGGCTACTGGGTCCATCCCTGTGGTGGGTTCGTCCAGGAATATAATGGGTGAGTCACCAATCAGGGCGATGGCTGTGCTTAGCTTCCGCTTGTTTCCACCACTAAAAATAAATGGCGTAACAATCATAATACAAAGCTTTGGGCTTTTAATCATGATTGTTGTGTATATATATATATATATATATATATATATATATATATATATATATATATATATATATATATATATATATAATGTAGTGTGTTCAGATTGTTAATGATACATATATATTTTTTTATTTAAAAAATCTCACACGACTATATAGTTTCGTACAGTAAACTGCACTCGTCAGGTGTTAGACTAAAAATAAATAAAATCTGTGAAGCATACCGACTAATCCTTTAGTCGGTATGCTTCACTAATTACTTTTCTAATCCTTTAGAAAAAGAGCAATTTAATTAATTAATAGATAACACCAAATCCACTACTATGTTTGCATTTCGTTTTACGTTGTGTTTAGCATGATAATTTTCTTTATGTAAAAATTTGAATAGTCGGTATGCTTCACAGATTTTATTTATTTTTAGTCTAACACCTGACGAGTGCAGTTTACTGTACGAAACTATATAGTCGTGTGAGATTTTTTAAATAAAAAAATATATATGTATCATTAACAATCTGAACACACTACATTATATTAGCTCTGTCACCTGTGATATCGAGCACTTTACTTTGCTGGAACTCCAACTAGATTGACAATCAGCATACACTATATATATATATATATATATATATATATATATATATATATATATATATATATATATATATATATATATATATATATATATATATATATATATATATATATATATATATATATATATATATACAGTTGAAGTTTAATAAACCACTGCACAAGTAAACTAAAGAAGTAATAATAAGAAGCTGATTAGGTAGTTTTAATGACTTTCTAATTCAAATTAAGTTAGAAATGAACACATTATACCTGTATTCCTTAGTAAGCTTCTTGCTGTGTTTAGTTAGTAGAAGAAAGTTGATAAGTTCGTTAGCTATTAGACCAATAGATTTCTCAGGAATACCACGCAGCCTCCCGTACATGTACAGCATTTCCTCTCCAGTCATCTGATCAATTAGAGCATCAAACTGTGGACAGTACCCGATGGTCTTCTGTACTGAATGAATGTCTGTGCGGATGTTCTTCCTGTTCATGTAAGCTGTTCCTCCAGATATTGACTCATCTCCTGTCAGCATTCTAAAAGTAGTTGTCTTTCCAGCACCATTCACACCTGTGCAAACATAAACAGTGGTTTGGTGCCAAAGGTCACACATATGCAGTTTGAATAGGACTTAAAGAAATAGCTTAATAATTTTTTATAAATTTGCATTTCACGGGTCTGCAATTTGTAAGTTTTCAAACAATATAGAGAATCTATAGGTCTCCTAAAGTTTTTTTTTTCTAAAAAACTTGGTTCAAATATTCATATAATCTACAAGCAGCTATTTGCTGAAATTTCTGCTTAAATATGTAATTAATCAATAAATATAATATTTTTCATTTATCATACTTGATATTAAAAAGATTTGTACCATTTTAATTTTAGTTATATTTTGGGCATTTTATACATAATCCCTTCTTTAATAGCAAAAGCTGCTGATGCTGCTATAAAAATGTGACTATAACATTAAGTGCTTTCAGGAGTTGGTTTTGCTATGTGAGAAACGTAGTAAACGTAGTTTGCTTGACTAAAAAGGATTAAGATGTAATAAACAAATTTTTAATAAACTTACTGAAATTACAAGCCATTTCATTTTAAAATAAATAAGAACAATTGTAATGTAGCTTTAAAAATCATCAATTGTCATTCTTGAATAGATAGATACTTTTGTTGTTTAGTGCCTACCTAACAATCCAAAACATTCGCCTTTAGGGATGCTTATATAAATATCCTCTACAGCCTTGTGGTCACCAAAGTATTTAGTTAGTCCAGAAATGAGAACTTGATTGTTCTGTGCAGCTTGCTCTGGAGTCTCACTCAGGATCTTTTTCTTCTCTTCGGCCACATCTCTATCAAGGGTGAGATTACTCCTGCAAAATAATTTCTCTTTTTTCAAAAGCAAGTAAATGTACAATTACAATTTTATATGATTTAATTAGTGACAACACATGTGAATACGTTTTTGCAGTTAATATTAAGAAATATAGTTTTAGTGTGCATAAAATTTTCTTGTAATCGGATTGACTTACTGTTCAGAAGAAATCACAACCTTTGGTCTAATTTTGTAAATCAGCTTCACTAAAATTTCTGTTTCTATCAGAACTATTATCAGCCAGCAGAAAATACACTGAATAACAAGAAATACAGCATATTTTCCAACTCCTGCATTTGCCCATGCAAAATAGTTTTCTTGGTATTCTATGCAGTTATCTCCACATGCATCTATAATAAATAAATGTTTTCAAGGTTTTGTCAGAAATATATATAAAGCCAACAAGTAGTAATACTAATCATATATTAGTAGAAATATTATTCAAAGGCCTTACTCGTAGAACATATTGTTGATATTTTTCAGTTACTTGAATAAAAATATCATATTAGTTTACGCTATGAGGTTTTTTGATAAATTTATGCGTTGTAACCTAATATATAAAACAAAATTAGTTATGTCTTATATATTGGGTGTCAGATAAAAATGGCACAAGTGAAAATTTCACAGGTCATAATAGCACCTGTAATGAGGGCACAAATGGCAAAGTGAGTGACAATGGCACATTTTCAAGACTAGGGTTTGGGTTGGGTTTTTAGGGTGATGGTTTAGGTTTTCAAAATGAGGTTTTGAGTTTTGGGTTTTGGAAAATTTAAAATTATTGAGTCATTCCTTTTCTATTTTTCCATTTGTGCCATTAATACTTATCCCATTATTCCCTGTGCCATTTTACCATGCTATTTTTACCTGTGCCATTTTCATCTAAATTTCTAATATTGATATTTGTACTATCACATAATCCGAATATATTATTTAATTTAATTATAAGCTTTATAGGTTTACCTTTGCAACAGGCATCTTCTAGATCATCACCAAACAGATCACAGATTTCCAGCAGAGAATCCTTTCCTGGATCTCTTCCATACACATCTTTAGGTTTGGTGTTGAAGCATAGATCAAGAAAGTCATAATTATTGTAAAGTTTAGCCAGTCCTTTGGAAAGGTTGTAGTTTGGAAAGAGTACTAAGAAGATCCAGTCTAGATGTTTACTTAGGTCTTTTGTATTCTCAATAATTCCAAGTATGTCGACAATAAGAGAAGGAAAGGTACCTGTGAACAAATAAAAATATAATAACTTGGAAATAATGTGATGATTTTTTAGGATCTAAAACACCCATACATTCAACTAGGCAAGTTTATGTTATGTAGTAGAATTCTCAAGTTTACGATTTACCAGAATTGCTTTGTATCACAAGATAGCCATCACACAAAACCAACGCAACTTTATAGTCACCATATCATTGTGAGAAAGCCCCTGATGGAAGGGATTTTTGTTAAATCAGGCTAAGGACTTATTCAGATGAGGTACAGGAGCAATTATGACTGGATGCTCTTTCTTATATCCCCAACAGCCTTAAGTAAGGGTCGAACCCATAACCTTGAGTTTACTAAGCCAGAGCTTTAACCCCTAAACCACAGCTGCACCTTAAGATGGCTACTCCATGCATTATATAGAAAGCAACATTGTCTTACCAGTGAGTTGGTTATAGAATACAAGTACAACGTAACCAGTAGCTGCTCCACTAAAAGCAAACTGCATGGTGTACATGGTGGGAAGTATGGCAGCCGCATGAAGAATCAGTAAACCAATGATGTAGGCCGGCTGGGCATTGCCATCTTTAACGTCTGCAAATACATTTGCAAAATACTTTGTATTTTCTGTATAATTAGAAACAACTGGCTTATAGACAAATCAAAAATGTGAAAATTATTTAAATACAAAAGTAAAGTTAAAAATACTAACTAAAATAATAATTAGCAAACAAATTGCAATAACTTATTAGCAAAACTAATGCAACTTTATGTTATCTAAACATACACTGCTTCTGTGTAAACATCTTCAAAGAAACATTATTTAAATAAACTCAATGAAAATAATATTTACCAGTATAGTTCTTGATATCAGCTATAGCAAACATTATGACTACGATAAGACAGGGTATCATGAAGTTGATAAAATCCCAGGTGAATGTAGACAGCCAGAAATTGTACCATTTCACTCCGCTCACCATCTGGCTATGCTTCACTTTCCTAAAATATTGAAACCACACTATTTTTCATTTATAGTTAGATTAGATTTTGTCCCATTTAACTTTTATGGATTACTATGACTTAAAGTTACATTATGCATTCATATAGGAAATGTTTTTGCTAAAAGTTAGACTTTAAGACTTATACTAAAAATTTAGTTCGTCCCCTTTCTACGGTATTATTATAATTAAATAATAATATTATGATTATAATATTGTAACTATGATGATAATTATAATAATAATAATAAAAAAAATAACAGAAAGTTTTCTAAATTTTGAATGAATAGCACAACATAAATTAGAAATACTAACTGGGCTCTCTCGGTAATCAGAAACACCACAAAACTGGTTGATAGAAATGCTAGACCAAACATCAGGTTAAAGGAGATAGTATAAGAATCGGCAAACTTGGAAGACATGGCCTTTTCTGCCTCAATGGCAGACTTGGCATTCTCGGTTTGAGGCAGCGGATTATTGGCAGCACTGAATGAGTACGAGTCATTTACAAAGTAGTGGAGCAAAGCTTGATCAGCATAGAGTAAAGCTACTGGTGCCACGTGATAACCAGCTATGTTGTGCAACACTCTGATTGTCTGGTTTAACTGGTTAAACTCAGCTGCTAAAATTGTGTTGTAATTGAACTCCTAAAACACATCAACAAGTTTAGTAAGAAACCTGTTATAGCATAGTCTCATTTGAGAAATATATTGCGAGTTTTATTGTGAGTTTTATTGTGAGTTTTATTGTGAGTTTTATTGTGAGTTTTATTGTGAGTTTTATTGTGAGTTTTGTTGAGTTTCCTGACAATAATTGCAAAACAGCTATATAGCTGTCTTTAACTTAGGGAATAATATAGTATACTAAGGTAACCTGCTTTATTTACATGCATAAAATACACCAAATATAATATAAATTGCTGGCTGCATTATATTATAGTTAAATTTCCTCATGTTTTAGTGACTTTTTTCATTTATAGTGTTAAAGTAATGCCGTATATTTGATACGATCTAATTTTGCCTCATGTTAGTATAAGAGATACACCTAATTTGAATGCTGAACTATTACCTTTAAGTTGTTTTTAGCTTTATCTAACAATGCTTCTTCTACATCGTCAACTTTTACCACTTTGTGATCTGGCTGTAGCTTATCAAATTGATTAACAAATGCTGTGGAAAGGCTTTTAGGTGCGGTTCTTAGGTTGTAGAATGTCTACAACAAACAAATATAATTTTTTTCTGTTATTTATATAACAATTAGACATGGTTCACATCTGAACAAAAAGCATTGCAACAACCACTAGCTTGTTAAATCTCCAGATTCCATAGATTATAGATAGAAACAAATGTCATGGTTTTCTTACTTCTGTGTAGTCAAACATATTAATGTCTAAAGTTCTTTTTGGGACAGTTTGTTTGGGGTACTCTATTTTCAACACTATAATAGTAATGGCAGCAAAGAAGACTGGTAGGAGAACTTGAGATAGAGTCAGCACTTTGCTTCTCCAACTGTAAATCATTCGTTTAAGCAGCAGAGCTTTAAACTGTTGAAGCAGCAACGCTAGTCCTGTATTTTGTTTTACAATCTCTTTAGTTTCTGCAAAGATAAATCAAAGCAACTTTCCAACAGAACTTAAAATATTCTTTTTAGATGTTAAAATATTTTGTATCATTAAAAATTAAAATGAGAGCAACATTGGCGCAACAGTGCTGTAGATTATTATAAAAAAAACTTGTAGTCGCTGTATCCCTGTAAGAAACACCTACTGGAAAATGCTTTTGTTAAAGCTAAGAACTACTTAGCGCTATTTAACAAAGGATCAGCCAAGTATTGCTTGCCTTGCAACAGCATATTTTCCATTTTAGTGGTTGAAAACTCACAAGATTTGCCTGGAGTAATCACTAACAGGCTTTATTCTCTTAGCAAATTTTTCGCAACAATAATTACTATTTTCTACTTTGAAGCATACTTTTTATATGAAGGCTTAAAATATACAGGCCATGCAAAAGTTGATCAGTTTGTAAATTGCATGATATGCTTTTTATAACTCACCTGATTCTACCGCTACCTCATCAACCCCTTCTTCTTCAGAGTTTTTAGAGCCTTCTCCAACTCTAAAACAGCCAAAATCAATCATCAAAGCTATCCCAATGTTCTGAAAGCTGGTTATAGGAAAATTACATAATATAGTTGGACAATAGTGTTGATAACAGAAGTGGCTTTATTTTAAGCTATCTTATACAAAATAAGGGTTTGAAACCTTTTTAAAACTTTAGGTCTTTAAAATATGTGTTTTAGAAGTTTGACTAACTTCATAAAAACTTCTTCCATGGTGGTTACAGATGCTCCATATCCCAGAATTCCAAGAGATTCTTTTTTCTTCTCAATTTCAGCAAACATCTGAGGGAAAGCAGAGACGTAGTTCTCAGGCAGGATGTAAGAAAGTTCTGCCCCGATGTCCGCTGGTTAAAACAGAATACGAAAAGAAATAAAATTAAAACAGCCAATTATTGATTAATGCTTAACATTTAATTATTGTATCAACTAATATCTAGCACAATATGTTTATAGTTGTATTAGTATTTTTATAACACTAATTAGTTCTCTGTAGAAGTCATATGTATAAAACTTAAAGAATTAAAAGCAATATGTAGTTAGCATTACAAGGTAATCCTAAACATTTATGGTAATTATCACTAATCTCTTTTTATATACCTAACAACTACCAATATATAATTAATATTAAAAAGTTGCATTCAAAAATAACACCGATAACATAACAAAGCTATCCAAGATAAATTGATACTCCAACTTGATTGCTTTTAAATTTTTTTTGCACAGCTGTACTGTGGCTAATCAACAATGACATAAAGACTTTTTTCTTTGCCCAGTATCATTTGATAGGTTTATTTTTCAATACCATAAGGCTTTTGTTGTTATATTATGAAGGTGTGGGAAATATTGCAGTAGCAAATGCAGAAGAAGCAAAAATGAATGAAAGCTAGAATCTCACCTTCCAGTTTACTTTCTGGTACATGTCTCTGGAGAAGTTCAGTTACTTTACTCACATCACAGTTTCCATCTTTAGTCATCACCATATGATACCCTGCCCCTGAAATGTATTGTTTACAACATTTATTATTACTTGTTGTTAATATATATTTCATTTATTTGTTAGAGTAATTGCACAATGTATAGGGTGGCAGTCAAATTGATAGTCTAAAGACAGTATTAGATTTAATTTTAATGCATTTATAAGCACTTTTCAAACTATATTTTACTCTCTATAGTTGGATAATGATATTGAAAGGAATGATGATATGATACTTAAGCTGCTAAACATGTTTATAGCCATAGGTGCTGCTTTGAAACTTAAAGCTCTCATAACCCTAAATAGTGTAACTCATTTTTGTTAGCAAACTGAAATTTTTTGTTTAATAGCTAAAAGTTCAGTCATCTGTTTGTTCTTAAGGTAACAAGTTGCAAAGTCATGCCATAAAATTTCTAAGAGTTAATCGATGATAATTAGTTTAGTTGCTGTTAAATTAAAGGCATCAAAATTGAAACAGCATTATTCAACCAAAAATAAACTCATCATACATGCATAATGTTTTTACACAGAATTTAAATTTAAAAATATCCAAAGATGAACTAATAGCTACTTAAAACAACCATCTTATAAATATAGGAATAATTATCTGTATTTGAATATTGAACATGAATATTTTAAGACATCAAGTTTTATGAGGAAGTACCATGTCACCATAGCAACACTCTCGTACCACGTCACCATAGCAACACTCTCATACCGTATCTCTTCTTGAGGAAGATGGAGCTGCCACAGCACTGCACTACTCCGTCAGCAAGTATAGCAATCCTATCACCAAGATGGTCTGCCTCATCCATGAAATGTGTAGTGAGTAGAATAGTCCTTCCAGCCCTCTGGGATTGTAACAGATCCCACATGTGTCTCCTAGCTGATGGATCCATGCCAGATGTTGGTTCATCTAGTATCACTACCTGAACATCAAACAATTCACATTTAAATAAGTTGCTTTGAGTTTTTTAGTTTAAACATAGCAACTTTCAAATGACATATTCTCACACAGTATAAGTTATAGTTTAGTAATGCAAATTGTGTGTACCGTGTATATAGATAAGAAAGAATTTGGCATCTATATAGGGGATTTTTTCTAATTTCGGCTATGATTTTCTATTATTGGCCAACTATAAGCAAAATTTAAACTTTGTAGCAGTGTCTTGAATTTATGTGGAGAGACAACTTAAAAACATTTCAGGCATAATACTTTTCATTTCAGTTATAGTTACAAAAATTATTTTTAAACTCACTTTAAGCCCAATTTAATTACCTGAAAAAACTTATTAATTTATATTAGAGTGTTGATTAAAATGTTAATTTTAGGCCTATCATGACAGTGGTAAAAAACAGCTGCAATGAGAAAGAGAACTTTTTCAACAGCATGTGTGAGTTGTCTCACCTTGCTGTCTCCAATCAGAGCAATTCCCACAGATAACTTCCTCTTCTGACCTCCAGACAAAGTGTGAGCAAACTCTTTCCTTTTCTCAGCTAGTCCTAGGCTATTGACATAATAGTCTATTTGTGACTCAATGTCAGATGCTGGGCAGTGCTTCAACTAAAGAATAAAATTATTTTGACAAATCGAATACGGATATTCATTGTTCTTTGAAAATGACCGATTGGTTTGTCATAATGTAGCCTCAAAATTTGTCCATAAACTTAACAATTTATAGTCATTTTTAGGGTAGTTAGTATAGGTTTCTTTAATCAGAAATGAGTATTAAATATTTCATCTCCTACAACATAAACACTTTTTTGATTGAGTTAACTGTTATAAATAAAAAATATATTTTTGCTGACCAGTATACCAGAGTTTTCTTTTATTTTTATTATATGGAATTTTTTATGATTGCACAATATTTGAGTCAAATAGTTACTTTTAAAACTTACCTTAGCAAAGAAGTAGAGATGCTCTTCAATAGTGAGATTATCAAACAGGATGTCATGCTGAGGACACAGTCCTAGACTGGATCTAACACTTGCCAAGTCTTTTCTGATGTCATAGCCATTTATGATAGCTGTGCCACTCGTTGGTGGGAAAAAACCTGTTGATAAAATAAAAGTAAGCCAAATAGGTTGCTGCTTGATTTTATCATTTGTAAGCAAATATTTCAAATAACCAACTAATGTCAGAAAAAGCAGATTCAAAAGCTTCCTTTCCACAGAATTTTATCACAAACTAAAACAGTGTTTACATCTACAGCATATTTTCATTGACCAAATAACTATGTTTATGGCCAAAAGATTTTTAGATTCCGATGATAAATAAACCAAATTAGGCAAACTATTGCTACAGTATTATATAAGGGAAATGTATGAAACCAGAAAATACTTGTAACTCTCTCACCAGTCAGCATAAACATTGTTGTAGTTTTTCCAGCTCCGTTGTGACCAAGAAGAGCTGTGATTTGCCCTTCATACATATTCAAGCTAATCTCATTCACTGCAATCTATATATGGAAACAGTTAATTTTTACTATGAATACGAATATGAGAAACATCTTGTTTTTACTACTTCATCAATCAAAGTAAACTGATATTTTCAGTAACTTATTAAAATTAATTGCCAAATAAAACATTGAATTGGTCTCTGTAGGTTTATAAGTCATTAAATATGATTGGATGATACAACATTGTATCATTATAGTATGTTTTACAGACACACAATAATTATGTACAAGCCAATGTGAGTTCAAATCACAATTCTATGACACTGACAAACACTTATGTATTTAAATAGTCTCATCTATTCATGTCAAAATTAGTTTATTTCTAACTTTGTATTAGAACATAAATATTCTTGATACAAACTACATACCTTGGTTACTCCGTTACTTTTAAACTCTTTCTTCAGGTTTTTGATTTGAATTCCTGCAGTCAGGTTTACTGGATCAGGTTCAAACTGTTGAACTTTCTCAACTGCTACATCTTCCACATCCACTTTAGAATCAGTGCCTATCAAAGCTGTCTCAGGTTCACTTTTACACCAGTATGATGGCTACAGAATTCAACACGATGGTAAACAAGTGTAATCAAGTGTAGAATATCTCTTAGTTATTTAGCTATGAGCAGTTGTGGTCTAGCGGTTAGGGCATTCGCCTAGTAATCATGATGTCATGGGTTCCAGCTTTGAGATTAGTGATGTTAAGAAGAGCATTCAGCTATAATTGCCCCTGCCCCCATCTGAGTAAGTCCTTAATTAGCCCCATTTAACAAAAGAACCCTTCATCAGGGGTTTTTCACAGGAATGGAGACTATAATTTTACAAGAGTCTGAACATATGTGATTACGTATTCAATAGCTTTTCGTAATGTCATAATTGGAGCTGTTACAAGATACTGTGAAAAAAATTGCCAAGCAATGTGGCTTGACGATTCATATTTTTCCATAACTTGATAATATGGCTAACTTATTCTAGCATACTCTATTTCTATTTCTAAAAGCCTAATTGTTGCACGCTGCGTTTATTCATTTGCTAATTAACCTAATAATTAAGCTACCGAACATTAGTGTGACAGGATTTCAATGCCAACATGCTATTTACCAACATATATTTGTAAGTCAGTGAATGCTACAATTTTTGTTTTATTTTTTAATACATTATAGCTTTAAAATAGCAGTTATTGCAAGATATTTTTATACTGAAGTTCTTTTGTTCTTCAATCCACACGCCCATTTTATAAGATCAACTGACTGTTACTCACCAATACAAAGAAATAAGGAGGTTGGGCAACTCCATAGTCGCCTGGGAAAACTGCATCAATATACCAAAGGAGGAGCGAGTGTAAGAGCCAATCAACAAACAGCATATAAAGTACTTGTCCAAATGCAAAGTTATCATCAACAGTGGGTGGCTTATTCAGCGTCCCCCACTGTACTCCAGCATCTGAGAAAAATAGCATTCCATATACTATAAGTATAAAATTTTAGTATAGTTTTTAAAACAAATCATGCATAAACTTAACAAACAGCCATACTTATGCCAATTAACTATATGAATTTTGTATCTTTTGTATGCAAAGTTTAAAAAATGTATTCATTTTTGTAGAACTAAAAAATGAAGTTTTTATGTATTTTAACATTTTGAAAGTAATTACAAACAACTAAAACGCTTGCAAAACATTTAACTCCTTAAAAAATTTTGACTGCTTACAACAATCTTTGTGCTCACTATAACAAGGAAAACTACTTGAAATAATGTATTGTCTACTCCACATTATTTAACTAATTTAATGGAACATCATGACTGTTGAAACAATATAATATATTCCAGTTTAGTAGAAAGCCAACTGAACAGGCGATATTTAAGTTAAGGCGAAGAGTGAAGTCAAACCTGTTTTCTCTGCATCTCCTATGATTATCATACCAATAGACATGGCAAGGTTAAAGTCTAGACAGCACGCTGTTTTAGCTCCGGCAGACATGTTTTCATACGGTGTTACGATGAAGAAGAAAGGGACGTATGACAGGAAGTAAATTATTCCTCCGGCAGCTGCTGCCACGTTGGCTACAAGACATAACGTCATCAAATTGCAATATTATCTTAAACTATATGTCTCTGTGAGAAATTCTTTGATTATTATAGATTGAGATGAACACCAGGCCCCTCGCTATATGCCGGCAATATATATACCTGCCGTTGCCCATGGCAACCAAAATCAAACGCTCTCTCATTATTAATATGTTAGCACATGGCCATGCATCACTCTAATCCTTAAGATCTCTATACTAAACCATACTACACTGTTTCAAGACAAACTGAACAGTTTCATCAAATGAAACCACAATCATAAGTCAACAAGCAAACAGCAACCACAGATTCATCTGTACAGTATCTATAAAGCGAAGCAATAGAAATGCAGTGAATTTATAAAAAATAATCTAAATAACTTTTTTTAAAAGTTACCTTTATTAAAGATGGCGCTGATGACAAAACAGAAGGAGGTCAAGGTCATTCCATAGAGAAGGAAAAAAAACCAGATCAGAGTGAAGTTAGAGTTGGCAAGGACAATCTTTTCTGGACTTCTCTTGCAAGAAAAATTATACCATAAGTTCAAAAACTCTACATAAACAAAACTCACACAAGTTTATAGTCACCATCCCTGTGAGAAACCCCTAATGGGAACGGGTTTTGATTTTGGCTAAAGACTTATTCAGATGGGGCACAGGAGCAAATATGACTGGATGTTCTTCCTAACATCACCAATAGCCTTTGTCTGGATCGGAACCCATGACTTAGTGTTTACTAGGCAAACGCTCTAACCCCTAGACTACGGTTGCGATCACAAATACCCTATATATAGTCTGCATTTATTTAAATAAACAACCTAGTCTATACTTACCTTAGCAGGTGAAGCGAGAATGAGGGACATAAAGAAAGTTATGAAGAAGAAAAAGACAAAGTACTTGAAGTACCAAGAGAACCACTGCAGCCAGTTTGACATTCCCATCATACGCATTGACTCCTGGAAAAATTTAACAGCACTTAAAATTTTATTTTCTTTTTTTCCTAATAGTAGTTATGTTGCTTACAACCAAATCAATAACTAGCCTAAATGAAAATATAGTCATGAAATATTTTTACAAACGAGTATATTATGATAAACTACAAAGAAAGGTGAAAAAGGTTTAGTAAATGCTGCATAAAAACCTCATTAGTGTTATCAAACCATAATTTTCATACTTTTACAGCTTTTATTATAGGGAGATGTAAACCAAATTAGTTAACGGCTTTTATCACTTAAGTTTTAAACAAATGTCATTTTGATTCAAATTATGTAAACAGTAGTTTGTTTAAAAATATATTTTAGGCCTATATATAGATGTTATATACTTGTCACAACTAGTTGGCATTTTAACAAAACAAACATTTTTCAAGTATACATTTTCATTCATGCATTCATATGTGTGCATGCGTGTGTGCGTGTGTGTGTGTGTGTGTGTGTGCGTGTGCGTGTGCGTGTGCGTGTGCGTGTGCGTGTGCGTGTGCGTGTGCGTGTGCGTGTGCAAGTGCGTGTGCGTGTGTGTGTGCGTGTGTGTGTGCGTGTGTGTGTATGTGTGTGCGTGTGTGCAAAACACAATTTGCTTACTTACATTTATAATCATGAAAAACTAACTACTATTTTAGAAAACTTTCAACCCTGACAAAAGTTTGCCAGGCCGCAAATATTTGTAAAAATATTGCTTTTTTAAACTTGACTATAAAATTGCATATTAAATTGGGTCAACTTTAAATTAATTAAAAATAATTAATTACCTTAAGTTTCATTTGTTTTTCATAAGTTACTTCCTTCGGTATTTGCAGAGCTAGGAAGATGAAGCAAATGATTATGATGAAGGGTAGGTTCACTTTAATGACGGTGATGAAGGTGTCGGTGGTGTAGGGAGGGGATGGAATCTGCTCCAGGTTTACACTCATATTGGTCTTTGACCAATCAGGATTTAATATTGACAAAATACTTTTGTGCAAAGCGTGTTGAAAAAACAAGAAACCTTCAGTATGATACACTGCAATATATAAAATATATAATAAAAAGTAACAATAAAATAGAATTATTTTTCTCGATGCAAACTTTGTTTCATTTTATTTTATGTTGTTGTAGAAATGTGAATGTTATAATTAAGTTATCTGTTCATGCATTTTTATCATAGTAGAGTTATCTTTTCATTCATTTTATTTTTATACTTTATGTAAGCGCGATTATGTAATTCGATCCTGTCCGAAAGTCAGCAATTGCAGATAATCGGGCTCCGACATCAGACTGAGTTCCGATGTCGGAGTTCGATTATTGGAAGGTGCCGATATTCGGGCTCCGACTTTTAGACAGGATGAGACCAAAAAACTTTTCCTTGTGTGAAAGAAGGTGAGCTCACAGCGTAGAATCAGTCTACTACTGGAGCTCGCTGGATACAAACTACCTTTGCCAAGCTACTACTCTACTAATAAAGATTTAGTAACTTGGAACTTTCATCACATTTTGTTCTTACTATATTGGAGTTATGCTCCCCACTTGAACTGCATTCTACCCAGAAATCTACTATAATATGATTGGTATTGTATGTAGCCATAAATTATCACAATTTCTAAGTTACTAGAGCGAGTCTACGCTCATAAAACTATGCAAAATATTATCGGTTCCTTTTTGGGAAATTGTCTACTCACCTGAATAATTTGCATAGGCTGGAAAATTGTTGACTTCATCTGGAAATACTTTTCTATTGGTCCATTCAGTTGAAGCGTAGCCAGTAGATCTTAAATTATACTTGGTTCTACAAAGTAAAACGTCTCAAGTAATACTTGGTTCTCTAAAGTCAGCAGAGTTCAAGTTATACTTCGCTCAGGAAAGTTAAAAATTTCAAAGTAACTCTGGAGCTACAGAGTTAACAGGTTTCAAGTAATATTTGCTTTTACTTTGAAAAGCCTCAAGTAATAGTTGGCTCTCAAAGTCATCAGACTTCAAGTAGTACTTGGTTTCACAAAATTTCTGCCCACAACGTAAGCAGCACATTCAGTTTCAAACTTTTTGAATTTACATTTTCAAACATACTATAGCTATATTATATACCATATTACATGATTGACAAAATCTTATGTATGTAAAGGTTTTTTGGAATTGCTCATGACCATTTTACCGGAAATTTTGATACCGGTAATAAAATTATTCACCTGATGGTATAAGAGATGTTGAATGGTATATTTGAAGCATAGTCTTCAGGATTGTCAAACACAATTCCAGCTAAATAGATCTTTTCATTGTCTAGAGTCTCATTATTGAATATGAGATGCTTCACCATCTCCTCTTCTATATCTGCTCCATACACTGCAATGGGTAAAAAAGTGTCATTTTAATACTACCTTTAGCAAATATTGGGAGTCAAAAGTTTGCTTTCATTTATACCCCTAGATATAACCTCAAAAACTTACTCCAGTCCATAATTATATTATTTCTGTGAAAAACCCTGATAGAAAATGGCTTTTTAGGGAGTACATAATTATTTACCGAATGCTCTTTCCAACATCACCAGGTTTTGGGTTTGAACTATTGACCTTAATTATAATGATTTACTAGGTCAGCACAGTATTTGCACTACACTATAAATGCTGCTTTCTATAACTATCCTATTTGCTATGTTATTGTTACTATCTTTATTGTTTTAAAAGCAATAATGTTTGATCATATCACTTACAGTTTACAGAAATTTTGAAGTCATTAGCATTTAGATTTTTCATCATTTCCTCCATGATTCTCGTGGTAACGGGTGTCTTAGGTGTGTACCCCAAGCCATAGTTTCTATTTAGACTGGGGTCCAAAAAAAACAAGAGCTCAAATGGCCATTTATCCACAGAATACGGACTATAGTGTGTAGCAGTATCAACTGTTTCTTCTTTCACTGCTACCCGAATGGCCATCATCACTAAGCAAAGCAAAATCGGTACAAGTATCTCTACTGCAGTGACGAGCTTCTTCCTAAACTGTAGCTTCCAGCTCTTGTATTGTAAGAGGTAGAATTGTGTTAATATCGCCATCTTTGCAGCTTTCTACCTGTACAATCATTTACAGTGCATATCAATTTTTTTGCAAAACGGTGTATAGGTACTTCTCATCTTGTTTGCTTTCTAAAAGAGAGAAATCTAATATAAAAGCATACAATATAAATTACGTTATAATTGTATATAGCAACTATATGCTACAAGACTTCATGTGTTACTTTTATGCAGCACAGCATTACCAATTGCTGTAAAGGATAATTTAAACATTATTTTAATTTGTATTATAACTATGTAAATAGAATAAGTGTAAAATATCTGCGAATAGTTAACATAACATGTCCTCAAGAGACTGGCAGCAAATGATGGAGTTTATTCAGCTATAAACAAAGCATTTACCTATGGGCCACGCGTATAGTTGTTTGTGTTGCTTAGCATAAATTGGGCCAGGAACACCTGTATGTGCAACATATCATAACCATATCATAAATTAATGGCACCAGTGAACTACATTACCATCATTATTGCACTCACCCTGTTAGTATCATAATAATTTTGTTTAGAAGTTTGCCCAACTTATCAGCTTCGCAGACATTATATTATATACATCATTATATTCCATGAAATTATAAGGCATTTACAGAGGCACAATAGTTTTATTTACTATAAAACATGATAATTTTTTGAAGAAAATAAATGAAAATATTATAATGTAAAGTGGGATTTTTTTGATTTAAAAAATAATTTGAAATTTTTCAAATATTTTCAATTTTTCACCAAAATTTTTCAATCAACTAGTCTTTTGATTGTAGTTTTATTAGAATGAATAACATTAAAACAAAATTTAATAGCTTCTATATACAACATGCAAGCATATAGCTGTTTATAGTAAACATGTATACCTACATTAAAAAATATATGTCTTTAAATTTTTTATTACGCAAAAACTGATTTTAAAATAGTTTATAATGAGTAGAATTTTTATGAAATGTTTGCTATAAATTAAAAATTTGCTATTTTGTGAGTATAATATTAAATTATAATACTTTTATTAATAATTGGAAGAAATACAATTTTGCTTATTCAATTTAACAAACTTTTAACATTTCAAGTTTTCACTAAATAAGTGCAAGATTACAATTTATTTTTAGCAATAGGTACTATTCAAAGTGATAAACTTTAAAAGTGCTAAAACCAAGCTGTGGAGCATAATTAAAATAATGGAGTCATTTTAGCTTTTTTATCTTAACTGCTGTTATACACGTGGAATTTTTATATTTATTAGCCAATGCACTTTTTATGTGTTGAGAACCCTCTAGTTTAGCAAGCTGCAGCATATTCTAGTAAACTTCTCAAGAGTAACTATAATAAGATTCTAATATGAAGGTTTAAGGAGCAGCCGTGGTCTAGGGGTTAGAGCGTATATTTGCTTAGCAAACACGAGGTCACATGAGTTCAAGCCTGGACAAAGGCCATTGGTGATGTTAAGAAGGGCATCCAGTCATAATTGCTCCTGTGCCCCATCTGAATAAGTTCTTAGCCTACTTTATCAAAAACGTTTTACATCAGGGGTTTCTCACAGGGATAGCTACTATAAACTTGAATTTGAGTTTTTATGAAGGTTTAATTGTTAAGAAACTGGTACACACAATGTGACTCGTACCAACATTTCAGTAGTGAGTTAAACTTACCATGCAGCTTCTATTTATGGTATTTGTAGATCTCCTTACTGAAGTACAGGGTGCAGGTAATTTGCTGATATATATTATTCTTTTTTTATTTTTGTTGGGACTTTACATATAAGTTGGGAAAACTTTTCCTTAATACATTTTACCTTTTCATGTATCATTACAGCTATGCCAGCTATATTATGCTTTTTCCACACTCATTATGGCTACTACATCATAGCTAACCTTTTCGACTGGTATATAAAAACCAGCATTTTCACTTATCTTCACACTTTCGTCTTACACTTGTAACTTTCGAATGATAACTTATGATATAACTCTTTCACGTTACTATTTTCTTTTAGTCTGCAACAATAAATATTTCTATTTATACTAAAACACTACAATTTTCAAATTAATTTTATCAAATATACTGTTAGTTGTAGCCGTATCGACAATCCCATAAGCATTGTGCAATCTTTCTTTCTTCACTGTGTTGAGACTTCTATAGCACTACCTTTCCATACTGTATAGCCTAATCTGCCAATCAAAATAAATTTCAATTGAGTTGAAGGCAACGGTTGGTCTCATCTGTTGCCTTAATCAAAGGAAAAGGAAATGATTGAGTAGAGAATAAGAGATTTCAAGCTTTCTGAAAAAAAGCAACATACTGGAAACTGAAGCTTAAAACTTATGCAATTAAAAATCAAATACCAAAAGTATTATATAAAATTACAAATCATGCTATAGAATTCATACTCAACATAATACATGCTCCTTTACCAGTATAACATTGTAAAAACATTTTATGTACCTACCAAAGTATTTTGTAAATTAAGTTTTTTATGTTATATAGTCATTTTCTTTTCTTTCTCACCTACGCATCTTTTCTACAGTTCATGTCTACAAGATTTACATCATACTTCAATGTTAATATTTTGTATTATCACTGCAGCTGTCACTTGTCAACAAAAAAGTAATGGGAATTGTCTGCCCTATTATCTAAAGAGCTACAACTTTACTTTTGAATAATGTGGTTATTGCAATGAGCTCTATAGACTGATTGCTAATAAATAAAATAGCTATACTGCTATATTAACACAAAATGTCAAAGTGAGTATTCATTCATGCTAGTGGTAATATTGATTCATATTGTTATATCCATTGTGATTGTCTTGTAGTCTGCAATTAATGATTTTATCTATGTTTGTATTGAGCCTTTGATCACCTTGACAATTGGCTATAAAAAATGTCACATGACCTAATTACTAATCGACTGGATAGGCCACAGTTCTATGAACCTCACAAGTATTACCTTCTTTTTATAGCAGTATTGGATCTAAACTATTGTGAGGAGAGACTGAAAAGTGATCAGTGAGAAATGGAAACTTCTTCAGGCACTAGCAAGACCGAGAAAAGTTTTACTCTCTACAAAACTTTGGCACCTGCAGGTATGCAAAATTATTTAACAATGTCATCACCACAAATTTAGAACTATAACATATAATGAATTTGAAAATACTTTATTCGAAGCTTTGCACATTAAGTTTTTATGCTTTAGATTAGATTTTCTTTCTAGAAGTTTAGCTGAAAGTATTTAAAGCTGGAAATATGTAAAAAAAAGAAGATGAATTTCATTTTATTAGAGGATTGGGTTTCGTCATTTTCACTCTCACATTACGAGACATTTCTGCAGTGTTTCAGATCGTTTATGATGTATCTGTGAGCTGATAAACTGTGTTATGCTGACATACCTGCTGTCAGTATTAACTGAGGCATGTAGCTAGACTTAAGCTGGTGCAAATTTTATGTTAAGTGACTGAGTGCATATATCAGCTTTGCTACAAGCTCTTTCATTTGCATTTAAAAAGCTGTTCCCCACCTCCTTAGGTGATGGGATTCTCGAGTTATAGAACTGTTATTCTGTTGTTGCAGACAATAAAGACAATTTGGGACAGAAGCTGCTGCAGCCACCAGTTTCTCTACAGTTTGATGAACTCCATTTAGATGGAGGGTGCCTTGCAATAGACATAACAGCTGATGGACATCTTATGTGTCGAACATCAGACGCTATGAAAGTAATGAATAGAGACCCCCTGAATATTATCAGTTCAGTGAATAACACCGACACCACAATGTGGTTGCAAATAATTCAAGCTGAAGGGGTGGCGGTAGGCAGCTGTTATAACAGAGAAAAGAAATCACCTGAAGTTATGCTTCTTGATCCGAAATTCACACAGAAGTCTCGCTCAATCTATAAAACAACGGTAGATAAATTTACTTACTATAAAATAGCTCAGCACCTCTTGACAGTGTATATTTTAAACAGTGAAGAAAAACAGCTGGTAGTCTGTAATTTAGTTGACAATGAAATACAGAAGCTCCCAGTTCCTGAAATGAAAAACCCTCGAAATTTATGCATCTTACCAGACTCAACTCTACTCGTAGGGGACAAAACTGAAGATGGTGGAGTGAGCAGATATAAAGTAGAGAACACAACTCTCGCTCAAATGTGGGAGTTTTCTCACATCTCTGAACCAACTGGTATTTCCTTTGATCCAACATCCCAACTGATATACATCTGCACAGGAGATGGACCTCTCTTCATTCTCTCACTTGAAGGTAAATGAAGGATGGAAAAAATCTATTGTAATCGAAGTTGGGTGTTTTGCAGTTAATATTCTGCAGTAGGTTCAAATATTTACTTCAAGCATATGATGATTTTATTATATATATCTCATATTATGTATAAGTTATTTAGGATTTTATTAACTGCAGTATTAAGTTTCTACGTTTTCTATGTTGAGTTTCTCCTCTCCATGTTATCATCTATTATATGAAATAAACAGTATAGGGCTGTTCAGAGAATTATTCAATACTGACTGGTAGAATTTTCTTGTCTTCAACGCAATCTGCTTCATAGTTCCTTGTGTAAGGGAAGTCTTTCTGAGTGAAAAATTTGTTTGATATTTATTATTGCACGCAGGTATATTGTTGAATATATATTTAAGTTACTGTATTATACTAGAAAGTAAAAACCACAAATTTAGTTGGGTCAGCTGTTGTTATGTCACTGTAGTCTGTCTGCTTGTCTCAAACTGATACAATCTAGTGGTGTTTATATCAACAGGTAAACTGATGGTATCAATTCCTAAAGAAAGTCTTGGTGTAAGTTACTGGATATGGGATATTTCTGTTTATAATGGAGAGAAGGTGTTTCTAGCATGCAGTGATGGATTGAGGAGATACACAATAAAATACTAAACTCATCAGCTACAGTTTACTAGTAATCGGCTCAATGGAGTCATTACAGTTCACTATTACACATCTATAATACACGTTACATATGAAAAACTCACGCAAATTTATAGTCACTATCCCTGTGAGAAACCCTAATGGAAAGGGTTTTTGTTAGAACGGACTAGGGACTTGTTAAGATGATACCCAGGAGCAATTATGACTGGATGGATACTCTTCTTAATATCACTTATGGCCTTTGTTGAGGTTCTAACCCATGAATTTATGTTCACAAAGCAGATGGTTTTACCTCTATAAGACCACGGCTGCTCTTGCTAATATAATATAATGTTACTTTTTGAACAAACAAGAATGAATCATCTAATTCTGCTAAGATCACCTTTCAAACCAATAAGGTCTCGCAAGAAAAATGTTCGAGTTACAGCTCTTTTTTATACAATTAGTAGCAATTTTTCTTAACACATGTAGGATAGTGTAATACAACAATATAAAAAGTGCTTCAAGTAACTTATTACAATAATATAGCACAGCATTGCACATTTTAAGTTATCAAGCACATATTATAATTTATAATATATACTATTTATAGTATTATAGCTAGTCTATATAATGCTATACTATAACGAAAGGTATCATTGCGCATTTATGGAAAAATGAAATATTACAGTAACTTATGATGTTGTTTGGAGTCTCGAAGCCCCTGTAGTGTAATTGGTTAGCGCCCCTGCTTGCAAGCCGGAGGTTTGTGGTTCGAATCCTGGTGGGGGCAATTATTTTACAATGACTTAATTAGTATGCATATATTAGTTTAGCGTTCTGTGTGACTCTATATCACTGCATTTCAATAAACGCTTAGCATAATGCGAATGGATTTTTCATTCAACTTTTGGGAACAGTTGCATCACCGATACTCACAAATTCATACATGCCAGTATGTAGACCTATTCAAGCAATGATAACACAGCAGATGTGTAGTGGGTGAATATACAAGGGTGGATACAGGGCTGGATGCAGGGGTGGATACCAGCAGATTCATGGAGAAGACTGTAGTGCATGCACTGTATAATATATTTGACTCAACTCAGCTTTTAGTAATCAACTAACTTAATACGCCTTAAAAGCTAATTACTCAAGGATTGCTATTCTAGATCCTTCTAAAACCAATCAATCATGATGAATATGCAAAGTATATATACAAAGTGATAGGCAGCTTTATTTAGAACTTGCAACAGCATTTATTTATTGCAAAAATTTAGTTTGCTAGAAACTGTGTATATATAATTATATTGCAATACATTTAAAACTATGCTTAAAGAAATAGAAAAGTCATTTCAAGAAAAAAAACAATTATAGTTATTAAGATAAATATTCAATCAGCTACAACTGAAGAGTCATTTTGATTGCAAGTTGTTCCCTCTTTGCACAAAAGAGCGAACAACTACTAAAGTAATTGGCAATGATGATGCAACAAGTTCAATATAGCTAGTAGTGTTATGGAGTTGTCTATAGCTTGCAGTATTGTATAAATCTGCATCTTACAGGAAGTGCAAAGAATCCTTGCCAACCGTTCCACTTTATTCCTTGAAAACATTGTGTGCTGTAATGCTATTTAACAAAAAGATGGTCCAAAAAAGTCATTATAATTTAACTAAATGATGCAAATGAAAATTTGGCTCTGCTATAAAAATACATTTATTTCTAATTTGATGACTATCATGTGAAGTAGAATGAGCAAGGGTTTATTTTCATAATAAAACACAAAACAACTGCCAGAAAGGAAAACAAGTCTTTATAAAACCTCTTTTCACTGCGCAGAGGTTCCTATACAAGGATAATTAAGCTTATGTTTATTGTACATTTCAGCTATAATAAGGAGCATTTTGTAAATCTATTATATAAATATTAACATATTTCAATACCGCTTGCATTATGTTATTTTGAGAAGCATGATTTGTATTTTGTAAATGACTAACTGCCAAATTTCAACTCTCCAAAAACCTGAGTATGACTTTGCTATATCAAATGTATTTAACCTTCTTGCGTTTGCTTAAAGCATAACTTATCTATTGATGATTTAATATCACTTGGAATTTTTATCCAGATTTTATAATAGATAAAGGAGTGTAGACTGGATTGTTTGATTAGGGGCATAACTTAAGGGGGCACAAACCATTGACTAAATTTGAATAATTTGATAATATACCATTGGGCTATATTGCTCTAACCATATAAAATATTTAATCAGAAAAACTTTTAATATATGCTTAGTGTAGCAACGGCTTTTTTCCTCTATTGGCTTGTTTATTGAATACACTTCTGAGGGCTAGCAACTATCGCATTTATCGATATTTTCATACTATGCAACAGCCTGATCCTTATTTAAAATTAATCCGTGCTGATTAGTGTGGAATGATTTATCAAAATATTGAAATTTTTCTGATTTCATTTTGTTTGTTTAGCTCACAAGATTATAGATAACTAGTGGAATAGTTTTATACCAGAGCTTTGATTGAATTATTATACGGCAACATGGCTGCCTCCGTAAAGTTTCTTCTTTTTGGTTTGCTATTCAAAGCACTTCTCACAACTTCTGCAGCACAAGAATACACGCTACAAACTTTACTCGGAAATGTTGCAGGGCTGAGTACTTATGTCAACGGAAAAGAAGTTCAAAAATTTTTAGGTAATGTAATTATTTCCACACTATAACTATTGCCATCCAAGATTACCATTAGAAATTAAATGAGCATATTTTCTCAATACTTTCCAATACTTGTTAGTGAGAACTAATAGTAGATAGTTTAGTGCAGTGATTACGCAGTGGTCTCTGTGGGGTGATGGTTAGTGCAGTTGCTTGCAAAGCCGAAGGTCTCGAGTTCAAATCCTAGCGAGGGCAAGTTTTTCGAGCTATTTTGGCTTTTAGTGCAGGTCAGTTGAAGTACTCCAAGGGAGTTGAGAAGCCAAGGGAGCCTAAAAACTGAAGGAGTAGTAATAGTGTAATAGTTAGCGCACCTGCTTACAAGGTAGAGGCCTAAATGGATCTCAGTGGGGGCAAAGTTTTTTCAGATAGCATTATTATGAAAAACATTCTATATTGACAGGGATCCCATATGCTAAACCTCCAGTAGAAAATCTCAGGTTTGCTAAGCCACAGCCATATGGTGGCTTCTCTGGTGCAAGTCTCAATGCTACTCGGTTTGGACCAGACTGTAGGCAGAGTCCAAAGACAAGCCAAAATCAGAGTGAAGACTGTCTCTACCTCAACATATACACTCCATACAGAACTGGTCAGAACTCTAGCAGGGTAAGATTGCCGAGTACTCATTTTACCTGCATATATATGTAGTTTTATGAAGCTCATTTTACCTGCATATATGTAGTTTTATGAAGCTCATTTTACCTGCATATATGTAGTTTTATGAAGCTCATTTTACCTGCATATATATGTAGTTTTAAAAAGCTTATTTTACCTGCATATATGTAGTTTTATGAAGCTCATTTTACCTGCATATATGTAGTTTTATAAAGCTTATTTTACCTGCATATATATGTAGTTTTATAAAGCTCATTTTACCTGCATGTATGTAGTTTTATAAAGTTTGTGTTACCTGCGTATATATATATGTAGTTTTATAAAGTTTAATTTATCTAACAAATATTTAGTTTTATATGAATTTGATTTTACTTGCATATTATATATATTTATCACAAAATCTGTGTTGCATAGTGCTGCCAATTAAACCTTTTAAGATAAGTCAAGCGCCAACTCGTAAATTTATAACTAGAGTAAGCAAGTGTAGTTATTGGGCAGCAAGTATTCAATATGTAGATTGTACGTACATGTAGTTTATGTTTATAGTTACATAGTGTAATATGAATAGTAATTTAATGTAATGTGTATAGTATAATGTATATGTAAAGTAGCAATACTATAATGTATATATATGAATATTAGTGCAATGTACATGTATAGCAATTTAACGTAATAATATGTATAGTAATATAATTTAATGTGTATATATAGTAATTATAGAATGTAATATGCATAGTAATATAACTTGCATGCAATGTATGCTAATACAATGTATACAATGCTTTATATTTACAGGCAGTTATGATTTGGATCCATGGAGGAAGTTTCCAGTTTGGCGCAGGCAGCACTTACCACTCAGAGTTGCTGTCTTCTCAGGCAGACGTTGTCGTGGTTACAATTAACTACAGGCTTGGATTGTTTGGCTTCCTCTCCACGGGGGATTCAAGGCTTCCTGGAAATTATGGACTTTGGGATCAGAAACTGGCTATTCAATGGGTCAAGGACAACATCGCAGACTACGGTGGTAACCCAAATGCAATAACATTGTTTGGAGAGTCGGCCGGAAGCATGTCCATATCCTACCAAATGTTCACCTCACAAAACAGCCCAGACTTGTTCCAGAGAGCAATAATGGAGAGTGGAGCAGGGTTTGGGATCAACTTTCTAGAGCGTAACCCATCGTGGGTCATGCAGCGAGTAGCTAGCAATGTAGGATGTGATAATAATACCGATTTAGTTAAATGTTTGAAAAGAAAAAGTGTTGACAAACTTCTCCAGAGCCAAGATTCTCAAATGATGTTCCTTCCAGTACTTGATGGCGAGTTTCTTCTTGACGAACTTAGTGAAGTTCTTACAAACGTAGCTGCTTTAGATACGCAACAGCTGAACAAGTTTTCTAACTTTGCAAAGTATGACTTACTCGGTGGTTGGAACAATCAAGAAGGTCTAGTGTTTGCATTAGTTAATAAAGAATTACTGGAAACACTAACAGGCCAACCGATTAGCGAAGGCATCTCTCGAATGGCACTTTCGTCCACCTTGCAACAAACCATATTTCCGTACTTTGCTGGTAGTAAGACAACACTTGACTTTCTTACTGATGTCATCATTCAATATTACCTGAGTTCTCCAAGACAGTTCTTGAGTGACGGTAAAAGTGAGAACCACAAGCTGTTGGAAGTCTTCACACAGATAGCCGGTATATTTATATAAGATTTGATGACCAAAGCATATGCACCAGTACAAAGTCAGTGTGGCTATTAGGTTGATATATATAGCTAAAGTTTGCCATAGCTATATATGGTGTCATTAGATTAAATATTCCATAATTCTATAAGGAGTTGTTACAAACATACTTCATATAGTTGATATTTTTGCTGATAGCTTTTGCCACTGCAGTATCTATACAAAAAATACTGCTAGATTTTAGCTTTAGATAATTGATAGGCTTTTTATATTCGCACCAAAAATTATGTTGAACGAGAAATCAAATTTAAATCTGTGAAATGGTCAGGTTTAAACTTTTGTGGCCATGTCGGCTATGTCATTGTGAAGTAACTATACTGGTTGAAATCAAAAAGATTTTTCCTGCAACTTTTGGGAGTCTTAAATGACGCAAAAGCTATACATTTATGCTAAACATTGTATCGTCTCATAAAGAAATAGCACTACTTAGATGGATAAGATACATATGAGTGTACCAGCTGCTGTTATGTAATATGAATTTACAGGCGACATCACCGTTACTGTGCCGACAATCCAGGTGCTACAGCTGCACAGTGATGCATCATCATCTAACAACACCTTTGCCTATGAGTTTAGCCACGGAGCTCCAAACCCTTCTCAAGTTGAGTTTTACAAAGATATTGAATGGTTAAAAGTCGGGGCTAATCATGGCGAGGAGATCCGCTATGTCTTTGGGCTGCCGTTGCTGACTTTGTCAGACTGCAAGAAACTCGTGCCTTCAGTTACCTGTAAGTGTTGTAATAGTTCTGTCCTGCTTTGAAACTTGAAATTTATAATCAATTTCAGCTCTCATCTATAGAAAGCTTAACATATTTCATCTATGATAAGCGTATACAAAGCAATTTTCATCTCGGTCATTTTCAAAAATATTTTTACTACATATATAGTAGAACAGTTGGTAGTAGTATAGTTTCAACTTGTCACCTCAGTTTTAAACACAGTTCTAAGGTGGTTTAGTATAGCCATAACATAACGTCTTTTATAAAAATACAATTTTTTTGTAATTTTTAATTTTTGCAGGCACAGAATATTCTGATTCAGAAAAAAAACTCTCACAAAAGATGATGGAGCAATGGAGCAGTTTTGCTAAAACTGGGTTGGTTTTTCAGCATTTCACTTTCTGTAGCTAGAAAATATGCTAATCAACCATGATCTTAGATGGTCATATCCATTTAGTTTGATCGTTTGATTAAAGTTGTTAGTTTAGAGCTAAAGTTTTTGCTTTTAAAAGTCTTGTAGTTTCTGATAAAAAAGCACTAATTCTTCAGTTTTATTGACAAATTTCCCGAGATAGATTTGATATTTGTAAATGTTTTAAAGCTTGCTTTAGTAGCTATAAGGTGGCTAACAATTTTAAAATGCATACTGTACAGTATTCCAGAAAGTTTATATCTGATTTTCTTCTTTTACTTATCACCTTAAAAGCTCAATTATCAAATATTTATTTGATTAGATGCAGTGAATAAATCTACCAATGCCAACAGCTCTCACCTTACATACACTAATTAAATAAAATCCCAGCAAGCGTATGCAACTATATGGTTCCTTTTTTTCAGACTAATTATATATTTTACTAAAATAAATTTACATCAGCTATAGACGATCACTGCTATCTTTGTGAAAATCCGAAATAGAAAAGGTTTTTTAAACAAAGACAAAACAGCAATTATATACTTATGACTATAGGTGATAATCAATAAACCGTTGCCAGTGTTTAGATCCGAACCAATAACCTCATGCTTACTAGGCCAGTGAATTAACCAGTAGGCTACATCACAGCTACTCTCTATAATTTGTTATATCTTATAATACAAATCATATAAATTTTTCTTGCAGTAATCCTTCAACCGTAGACTACGATGTGTATGATTATTCCGAAGCTCGAGCCTACACAGAGATCACTCTTGAATCATTTACAGTTTCATCATTTCCTGTTAAAGAGAGGCAGCCATTTCTGTCAGCCATGACGTCTGCGTTCTTGATACCTGGTGTGGGGGTTGTGAACACCACCACTACCACAACAACCACCACTACTCCCCCTACCAGCACTTCTACACCCTCCACCTCTACAGTCGACCCCAGCAGTGTCAAAGGTCAGCAGCTGGCAGCAGTCATATGTATATAAACTTTGTCTGGGTACTTAAGGCATATTTTATTCAGTTAATACGGAAGCAATAATGTACACTCTTGACTTTTTTAGTTCAATATAATATTAATATGCAGGTATAACTTTAGAATTATATTACTATAATCTTATCATCCATCCATATAATCATGTATTCATATAGTCTTAGATTTAGTTATTTACACACCCATAAATACATATAAAGCCATATGATCATATTATATTCATATATTTATGTATTTATCAAGTCTTTTTAACCTATGGTTATCATTCAGTTCTGTTATTGTATATATCATGCTATCATGCATTCATATTATCATAGGCCTTATAGTTGCATCATTGTACAAGAGCATATTCCTTTGTATCGCCAAATAAGATATGAATATGGTTATATCTATTGCTTTAATCATTGTTAATTATATATATATTTTAGCTTCGATTAAAATCATATAATATCTTGTTCTACTATAAAAAATACAATATTATAAACGATAATGTCAGCATTTCCAACATGTGTAAAATGTACTGTTTTGATTTTTTAGAAAGGTACCTGAATGGAGTGGCTTATCTTAACTACAATGATGCTGACTCTACGCTGACGGCTCTCCTAGTCTTAGGAGCCATTCTGTCAGCAGTTACTATCATCTTGCTCACTGCCTACATCTCTCTGAAAGTGCATCTGGCAAAGATTGTGCAGCTGAAAAAACAAGAAGAGCTGAAAGAGCTTCAGGAAAACAACAACACAAAACTGTGAAAATATTTATTGTTCCAAGTATACTACTTTAATAAACGAAGTACTACCCTAAGAAATGAAGTAATATTTTGATATCAATTTTATCTAGATAACATTCTTTTTGAAAACAATTTTTTTCTGCTAAATCAGTTTTTTAATCATGAATATAACCTGTGACATGTGTAATTTAATATTTACTGTATTAATGTACAATGTCTTTCTGCAAATATACTAAGCGTGTTATACGGAAAGCTTACTGTCTATTTGTCACATACTATGGTTGTAAACTTGCTGCATACACTGTGTTTATAGATTTGTGTGTAGATAAACAATAAATTTTCACAGCAGTTGTATGAATTAGTCATTCACCAATATTTCTGCAGCAAAATACAATCATATCTGAGTTATCTCTAAAAAGTTAAGACTTATGTATTTTCGCAAAATTTAAATTAAATAAATATCAATGCTTTGATACACCTATTTGATGACGGCATTCGCGTGATACCCTAATACTGTGTTTTCATCTGCAGCTATAATACAATATACATTTTAATTATAATGTATACATAATCATTTCATGTTTTATGTATATAATAAACTATGCAATTACATTCTCTATAGAAAGGAGACTTCAAAGCTCACAAATAATTTGGTATAGCAATACATTATCATGCAATTCAAGCTCCTCAATATTTGAAGAGTACCATAGCAATCTTAAAACCATTGTGTTTAATCATACTTTATGTGCAATTGAATGTTTTTCTTTCATTCTATAGTTAAAGTATACAGAGTTACAGAACAATTAATAATATTTTTTTCGGAGAAGCTTTTTTTTCATTAATAATATTGAAGACATTCCATTCATGCTAACAAAGATAAAGTGGTGCATATTTCTGATAGGTTATCAAAGCTTACGCAGAGCAATTAAATATTGTTATCTTGATTGACTCTTATAGGAATTTTATTCCTTTCCTTTCCTGTGTGTATTTGATTGATTATACCAGTATAACATACATTTTTTTACTAAAATTCTAGCAGTTAAACTTGTTTTATTTAAAACATGGCGGCAACACCATGTGCAACCATTTTTAAAATCTTTTTTAAAAAAAAGTTAACCTAATCAATCCGAAAAAATCAACTTTTAGTTTAACTCCTAAAAACAATTAGAATGAAATATATTTTTCTGTTAAAGCAATAAATACTAAACAAAACGAATATGTATAAAATATTAAGCAATAAATGTTTTTCAGCATCATTAAATTACTGTTACTGGTTATAGGAAAATGATATTATCTTTTTAATTAGCTGTTGTCATAGGTATACAGTGAGTTGTTAAAAAGTCAAAACATAGTGTTTAGCAACTATGGTTTCTTTAATAACCAAAGTAGTATTATGTCAGGTTGGTTAACTTTTTTATGAGAACATTCAATACTGAGATGTCAAGCCCCCTTGCTAAATCCACTCCTAGCTAGATCCAGCCACTGCAGTTATCACAAAATTGCCGTTATCATCAGCTAAAGATGGCATAATACTAATTCCAAATCTTAGCCATTCGTGTGAGTGTAGAGTAGCAGTGGTCAGTCACAACTAGCTCAGTATGACCTACACTAAAGTTTTCTCGTTGGTTTTATTCTCTCTACTACTACAATATGGAATGTCAACATCGTTGCAGACAAAACTTGGTAAAATAGAAGGAATTAGTGAAAATGTAGAGGGTACAGCAGTGCACAAATATTTAGGTAAGTTAAACAAAAATATTCTAACTTCTAATTAAATTTTTTTTAATAATGAGGCAGACTTTGGAGTTACATTCCCTGCTTATTTGTCAACAAATTTAGAAACATGCATGTAAGCACTGCTTTGTAAAACATCAAGATTTTAAGAATTGACTATAAACATTGAAACACAATTATAAACAAAATCAATTGTCAATCATTTATTTACAACTTTAATCATTTGTTTCATTCATTCATTTTTGTCTTCATTGGTCAGGTATTCCATATGCCAAGCCTCCGATTGGTAGTCTTAGATTTGCCAAGCCGAAACCATTTGGTAATTTCGGTGCAGAAAAGCGAAACGCCACAGTCTATGGCTCAGCATGCCTGCAAAGACCCAGTGTTGCTGTAATTGGCAGCGAAGACTGTCTTAGTTTAAATATCTACACAGCAAATTCTCAGTACAAAAAAGTAAGTTTCTTTAAACATGCAGCTGTTTCTTGGTAGCTAATTGAGCTTTCTGTATTACTTTCTCTGTTAGCATATTTGTTACCTTGTGATCCAGAGTTTAAAGTTTATTTACACCTAGTACACTTTATGTTTTACTAGACTCACATAAAGTTTTATAAAGCATTTATATCTGCTGCCCATACTAACACTGATTATAAAGGTTAAAAAGTAGAACTAAATGCATATAATAATATATAATAATATATTTTTGATTTACTCAACTTATCTTTGATTATTGACATTGACATTGCAGTCATGTTAATAAAACTGAATTTTTATTTAAACTACTTCTGCATGATACAACATATTGTGACTAAGCTAATTTATTGACTTGACATACCCAAAACTATGCATAAATAATATTCCATGTTATCTTTAAAAGACAACTCCTAATCTTTAATCTGTAGACGTATAGCAAAGTGAAAATATAAACAGTGTTTTATGTTAGAGGCATGCAGTGTTTTGTTCCTTTTGGAGTTGTGTTATACTGTTTGCTAATACCTTCTAGCAAAATTATGGTTTGGCTGTCTGCATTACTAATTGAAGTAATTATAGAATGATGAAAAGCTCTACATTTTCCTATTTATTGCATTGTAATTTTCACTGAATCATTTTTATATCTTGAGCTTTCTGCCTTATCTGGCTTGTGCACGTAATACTCACCATCTTGATATAAGCCAAATCCAGATATCATAGTCATCTTTTTCAGCATTATTTGTGGTTTTTTTGGCTTTATGCTTTTAAATAGACACTTCATCTTTTAAGGTTTACATAGAGCATTTTTGCACTTTCAGAGCGTAATGATTTGGATCCATGGTGGAGGGTTCACTGTCGGCGCAGGAAGTGGGTATGATGCGTCAGTTATTGTTGCCAAGGGAGATGTTGTCGTGGTTACCATCAACTATCGCTTAGGAGCTCTCGGGTTCCTGTCAACCGGAGATGACAAACTTCCCGGCAATTATGGACTCTGGGATCAGAAGTTGGCCATAGAATGGGTGAAGAATAACATAGAAGATTATGGTGGAAATCCCGACAGCATCACGCTCTTTGGTGAATCTGCCGGAGCTTTTTCAGCTTCTTTCCACATGCTTTCACCCTTGAACAACAACTCGCTGTTTCAACGAGTCATAACAGAAAGCGGTTCAGGTCTGGCGACTACTTTGTACATGCCTCAACCCTTGAGTGTATCTAACTCTGTGGTTCAACAGGTCAACTGCTCAGTAAATGACAGTTTAAAGACATGTCTTCAAAATGCAGATAGCCGAGAAATACTGATGGCTACGAACGATAATATGTACTTAGGTCCAGTGGTAGATGGAGATTTGCTTCCCCATGACTTCTCTCGTCTTCTGGATAGCTTTACTCGTACAGGCCCCTCAGAACAAACCAAGTCAATGCTAGCAAACTTTGGTGACTATGATTTGCTTAGCGGCTGGAATAATCAAGAAGGTTTGTTTCTCCTTGACCCCATAGCCAGAAATCTCAATAGTTCTGCAGTTGAAAGCGGGCTCTCCGAAAATATATTCAATGAGGCTTTGAAATTGATTGTTTTTCCACCAACTGGCCTTCTTGGTGACGAAAGATTCATTGACCTAATCACAGATATCCTACCAATATTCTACTTAAACAGCCACTCCCAGCTTTTGAGCTCTAACCGCACAATGGATGAGAAACGACTAGAGATTTTTACTCAAATAGCTGGTAAGGTTTCTATGTTTACATATTAACTGTATGACAATCGTCTATGTCATTTTTGAAAAAGTGCTATAAAATGATACACTGGTTGATTTTCTATTTGAAACAATTTTATTCAGATTCTACAGCCAAATAAATAATTCCTATTGGTCTTTTGTAGGTGATGTGATTTTGACCCTACCCACAATCCATCAGCTACAGTTGCACAGTGCTGTTTCAAGTAGAAACACATTTGCCTATGAGTTTGCACACAAACGTAACAGCCCTGGATTGTTTGAAGAAGGACCTGATTGGCTAAGAACTGGCGCTGTCCATGCAGATGAGATTTTGTTTGTGTTTGGATTCAACGTAAATTGTAAGTCAAATGATTATTGATGCTAATAATATAAAAATTAAACATGTATCATAAACAGTTTGCACCCAAATAAATTGCCCTTAGTGAAACTTATATTTTCTGTTTTTGTGCGTTTGCTAATGCATTTGCTCATGCATTTGCTCATGCATTTGCTCATGCATTTGCTCATGCATTTGCTTTTGCATTTGCTTTTGCATTTGTGTGTGTGCGTGCGTGCGTGCGTGCGTGCGTGCGTGCGTGCGTGCGTGCGTGCGTGCGTGCGTGCGTGCGTGCGTGCGTTCGTGCGTGTGTGCATGCGTGTGTGTGTGGGTGTAATTTAAAAATAAAATCTTAGCAAAAAACACTTGAATTTTGTTTTTACATGTTTACTCTAAACAATTATCACCATTTATTTAAAGAATAGATAAATCGTATTATTGAATATTAGAGTTGTCTTCTTGCAGATGAAATGCCCCCTTACACTCCTACAGATGAGGAGAGAGAGCTCTCTAATAGAATAATTCACCAGTGGACAAGCTTTGCCAAAACCGGGTATGATGAGCTATTAAATTAAACACTTCTTTGCAAAACATATTTTTTGACAATTTAGTCAACTTTAATTGAAATCATTACTTAAGTAGACCTGACAGTCATTATAAAAAATGTAAATTTAAATATGAAAAAGTAGTTAACATTAGAGCAATAACAAGATGGCAAAAAATAAACCTTACTGCAATATTGCCATTATACTTATTTAAAATCACAAACGATTTCAGTAAGCTGCCTACATTTCATAAACAAAATTGTATGCTCGTTTGTACTTAGTTTAACTATCCTAATAGTTACTTAACTGCCACAAACCTGATTTATAACTTTCACTGCAATTGAATCCAATTCAACATAGTACAATACAGTTAGAATTTCATCCAAGTCACAGCAATTGGCGAATACCACATATATTAATTAAACTTTCTATAATACAATTCACCAAAAAAGCTGATGATTTGACTTTTAAGTAGTATGTATAATATTCTAGACACCCTTCAACGTCTGACTACACCACCTTTGAGTACCCTCGTACTCAGAATTACACCAGGTTGCAGACAGGAGAGTTTGAGAAGTTGTCTTACCCGTACAGTAGCAAGGAACGGCTACTTGCAGCAATTAATTCGGCTATAGTGCACAGTAACGACATAGATGAAATGACCATATCAGGGAAAGCAACGACTACCATGCTAGCCAACGCCACTATGAAATGTGAGTTGAAAGCTTATAATTTACTCAAAATTTTAAGCAAGCAAATCATGCATTTATTTCTAAAATAAATGATGCAATTCGCTTAATCACCTATATCAAGTTTTTTAACCTTGGTTTTATTGCTGAATTATAAATGCAATACTGTTTCACAAGTTTCTGTCGCAATTATCATTTGATTTTTGAGCAAATATTTCAGAGTTGTGCTCTCTTTATGTAGATGAGTTTCTCAATGGAATGCTTACGTTGACAACTGGAGAAGCTAGCCAAGCGATAACAATTGGCATAGTCGTATCCATTCTGCTGGCTATGATATGCGTTGTTTTCATCATTTCAATCATCCAACTGAAAAGGAAGATTGCCCAAAGCAAGATCAACTAAACTTTTAACTGTTGCGTGTTAAACAGGATTTGTCTTTTTTTTTGTAGACCCACTGCTGTATGTAAAACATGAAATAATGCTTTATATAATAGTTATTTGATTTTACTTATTTTAGATAAGCTCTTAATATATAAATACGTAAAATTATGACAAATATTTCAACACTGGCCATTTAAATTTCACAAAGTGATTCTGATAATAAATGTTCCATATACCACTATAATATTACGTTAATCTTATAATATATAGGATTATACACAATAAAGTCAGTTGCTATGACAACACGTATGTGTTTAGAATTTTATAGCATTTTCAAGTATAGCTCAGACCGCTATTTAGTAGCAAATGCATAGCCATTACTTATGTGCCACATGAAGTACATAACCGTACAAGCTGCTAGCAAAAACTTTGTATAGGAAGCAAAGTAGGGCTGTTATGTGCAATTTCTTTTGCTGTGGACAAAGTTCCTGTGGTAAAGGTCTATAATTTGTTGAAAAATATTTTGTATTTTTGCTTATTTGCATTTCAGTTGTACATTGTGCTGTTATGCATTTATTGAGAATTATATGGAGGTCGAATTTTCGAACTGAGATAATTTATAACACTCGATAGCAAAGCACGGATTGAATACCATTGGTCACCGAGATTTAGCTTCCTGGGTCAATTTGTACATGTTGTGTGCAGTGGCAAGTATCATTTTCACCGCATATAATTACCATTTGAAAATTTTGCAATATGTGCAATTTAGCAACGCATTCAGCTCTGTCACAGCAATCTACATACCCAGACAGCATGCTTGCACAGTGATATGCACACCAAGTCAATAAAAAGCTTTGATAGATCAACAGGAGCGAGTTTGCTAATCATTGTTGACTGATCGTATTTCACTCAAGTAATGTAAACAAGATACAGGCCTTTCTATAATCCTTTCTAGCATGACCCATTACTTGCATAACTCATTGCTTGTATAATCCGCTGCTTGTATATAACCATCACCTACATATCATCACTTCTGGGACCAAGGCTGCTCACATTAGCAGCTGCGGAATCATGAATGATTTCAAAGTGCTGGTATTTTTTTCAATTGTCTCTTTAGTTCAATATTGCATGTGCATTGACTTACTATTGCAAACAAGACTTGGCGAAGTAGAAGGCATCAGCAAGGACTTTAACGGCACACTAGTTTACAAATACTTGGGTGAGATTCGGTAATATCTACAATGCATTGTCTTTTCTACCATCTAATTTTGATACTTTAAGCACTTCATAGAGTCATTTGGCTATATTTCAAATTTCAACATTGTTTTAAATTTAGAATTTTTTTTGGTATATTAAAACAAGTTTGTTAAAACGCTATATTTCATTGATATTTTCCATTAAATCATAATAGTAGCTGTTGTTTTTATTACAATAATATATTATACAGATATACATATACATAACATTGTATATGACTTTTACTTGTGCATGTAATTTAAATAAATGTGAAACTTGTAACCTCGGCAATTATAGATCATTTACTCTGAAGATGTAGAAAATAATGAAATTTAATAAACTTTAAGAAAAGCTGTCTCTAACTAACAAATAGATACAAAAAATTACAGGAATTCCCTTTGCCAAACCACCAACTGGCTCGCTTAGATTTGCTAAGCCACAACCGTATGGCAGTTTCAAAGGAAAGTTAAACGCTACAACTGGTGGATCTTCGTGTCTTCAACATGACGGCTCCACGACTATTGGAAGTGAAGACTGTCTCTTCCTAAACATCTACACATCAAACAGCTCCACTAATAGGGTAGGCAACTCTACTCCAGCAAGTAATTATTACCAAAAATACACAAAAATCCTGAAAATATTTACTCAATATTTTAAATAAAAAGTGATAGGTTTATCATCTTGCAGTTTGTTTTATTAGATAACTTTTTTTAAACTGTAACTGAAACGAGAAATAGTTTGGATATTTTTTTAAGCTGCAGGTTAGAGACATGTTAGCTATAAGTAAAACCCAGCTACCAGACATCTAAATGCTACGTCTGTTTGGAGATTGTGGTGGCTTCAATATTGATGAAAATAATGCGTTCTTACCAAGCATTAAATTTAATTGTCACACTGAGATTGAAAACTGGGTTTTGAAAATTTCTTCTTATCATTGTATATGTGCTAGGCAAAAAAGTTGCTAATCAGAATATTGGTGGAGACTAGATTAATACATAAGGTCAACAAATAATAGGTTTCACCTTTTTATTTAGTAGACTACAACAGCTAATTTAAACACTTTTGGTGACTATTAGATTATATTGTTTACTGATTTCTGCTTTAGACTGTAATGATTTGGATCCATGGTGGAGGCTTTATCCGAGGTTCTGGTATGGAAGACAACCCTTCAGCAATAGTAGCATCTGGAGATGTCGTCGTGGTTACCATCAACTACCGAGTTGGAGCTCTGGGGTTCATGTCAACCGGAGACGACAAACTTCCCGGCAATTATGGACTCTGGGATCAGAAGTTGGCCATAGAATGGGTAAAAGATAACATAGAAGATTACGGCGGAAATTCCGATAGTATCACCATTTTCGGCCAATCAGCTGGCTCGATATCAGCAACATTTCAAATGCTGTCTCCATTAAACAACAACACACTATTTCAGCGAGTCATAGCTCAAAGCGGGTCAGCCCTTGCCGCTGCCTCAATCAGTCAAGCTCCAGCTTTCTTCTCCCAATCAGTTCTTCAGCGTCTAAACTGCTCCTCAACAGCACAGCCTCAAGAGTGTTTATCAAGTAAAACTAGTGATGAAATTATGGCTGCGACTAGTCCAAGATTCAATTTAATATTTTACCCAGTGGTTGATAAAGATTTTTTGCACTATGACGGCTATGAAATCATGGATAGCTTTGCTCGTACTGGCTTGTCCGAGACCACGAAATCAATGTTGGCAAACTTCGGCAGTTTTGACTTGTTCAGTGGTTGGACGGACCAAGAAGGTCTATTTGGTTTATTAGTTTTACTCCGCTTAGTGGAGGAAGTTAATTTTTCTAACATTCAGACGGGTCTTTCTGCGAAGGCGCTACGTGAAGCGTTGAAAGTGCCTGTATTTCAAGACTTTAGCAAAATAGGCAACAATAAAGAACTGGTTGAACTAATAGCAAACATTTTACCTGAATTTTATTTAAATGACGATGAAAAGCTCAACAGCAAGCATAGAACGATTGAAGAAAAGAGATTGGAAATTTTCACTAAAATATTTGGTGAGTTAATATGGGCTTAAAATATTTTTTGAAGTATAACTAAAACGCTGCTTTTATTGTCTAGTTTACTTTATGAATTTTTTACAGTATGAAGTAATTCCGACAAATTAGTGAATCAAATTATGTTATATATGAAATATTTGGTAAAAGCTCATTCTTATAGAAATATAAATTCAATTTCACATGTTTTTATTGCTATCAAAGAGCTTTGCTGCTGAAAAAAAATTTAGTAATATAGATTAACACTAAAATCTTGGCTTTATTTCTATAAAAAATTCAAAAACTAATAAACTTGGCAGTACATAAATGACAGAATGATATTTGTAGAACTTATGCAAACAATATAAGCATATAATTTCTTTTATAAGCTCTACAAATATATTTTTTATGTTTTCTCTTATATTACCATTACTTGCAACACAGTAAAAACACAAAATAGAATACAATATTTTAACTTTTATCATAAGAAATCTACTGGTAGCAACATGCACAACGTATATAAGAATCTGTCTTTTTACTTCTTTTACAGGAGAAGTAAAGTTTATTCTTCCCACAGTCCATCACCTGCAGTTGCACAGCGCCCTCTCAAATAAAAGCACCTTTGCCTATGAGTTTAGTCACAATGTCAGAGGCAACGGGCAGTTCAGCTTGTACCCCACCTGGCTGAAAACTGGAGCCTCGCACACAGAAGAGGCTAAATTTGTGTTTGGGTTCCAGGAAACACGTGCGTTGGGATATGTTATTCAATTCATTTTAACTTTACAGAAGAGGTTTATTTAACTGTAGCCTAAATATTTGTTTTTGAGAAGCAGCCTTGCTGTAGGGGTTAAAGCGTTTGCTTAGTAAACACAAGGTCATGGGTTCAAACCCCGACAAAGGCCATCAGTGATGTTAGGAAGAGCATTCAGTCATAATTGCTCCTGTGCTTCATCTAAATAAGTCCTTAGCCCGCTTTAACAAAAGCCCTTTCTATCAGGGGTTTCTCACAGGGAAAGCCACTATAAACTTGCGTGAGTGTAAATATTGGCTTTTGAAGTTGAAAAAATAATGTTTTTTGAAACTGCATATATCATTTTCTGAAATATTTAAAGCTGAATGCAAAATTTTATATTTAATAATTCTTATCTATATTTGTAGTCGCGGGAGCTGAATATTACAATGCTACTGAAGTAGAAAAACAGCTTTCTCAGCGAATGATACAACAATGGACAAGTTTTGCTAAAACTGGGTAAGACATCTACAGCTATAAATTTTCTCATTATTTCACTCTACAAACTTTCTATATATTATAAGTTCTTTGCTTTTACTTGTTTTATAAATAACTAGTATTGTTTAAATTATAACCTTCCATTTTAGAGATCCATCAAACACTGACTACACAGAGTTTGAATATCCCAGCACTCAGGCCTACACCAGACTGAAAACTGGGGAATTTGAGAAGTTGTCTTACCCATACAGCAGTCAGGCGCAAATTCTTTTGGCTATTAACTCTGCAGCAATGAATAGTGAAGAGGTTGAGAACAAAGTTGACTTAGAGGAAACAACTCCAGTTGATATTTCTATGAGCACAGAGGGCAATTCCAAAAGTAAGACAATTCCCACCTCTTGTTGCTGCACTACTTTTAGCTTTCATTAATTTCATTTAAACTGCAAATGCTAACTTTGATCATTCCTTGAAATTCTTTAGCTTGTGAAATATTAAATATCAACTTGTTATATTTAATATTATATTTATTGGTAATATGTAATATTTAATATTATTGTCTTTTTAATATTGGAAGTATTAACATGCTTAAAAAATTCTCATAAGGTAGAAATTCAAGAGAAGACAACTATCAATATTTCTTGTAGCCAATTTCTTACATATTAAATGGCATCTTGTTGCAATCTTTGAGGCTAATAAGATTATAATGCATGCAATGCAACTCTCAATTTTTTTATCAGTATATCCATAGATAATATTTAAGTTCAATTTACACTAAATAATATTTGAATAATGAATATGGTCAAAAAACTTTTCATGAGAGAAAAGTCCAAGAGAAGACAACTCAAATTAAGTAATAAGTTTTTATATCTTTTATTAGCAAACAATTATCTTTCTGTTTCAGATGAGTATTTGAATGGACTGCTGCAGCTGACAGCACAGGAAGCTGACGTTGCGATCACTACAACCCTTGTGTTATCAGTACTACTTGCTGTCATTTGTATCATCCTAATTGGCGTCATCATCCATTTCAGAAAGAAAATTAACAAGTAGTGCTTAAATTACATAAATCGGTGATTCTAGACTATAGGCTCCTAAAATAATAATAATTAAAAAAAATTAAACAAATTAGGTTCTTGTGGTTAGAATAGTGAACTTTGCTTTTGTTTTTGCTACAAAATGTATTGTAAACTATTTGCTCATAATTGTAAGTTTCTATTGAATAAACTTATAGCCTGTTACATTCGACTGAATTCAAATTGACTATATGACAAAAAGAACTGCCATGCCAGCACTTGCAATATTGCATAGCATATAGCTGTAGTTTCACTTATGCAAGGAGTTATCTGTTCTAAAAATTATGTTATTAGAGAAAAGTCGAAATAGAATTGGCATAAAGTGAGTACAGACTTTCCCTGATGTAATTTAATATTTGCCCAAACTTCTGTACTGTAACAAGTTGTTTTTGTAAAATACATATATAATATTATTATTTACAATTATAGTGGTATAAAAAAACACAAGATGGGCTCGCTTATGATTGCACTTGCTGATAAGTAACACTTTTCTGATATACAATACTTCAATAATTCTTAATAAAAAAATAAATAATATACAGTATACTGGCTTATTCATCTTGGAGGCTCACCAAAAATGTGCAAAACATTGAGCACGCAACTCAAAACTTTAACTTAACTATTCAAAATGTTATAAGTTATCAAATAAAAACAGGGTTTGATCCAAATTTCAACTCAATAAATACAATAATTTATTCAAAACCCTATGAAAGTCTTTCTTTCTCTTCCAGCTGGAACTCGCCAACTACCCGTTTAGTTGGCCTGTTTGCAGTTCTCCTCGAGTGTATAAGTATTATGATTAATACCAGACATAATATTGTTACTACTACACTAACAGCCAGTAGTACTTGAAGTGTTCTTATTGCCTGAGTCGTACTTAATTTTAGTTTCCCAATAGCAAGTGAGTCTGTAACAAATAAATTTTTCATTTTATCAGTTTTACATTAACTGTGTGGGAAATCATAGGTGCTATTAGCAAATAATGTATCATATAGAAATGAAAATGTATAATAACTGTGGAAATAAACATTAACAGAAAAAAAATTTGAAAAATATATATGTAACCTAATTTTTATATATATAAAGGTTCAAAAAGAGTTGTTTATATTAAATGCTTGCTTATCAAAGCTGTAAGCTTATTGCAATATAATGAAATAAAAAAGGCAAAAACATCTCAATTTAAAAAAAAACAATGAGATTTAGTTGTAGAATATTATGAAATCTATTACAATAAGAGAAAGAGTAGAATATTAAAAAGCAATTATGTTGAAAAATAGATAAAAATCAGCATTATATATTTGTATTCAATAATGTCTGCTCAGGGCTTGAGTGTATATTGTACTATGTCACTGGGCAGAGTAAAGTGTGCAGTACTAAATCTAATAATTCTTCAGTGAGTTTAGTAACTCGTGTAACTACTATAGCGAATATATTGTACTCTGGTAATTATACTGTACACTCTAAAGTACATCTAGTTATTCTAGTGACCAGTATTGGCTTAACAAGAAGTCACTTTACAGTGTTGGGTAATTTAAAGGTGTGAAATTGTTTACCATATGTTCAAGTTAAAAAGGTTTCTCATTTAGCATGAAATTAGTTGCTCAAACTTACCAGGGCAGGGTGCTTCGGTTTTGTATGCGCTTTCAATTTGGTCCGAAGTGGCAAAGGTAAGATTAATAATTAGGTCTCTGTGATGAGCTAATGCAAAAGTGACAGCTGACAAAGCTTTTTCTTTTTCACAGTATGGGCATGAACGCTTTTCCAACGAGCCAGCCTTGAGTTCTGTATATGATGGATTTTCAGGGTGACTAAATTTCATGTAGTCTGTGGATGATGGGTTACTAGAAAAATAATAACATTGTGTTGAGTTTACCCAGTGTTTCCTGTGGTGTAATGGTTAGCCCACTATAGCTTGCAAGCCGGAGGGCTCGGGTTCGAATCCCAGTGGCGACAAAGTTTTTTCATAAATAACATTAAGTTTTGTTGCCATGATCAAACTACATGTTACCATAAATACCACACTATTTTCTCTACATACACATCAAATATTAGCAAATTAACTCTGCCACTTTCAAGCACAACCATACCACATGTCACTACATGTCACTACAGGATCACTTGTAACTGCAGCCATACCATGTGCTATATAGACACCATTATTACTATCATTATATTTGACTTGAATTGTTAAACTGCTTGGATAAAATGCTGTAAATTTCAATCTTCTGCAGTTAATTAATTTATTGATTACTAATCAAATATTGAAGATAGCTCACCCTGTCTTAGCAAAGTTTGTCCAGTGAAGAATCATCTTATCGGAAAGTTCTTTTTCTTCCTCATTATAGGTATAGGAAAACCCAGGTACTACAGAAAGATTATTAATTGTAGGCATTTCTACTCTGATTAAATAATTTACATGATGCTATGAATTTACTGTATCACCAAATATCCAATAAATTTTTTGCTGAAATAACATCAAATTATTAAAAAATTAGCAACTGGTGATTATATATAAAAAATTTAAAAATACATCAAATTTCAGTCAATTTAAAAAAAAACATGATTAGTCAAACAAAGTATTTGGAGCAGTTTTTGATTAAAAAGTTAAAAGTTGTAATGCTATAATATTATTTTCAAGTTTTTAGTGTCATTAACAAAGTTATAGTTACTAAAATTTCAACAGCAGAAATGTTAGCCTAATTTAATAAATATAATTGGGCCTTTTAGCTATTAAAAATTGTTGTTAATTAGCAAGTTTTACAAAAACATCCTAAAATTATCAAAAGCTAGGTTTCTTTACTTTTTGCTACAGACTCTGTTGAAAAGCACGTTCTAAATAACGAGCTGAACTAAACAGTTGACAGCTTTTTGTTTGAGTTTACCTTTGTTTCTGAAACCAAACACGAATAAACCTTCGTCAGCGTGATTTGCTCCAGTTCTGAGCCATGCCAGAGTGTCAGCAGGTCTGCTTATAGGTTGCTTGAATTCATATGCAAACGTGTTCTTATCAGATATGGCGCTGTGTAACTTTAAGTGCTGAATTGTAGGCATAACAAAAAACTCATCACCTAAAAACACACCTAAATTTTTAGGACAAAATAAAATATACAGTTAGTAGCATTAATAGCACTGAAAATCTTATAAATATTTAACGTGAGCTTTCATTGGCTACACTATCTGGCCAATTAAAAATAATGTTGCTTCAACACGTAATTACTATACAACTATGAATTATGATTATCTTTAAGAAGTTATGCATAATCAAGAGCGTAAAAAATGACTAGTAAAGATTGTTCTTCACCTGCATGCCACAAATAAATGAATAAAAAAATTGTATTTTTTTAACTAAAAATTTAGATTAGAAAGCTCTGATAGCTTTTTTCAGATATTCAAAAATTCAAAGACTTTAGCTCAATGGGTGACCAACAAAAATAACAATACAATGATTTAAAATGTTTAAGACTGGTAGAGTACCTATGAATTCAATGAATCTTCTTAGTCGGTCTTTACTTGCTGTAGTTAGGTTATCTTGTTTGTTGGTATAGTACTGCATTAACAGGTCATTTATGAAAGAGGCAGATTTGGATGTGGAAACAAATCCTTGATTTGTAAAAGGAAAATATTGCAAAGCCTTAAAAAGCATTTCTTCGGAAAATCCTTCACTAACATTATTGAAGCTTGAATCAATTAATGGCAAAACACCAAGTATAAATATTCCTTCTTGATCATTCCATCCGCTAAACAAATCATACGTCCCAAAATTACCAACCAAATCTCTCGTATGCGAAGAATTGCCATGCTGCGTAAATGCATCAAGAATCGCTAAAACGCCATGATAAAAAAAATCATTGTCAACTACAACAAGGCTGTTCATGGGTATAAAATTGAATTGCGACGCAACTTGAATCTCTTCCATACTTTTACTCTGAAGACATTTTTTCAACTCTGAATCGATTTCGCAGCCTAAGGAAAAAATTACTTGTTGGTGTACCTGCTTAGGGTCTTGGACAATATTTGCGGAGAGCAACGCAGAGCCACTCTGAAGTAGCGCTCTTTGAAAAAGAGAGTTATTATTAGCTGGCGACAGCATTTGAAACATGGCTGACATAGCCCCAGATGATTGGCCGAAGAGGGTGATATTATTGGTGTCACCACCATAATCTTCTATGTTCTCCTTTACCCATTCTATGGCCAACTTCTGATCCCAGAGTCCATAGTTTCCGGGAAGTTTGTCGTCTCCGGTTGACATAAAGCCAAGAGCTCCTATTCTATAATTAAATGTAACAACAACAACCTCTCCTTGCGCCACCATCACGCTTGGATCGTAAAAATGTGATGCGCCTTGATAAAACCCTCCTCCATGGATGAAAATCATAACCGCCTGAAAAGAAGAAAAAAATACATTTAAAATGTTTTCCTAAAAAGCAAACAACTGCACAAGGTGAAAGAGGTGCTAAAGAACTCAAAAGATAGTGCAGTTTAAGGGTAATTAAATTTAAATAAATTACAGAAATAAAATTATTAATTTTCAATTATTGTTCTGAAATTTTTTCATTATTGCTGATACTATATAAAGTTTTTATCATTTTAGATTTTTTACTGACAACCGTTGCTAACATTTTTCAATAAAATATTTACATAGACACTCACTAGATTTCCAGTTGGGTTAGGAGTGTAAATATTCAAAAACAGACAATCTTCATCTCCTAGCTTATAAACATTTGCTATCATCTGTGGACATGCGAAGCCTGGAGCTGTAGCCTTTAAACTTCCTCCTTCAAAGGATCCGAAGGCCTCAGGCTTATTAAATCTTCTCTCCCCGGTAGGTGGTTTGGCAAAAGGAATTCCTTCAACAAAATAATAGACAATTTTAAATTTTTTTTTAAAGGGCAGCCAACCACGCAAGATGAAAAAGGTGCTAAAAAACTTAGAAGATTATATATATACATATATATGTATATATATATATATATATATATATATATAATATTTAAAATATTCATATTATCGAGGCTCAACTACACTATTTATATTTTCTAGTGACTGACAAATATCCTAGCCCTTGAACCGACCCCCAATTAAATTTGTTTATGACCTAAATTCAAAAAACCCTGTAAGCATGAGAAGTGCCCAACTTTTCTACTGCTGCCTAAATTTAACACTAGTTTTAAAACTTACTTTTTTAATCAACCTTTTACAAAAATATGTAAATAAATTTAATACAATAAATAAAGTGAGGTTTTAGTTGTACAGATATGCTGTATACAGCTACCTTGATAGGAAAGGTGTATTATATAGAAGTACTCACCTAAATAACTGTACACCGTAGTTCCATTGAGGTTTTCACTAAGCCCTTCGATTTCTCCCAGCTTAGTCTGCAGTGTTTTAGCTGAGATGCAACCCACTATGGAGAGTATAGTCAGAATATCGCAGGCATATCCCATAAACTTCATTTTACCTGCAAATTATGATTAGTGATAATTAGTAAATTATTAGCCTAAGCGTATAAAGTCTTTGTTTAGAGTTTGGGATTGAAGTGCTATTGCTGACTGTGCAAGCAGCCAAAATTTCTACTAGGACCAAGGCTATGAAAACCTGTAACTCTACCTCACTAAATTCTCCTGTCTGCTAATATAGACTGCTGTATAGCTTAAATTCCTAAAAAAATATTTTTACATTTAGGTTTTAAGCATCACGCCAATTGTCGGTAATTTTTGTATCAGTGACATTAGCTAGTTTTTGCTTTATTTAAATAAAGAAACTTAATCTACATAATAATAAGTTACAGATGCTTTAATTATTGACATACAACCAGCAAAAAAATGTTTATTTATACTTATAATTGAAATGAGATTTTCTTTAAATAATGCAGACGCTATATATCACATTTCAGTAGGGAGTAGCCGTGGTGGTCTAGGGGTTGGAGCGTTTGCCTAGTAAGCATAAAGTCATGGGTTCGAACCCAGTAAAGGCTATCGGTGATGTTGGGAAGAGCATCCAATCATAATCGCTCCTGTGCCCTATATATCTGAAAATGCCCCTTCCATTGGTGTTTTTCTCACAGGGATGACAACTATCAATTGTGGGGGTGAATTATCATGGTGCAGTAGTCTTTTAAAAACCAGTATCAATTTATGGAGACAATGACGTTCTAACTGATAATGGGTATAGCTTTATTTACAATTACTGGCTATTTTTTTTTATTCAACATATAGCATCTTTACTTACAACCAACACAGTAGATTTTGTGATAAAATGAACTAAAATTAGAATTTTTTTCGAAAAAGTTTAGTAAATAGTAAGCCAGTGTTTTGATACCCAGTGAAGGCCATTGGTAATGTTAGAAAGGATATTCAGTTATAATTTTCCTCCCATGCCACAGTTATAAAGATAAACCCTTAGCTCCCTTAAAAAACACCTTTTTCATTAGGTTGGTGACTATAAACCCCCATTGAATTTATTTGTGTGAAAGCGAGATTCAATGCTGCAGGCAACTAAAGCAAAGCACAAGATGATGTTTATATTATATGCATTGAAATATGCTGCAATATTTTTAACTAATATCAATTAGAAAACACACAAACAAGTCATACAAAATTAATGTCTAACATTATTTTAGCTAACCTGTTGCTCTCCTTTGCTTGTCTTAAAGTAGCTGACAGTAGACGAAACCTGATAATAATTATTTGATAAGCGAAACTACTGTTTTCAAATTTAAATTAGTATTTGTCTTCGACATAATAAACTTTCATGGTTTACAGAGCAGCTTGTTTAGCTGTATATTATTGAAGCAACAATATACAAAACATAAAGCAAAATAATATATAAATACTGTATGCTAATATCCCATTGGCTACTCAAATTACACCACGCCCCCAGGCAAAAGTGATTTTCCAGTCGGAATTCATATCGTGATAACTTTCCCTACTATTGTAATAACTGATAAACTTATTTGGAGACACGTGCCTCAACCGGATTTTGCTGTTTATTGGATAATATTACAATGATTGTTCATTGTTATGCGCTGTGTGTTATCAATCACATCTACTCATAGCTCTTATGTAAGTTTATGTAAGCTTTAATGCAATTGCTCATACGTGAACTGAGGCACGACTTTCAGAGCAAGTCAACAAGTTCTGGTCACCTTCTGATGTGAATAAAATGTTTTTCTACTATTGCGATAATTGATAAACACATTTTGTCACACAGACCTGAAAGGGGATTTGGTTGTTTACTGGATATTATGATTATGGTGCTCATTGGTACATCGGGTGTGATATTTATATTATATCTACTCAATTTTATGTAACTCAAACCTTTACTTAAAGTAAAATACTGCCTTCAAAACAAGCTGACAAATTTTAGTCCCTTGCTGGGGTGAATAAGAATTACAACAAATGTGTGTAGACAGGTGCTTTTATTTCACTGAGTTAACGGAATTGTAGTGTTATGTAACCAAGAGTATTGCTCACTAAGCAACAAAAATAAACTTTTCTGAAATTTGATGATCAGATAAACTTGGTAGCAATTATTGTTCAGGTTGTTATCAAACTCAAAGTTTTAGATATTAATCTTAGAACTGTATTCCTTACAAAAATATCAGCCAAAAATATAACTAACACGCGGCATACTGAATTTTATAATGAAGCTTACTATAAGAAAGTATATATGAAAAGCTTTTTAAGAGGCATTCAAGCTTCCAGTCATAAAATAAAATGACTATAGCCTAGGTAAAATGCTGCATAGTTTTAAACTGAGTCTCGTATTGATTTTTTGTGATCAAATCAAACAATTCCTAACTAATTTTATGAACATCCTATACTATCCCTTTTGTATTGTTACGAAATAGGATGTTTACAGAAATTATAACTTGTAGTACAATCACACACAATCACAATGTCATCAACCTCAAATTAGCCTAACCACTAGCTGCTAGTAGTCTACCTAATGCTTCTTTAATTACTACCCCAAAACAGTAGCTACGCATGTAGAATGATTCATAGTCAGCAGCTATGCTTGCATCAGCTGTGATGTCACACGATGCTTGTTTACTTCAGCCCACTTCTTGAAACAGTAAGATCCTACCCCAAAATAGTAAATTGTAAAATCATACCTCTTACAACACAATAATGTTTATCAAATGGATTAGTATATAAGACAAAACCATTTTTACTAGTTGCAATATTGTTAGAGTCATGCTGTCAGTTTGGACAGCATCAAATTTATGTAAGACTACTAAAGAGTAGCATTATTTGAAAGACTGTGCAAAGCCACAGCATTAACATAACAGTAGACTAGGAGAGAGAGAGAAAAGAGTTTTTACGGTCAGTGTTTGGTCAGCATTTGGTCAGTATTTGGTGACTCAAATAAACTCTGATCACGTCTAAAACCCTCCCTATTCCTAGTCAGGCTGTATAAGCTAGAGTGTCACTCTAAAGCAAGAGTCATAGCAAAGAGTGTCATTCTATAGTAAAAACTCTTTCTCAAGTCCAGGAGTAAAAACTCTTTCTCAAAGTCCGGGAGTAAAAACTCTTTCTCAAGTCCGAGAGTAAAAACTCTTTCTCAAGTCCGGGAGTAACAGCTCCATCTCAAGTCCAACAAAAGAAGCCGACAAACATAAGACGACCACAAAGAGAACCTCACTTCTACCCACCTCAACTATATAAACATTACTAACATTTATCAGGATTATTCTCAACTACTCTCAACTACATACAAAGGTGACCTGGAATCAGCAGATTGGTGAGAGATTACCATATAACCCTCACCTTCACATATAAGTGACATAATTATAAAGGAAATAGTTGAATGGAAAGTTATTAGAATAATTAGGCTTGCATGCAGATTTATTTTTTGGAAGTATTGTAATTATAGAAACTCCATTTGATAAACATTGTGTCAAAGCCCCATAAAATTAATTAGGATCTCCCTGTTTCTGATTGGGCAGTTGGGTACAATCCCTGTGCTGGCATCAGCTGTTTGTTTGCATTAGCTGTTGGCTAGTGATAAATCTTGACAAACTAGTCCAAACTAGTTTTCCTACTGAATTTAGGTTATAAAATAGCTGTAGTAAGTAAATGCATGCTTATCACTAACTGTCTCTATTACTAACACAGCAACAATGAATGATGACACATCCACATGTAGTAATAGCATTAGGATTAGCAGCCGAGTCAAAACCCTATCTACAAAGGGAAAACAATTAGAGGTAGAAAAAAGGTTTAAATCTGTCACAAGTGCAATTAAAAGGTTTAGAAGTAGGCATGCAGCAACAGACAATCATGATAATGAATTTTGGGATGACATACAACGAATTATGTTAGATGCAGATGCTGACTTAGCAATTCTAAAGTCATTAGCTCCAAGTCATCCTCACCTTGAGGACTTAACACAGCAAATTAACAGTATACATGAACAATGTAAGGGCGAAAGCCATTCAGTACATGCTAGCAGTAAACACACATCAAAAGCAAGCTCATTCATCTCAGCCAAGACAAAATTGCAAGTTGCACAATTAGAAATTGAAATGGAAGCCATGCAAAGACAGGCTGAGCTAGAAAGGCAGTTAGCCAATGTCCAGTTGGAACTAAGTAAAAGTAAGCTGTTAGAAAAACAGAAACAACTGAGAATAAGGCAGGAAATAATAGAGGAACATGATGTAGATGTTAGAGATGAGCTAGCAGAGTATTTAGATAATTGCCAACCAATAGTGAATCAGGAAAGCAATAGTGAAGTTATTTTTAGTAGGCCAGTAGAAGTTTTGCAAAGCAACCAACCACAGCAAATAGGCAGCATGCAAAACAATGAATCACAGCATTCTACATGCAGTAATGAATACCTGGCCACATGCTTAACAAAAGCAATACAAGCCAACAATGTGCCAAAGCCACCAATATTTAGGGGAAATCCCTTAGACTTTATAGATTGGGAATATGCCATAGAGAGTTACATCAAGGATAAAATGATAGGTGATGATGGTAAAATGCATGTCTTGAAACAGCATGTTGATGGACCTGCTAGAGAAGCAATTAGTGGCCTATGCAGTTTACATACACTAGCAGCATACCAAAAGGCCAGAATAATTTTGAAAGAAAGATTTGGGTCAGAATTCACAGTTGCTAATGAATTTCGAAAGAAAATTAATGCTTGGCCCAAAATGAAACCACATGAACATAAGCAGATACAATCATTTTCTGACTTCCTCACACATTGTGAAATAGCAGCAAAAGATATTAAAGAGTTGGAAATTTTAAATGATTGCGAAAAGAATCTTGAGCTCATGTCCAAGCTGCCAGATAACATGATAAACAGATGGAAGCGGGAGGTAACCACACATAGGAAAAATCACAGGAGTTACCCCAGTTTTAGTCAGTTTGTAAAGTTTGTGCAAACAGAAGCAGAAATCCTAAACGATCCAATCACTTCATCTTTGCTAGGTTCAAGGGTCATAGACTCACATAAGCCTCAAAAGCACAACAATAAGGGCATTAGCTTTGCTACTAGCATAGAAGAGCATTCTCCTGGTGTTAAAAGTACAGAAAACCACAAAGCTAAACTATGCCTCTACTGCAATTACAGTAATCATAGCACACATGAGTGTAGAAAACTGGCTAGCATACCAGTTGATCAAAAACAACAGTTCATTACTAGTAAAAGATTATGCTTTGGTTGCTTGAGAATAGGTCACATGACAAAAGAATGCAGAAATAGAGCTACTTGTAAAATATGCCAAAACAGGCATCCTACTGTAACACATAGAAGCAATCAGCCAGCTACACAAGCTAACAACAGTAATACCAAAGTAGAAACAGTGCAGGTAAATGAAGTAGCAAGTAGCAACAACCCAGAGCAAGTAACAGCTAACAGCAACAATACAGTGACTAAAACAAATGGCTTGTGCTCAATGGTTGTGCCTATATACCTAGCAACTGTAGATAACCCTAATGAGGAAGTGCTAACTTATGCACTCTTAGATAGCATGTCAGATACCACATTTGTAACTAACCAAGTTGTTAGTAAGCTACAAACAGCTACAAGCAAACCAGTTTCTCTTAAACTAACAACAATGACAGCTGACAACTTGGAAATGAAGTGTAAGGTGTACAATAACTTGACCATTAGAGGACTGAACATGCATGAGCAGATACAAGTAGGAAAGACTTACAGTAGGGACAGCATTCCAATTAACAAGCAGCACATACCCACACCAGAAATTGCCAATAGATGGCCACACCTTAAATGCATTGCAAGTGAAATACCACAAGGTTTAGATATAGAGATAGGAATGCTTATAGGGTATGACAACTCCAGAGCTTTAGTGCCACTTGAAACTAAAATAGGCCCTGCAATCAATGATCCCTTTGCTCTGAGAACACCTCTAGGATGGTGTATTGTAGGCAATAGTGGTAAGCATAAAACAAACTCATTTCCCACATGCAATAGGGCTATGGCTCATGAGCAGAATTTGAGTTCAGATATCTTGAATGTCCTACAGCAAGATTATGCGGACACTAAATACATGGCTACTCATAAAATGTCACAAGAAGATGCCAAGTTTTTAGAAAACAGGCACAACAATATTAAACAAAGAGAAGACAATTATTACAGCATACCACTGCCGTCTAAAAATGCTAAGCCACAATTACCAGACAATAGACAATTAGCTGTGCACAGACTTGATATCCTCAAAACTAAAATGCTTAAAGACAAGAAATACGGAACAGATTACGTGGCATTCATGACAGACATAATAAACAATGGCGATGCAGAATTGGTACCTACAAATTGTGAGGCAAGCAACCATCAGTGGTACATCCCCCACTTTGGCGTGTATCACCCCAAAAAGAAAAAGATTGGTAAAGCATAAAGGTAGCATAACTCCCAGACTCACAATTAATGACTTGACACATGCTAAACATCTTATAATGCAGTGGGTACAAAAAGAGTCATTTTTAGATGAATATTACAGGCTAAGTAAAGACAATTGTGTAAGTAAAGATGGAAACACATAAAACTGAGATGACTTAATTTGTAAGGTAAAAGTACAACTAGCAACTACAGAGTTGAACAGTAAAGATGTGAGACTAGCTCCACCCACATACTTAGATAGGCCTATCCACAAATTAATTTACCTATTTACCCCATAACCTTTGCATGCATAGCTATATTAGTATTTTAGCTTAGTATTTTAAATGCATAATAATATAATTGTTAATTCCCTCTAAGTGAATAGAGAGAAATTAAAGGGGGGAGTGTAATGTTACGAAATAGGATGTTTACAGAAATTATAACTTGTAGTACAATCACACACAATCACAATGTCATCAACCTCAAATTAGCCTAACCACTAGCTGCTAGTAGTCTACCTAATGCTTCTTTAATTACTACCCCAAAACAGTAGCTACGCATGTAGAATGATTCATAGTCAGCAGCTATGCTTGCATCAGCTGTGATGTCACACGATGCTTGTTTACTTCAGCCCACTTCTTGAAACAGTAAGATCCTACCCCAAAATAGTAAATTGTAAAATCATACCTCTTACAACACAATAATGTTTATCAAATGGATTAGTATATAAGACAAAACCATTTTTACTAGTTGCAATATTGTTAGAGTCATGCTGTCAGTTTGGACAGCATCAAATTTATGTAAGACTACTAAAGAGTAGCATTATTTGAAAGACTGTGCAAAGCCACAGCATTAACATAACAGTAGACTAGGAGAGAGAGAAAAGAGGTAATGAACATCTATTTACAATTATATATAGTTATTACATTTTTATGTTATAAAGTTTTTAATAATATGGGCTGTAGTTGCATGCTATGTTGAATTATTATTTCATGCTGCTATCTACAATTTATGATATACATTGCTAGTGCTTTTACATACATACTTATTATATTACGTACATTTTGTTTGCTTATGCCTTATGTTGTATCATTATTATTTTAGTTTTTACGGTCAGTGTTTGGTCAGTGTTTGGTCAGTATTTGATCAACATTGGTGACTCAAATAAACTCTGATCACGTCTAAAACCCTCCCTATTCCTAGTCAGGCTGTATAAGCTAGAGTGTCACTCTAAAGCAAGAGTCATAGCAAAGAGTGTCATTCTATACCTTTCGTTATAGTTATGTAAGAAGTTAAAATACTTGTCATTAGAATTTAATAGGTTATATGCAAAACACACAGTTTCATTGTTTTAGTACAGAGTACCTACATGTGTTTTGTATAGCAATGATTCTATACTATCGAAATTATCATGTGACATTGAATAATGCAGTGTATACACAAATCAACATCACATCATAGATAAACCTGCATGCGAATATAATTATAATGAATATGCATTTGGGAGGCTAAAAGTACAGAAAAAATGAAATATTCAACAACTTACTATACTAGTAATGTATTTTTTCCTACTTGACTGTGGTCATCAAAATATACTTTATGGTTACAGCTACCAATGTCGTTAATTGAAAATTTTTCTTTTTCACTAGCTCATCACTAACTGTTTAACATATAATACATCTCAAACTATAGTTGTAGCTATATTATCATACTTGCAAAGTTCTTAGCTTATTATTTAATTTAGGTAAAGCAGCAAATCCTCCCCACGTCTGGTATAAAAGACAATGTTTATTATTCTGACAGCCAAACGCCAGCTCCTAGACACCAACTGTATACATCTTAGGTTTCAGCTTACAAATATTTCAGGCCTACTGGTAAATTAATATTTCTGCAGAACATAATCAACATATTTTATCCCGTGTGACTATCTGATTAAAATATATAGTAATCTGAGTTGAATCTCTATTTTTTTTAATTGCTGAAGAGCTTTGTCCATTGTGTTCATTGTGTTCATAGTTATTGCCAGATGGGAACAGTTTGAGCTCTAAAGTTTTATGGTTTTTTATAAGTAAAGCAAATTATTACTACAATACTTATATAGGTGCAGTAATGAAGAAATTGAGAAAAGCCTGTGTTCTAAATTAGAAATATATAGGAAAAAATCATCTTTTAGTGAGAAGTTCAACCCGAGCATGAAATCAGAATTTATAAGGAAAACTAAAAAATAGGCTATCTAAATTTCCCTGTACTCCCGGCCTTTTACTTTCCACTACTAAAACTACACCTGACCACTCATTACTAACCGCTAGTGTAAAGAAAGTATAGTATTTACTTACCTGCAACTTTATCTCTGCTATATTAAAATAAGTTAGCTGTTGTATGAAGATGCTTGTAGAATGATGAATTCAATTGTGATTAGCACTTGATATAGGTTACAGGCACTTGTCAGATGCCAGGAGATGCAATGAGCCTCAAGTGCTATACGGCGTATACAATAGTGATATACACAATTGGAACCAATTACGAACCTGCTTGCCTAAAGATTGCAGCATTACTTTTTAACTGTTCTAAATTAAAGCAATAATTAAGACACGACCATTGTGATTGTGAATTGTGAATGGAGTTGTCCCAAGCTACTTATAAAGATACATCTACTATACTAACTAAAGCTGGTAGTGTCAAATTTGTTCAAAATTATAATAATCTCTTTTTTAACATTTATGAATGTAGCAACGCAGACGGTTTTACTCCAAAAATTATAGTAAACAGTAAAGTATAAACAACTGGCATGCTACAGCCAGTTGCAGTGTTATTGTGCTTTACGTAAAGCCTTTTCAACAATGTTCTGTTTATGTTTCAGTTAGGCAATTTTCTACTTATTCTTTTAAAGTGACATATAACAAAGCAAAGCAAACACCAGTATTGTTAGAGAGTGTATTAGCATTTGAATAGAGCACTTGAGAGTGCAAGTATAAAACATGTTTTTAATGGAAAGGTTTAGAGCAAAACAAATTACTATGACCAACACCTTCCTATGTCAGTAGTAACTAATATTGCTCATATAAAGCATGTTTGAAAGGTGCATATATAGCTAAAAATAAGTTGACAGCTATTTTCATTTTGAAAATTTAAATTGCTTCTAAGCTTTAGTTTATCGATCATGAAGTACTTTATGCCTTCCTATATACGGCCATCCGTACAAATTCATTCGCCTTCATAGAAACGCAGTGAAAATGAACACTTTCTCAACTATCAACAAATGAATTCATGCAACAGCAAATCCTTATAAAAACAATGAATCTCAACTAAATAACATGCTGATTGAATCAAAACCCAATTAGCATAAATGTAAAGTTTACATATGAGTTAGTTGCTGGCACAACACTTGCTATTTCACAATATAGTAAGCTCAGCTTATGGTGTCAATGAACTGTAATATAGCTTTAATTCAGCTTGTTTCTTGTCACTATATAGTTATTTGATTATCATCACAATCATCAGGTTACTGTCACATTTAGCTTAAAATAAAAAAACGTGTGCTTGATTAAATTGACATCATCGGCAAGGTTTAAGGTCCAACAGAGCTGCAGCTTCAGGGATGTGCAGTAATACAGTAAGTTAAAACAGCCTTTGAGTTGTAGAAAAAAAGTAGCAAAAGAAATCATACTCTCACAAGAATTTTAACCGTGCTTTTAAATCAAGATTTACTAGAAAATCCAAAGATTCCTCTGTGGCCAGTAAAAGCTTTAATTTTTGTAACACTGTGTGACTTTATTAGTGCTTAAGAGGTTATAACAGTCTCGTTTTACCCAATTTATGTCAATTTTTCATTCAGTACAATTGATCATCAAAGGGTTAAATAGCTCCCAATACTCAATGAATAGATATATTCTCAATTGAAAGTTGTGTCCACCATGGAAAGTTACATTGCGTATTATTGTTCTCACAACAAAGAGTCAACAACATGATGACTCTTTCAATATTAATTAACTTTGTTTCCACGTATCTAATAATCTTTTCTCGGTAAAGAGTTGTGTCTCCATATTTTTCCCAAATAATCAGGAACACCATCATTGGCTATTAAAAAATCTCATGCAAGTTTATAGTCGCCATCTCTGATTCGGGCTAAAGACTTATATTTATCAATGACCTTTGTCAGGGCTTGAACCCCTGACTTCGTGTTTACTAGGCAAACGCTCCAACCCCTAGATCACAGCTGCTCCCCAGCATTTGCTGTTAAAGTGCAAATATATAATCTCTAGAATTGTTCTTTTTTAAATTTATTATCATAGAAATTAACTTTGGAACAATCAACTTGAATGTATTAAAGAAGTAAGTACTAAAACTTTGGAACTGGGATAGAAATCAAATTAATCATTTTTTAATGATCAAATTAAATTACAATTAAGGGGATAATGTCAAACAATGCTGTAAACATAAGTTAATGTCATGCACTATTAACCTAGTTATTGCAGATTGATAGTTATAGGGCACTCCTATAGCTATGAAAGTCCATTATAATGCCTAATGCAATTTCTCAGTTGTATATTAGCATATTTAAAAGCGTTCATACTACATTTCAAAGGGCTGCATATATTTTACAACTCTTCAAAGTTTCATGCCCACTCTCTAAGCAGTACTACAGCGAGTTGATTAGCTAGGATATACAACCAATTATTTAACTTTTGGATATCACGTGTTGAACATATTATTTTTGTATTGCGCTTTTGCCAGAAATCAGTGCACGTGATGGGGATAAACATGGCATGCGAAGTGATAAACATTGAAAGCATTCATCACTAATGTATGCTTTGTCTGAGACTCTAAGTTTTGTGGTCTTCCAGCATGCATTTGGAAGTTTGACATTCTTTAGTTTATATGCAAAAATTCACTTCCTAATAATTCCTCAGTGGTCTGTCGGTCTGTCGTAAAGGATGAAAGATGAAATGTTTTGTAAATAAAGCTACATAATATTATATTGATGATTAATTTATGAAACATTACAGAAACCATCAAATTTTCCAATGATATAAAATTTCTGGATGTTGAAAAACGATATAGTTTAATTTCTACAGTTTTCTGAGTAATATTAGTAAAGTTTTGCATTGCCATAGCAATCTCCAAATTGCACTTGCTTCGGGAACAACCTTGTTTCAATGTTTCCTTAGTATTTATACATATAGCATAAAGGTGTTTTTATAACACTGATAGTGAGAATGTTGCTGATTCTTCGTGTGAGACCTTACAGCGTAATTATAGGCCTGCAGAAGATAAAAGGCTACATCATAAAAAATATGGTAGTTGTCCACTCACTGCCATATTTTAGATACTTCTCTTGCTTACATTTAATATCGATCATTATAGGTTAAATCTGCTAAACTTCAAGCAATGGCTTTTCAGTAATAAATGTATAGCAATAGTTGCAGTGGCACCTATATATGTGAAATATCTAGCTTGCATATTTGTATATTTTATTATTACATCATTATGCTATTTTACATATTATTATAATAATAAATTAAACCTGGTTACAGATTAATTTTTATTGAATCAAGTTTTAAATAACAACAATCTTCATAATAATAACTCAGACTCTGGTTGATGTAGCTGGAGCTCTAGAAACTGGTCCTGGCAGGGTTGATGTCCTGGTGGTGGGTCTAGGAGTAGGAGAAGGTGGTGTTGGGGCTTTGGGAGGGGGAGAAGGGGTGGATGGAGTTGGACGTAAAGAAGGTGGACCAGCAGAAGCTCGACATCTGCACGAGAAGATAAATATTTATATTGACTGTTGTGTTTTAATATATAGAAATATTTATTGTTGCAGACTGAAAGAAAAGAGCAAGATGAAAAACCATTACATCATAAGTTATAAGTGTAGTTGCAAGTTGCAAGTGTAAGGATAAGTGAAATGGGGGGTTTATACCAGTCAAAAAAGATTAGCTATTGTGTAGTAATGAATGTGGAAAAAGCATAATATAGCTGGCATAGCTGTGATGATGCATGAAAAGCTATAATGAATTACGGAAAAGCTTTCCCAGCTCCTGTAATGTCCCAACATTGACACTAAGTAAACTATTTTAAAAAATTTGGTAGGCTATAATAATTGAATAACTATTTCACTCATAGACATGGTTCATCCAAGATTATTCTATTATAATTAATATAATAATTAATACATGAAAAAAATTAAATATTAAGTTTTATAGAATTTTTAAAATTTGCCTGAATACAGTAAAGTTATACCAATGTTTCAATATCAGTGTAAAATATTTTGCAAGATTGCATGCTAGAATAAATATTTTTGTTTTACCAATCTATTTGTAGAGCTGCTTATAATTATATTTTAAAATATTGATTTTATAGATTTACACACAGATAAATTGGCTAGTTTAATGGTAATTCTGTTTTCAGTAAACAACTAATAAAGTCGGCGCAGCTGAAAAAGTTTTCGCCGAACTAATAAAATCAGCATAACTAATGAATGTCCAAGAGTTTCCAACCAGCTAAAACCTCAGTAAATAGTGAAAACTTTGAACTCAGGGCCTCTTCAATTGACTCTCGATATATGCCATGTAAATGTTTTTGGAGATATGCTCAAAATCAAACACATCAATTATTAGCAAAAATAATGCAACACTATGATTGGTTACAGAGAGAAATCTTTCTCACCTGTCACGTTTCAAATTCACACCAGGAAAAGCTGAATCTTGCCACGTCTCTTCCACACATGTGGTGCCGTAACCGCACCCACATGAATATGGGAGGTCCCAGAATGAGCTGGAACGATCATGGTTGATTTTACATCTGGTGCCTTCTCTAAAAGTTACAACAAACCGTATTAGAACTACATGTAGTTGAGCGCTTTTACTGTATCTTATTGTATTTCGGTATTACAACTGTAATTGAAAGCAGCTCCTATATCTGTACAGCTGTAAAGAGTATAAATGACAAAGTGCTGGTGTAAACATTGCGTGTCCATTTAAAGTTTTTACTCCTAAGCTATATTATAATATCCATGTATACAGTACATGTACAATATGCAAAGTGTTAATAAATATTATATGAATATATAATACCCAAGCATATAATATATCAAGTGTAAAATAAATATAATTTGATATATGATAGCTTAAAGAGCTCTGATCGTGAACAGATTTAATTTCATATATTTGAGTTTCTAGTATGAAAAGTATTTATTTCTAAAAATTAAATAATCAAGTTTTTAAAACTTACTCTTTTTCTGCCCCAAAAACATTTACTAATAGTTGCCATATTCTGATTTAACATTTAAAAGATACAAAAATTACAATTCTATATTAACTGGTCTATTTAAGGCCAAAAACTTTTGTAACTTATTATATAGTAATTAAATCAAAACAAATGCCAAAAGTAATTGACAGCAACTTTCATGATAAACTCAAGCAGGCTGCAATATTACGTAACTTTAAAGGTGATCACATAAGAGTTAAAAGAGACATTAACAGTACCTCAGCCTGGGAGCACATTTCCCTCTTTTTATAACATAGGAGGAGACAACACAACACTCCGTATCGGCTACACATTGAGAGTCATCCAAGCATCTGGTACCAAGTCTAGCCTAAACGATTAAATAAAAAATGCAGCCAAGTGCAACCGTGAAATAGAAACAAACATACGGCAAATATTTAAAAAAACAACATATTTGAAATGACGCTACACACCTGAACAAAGCAGACACTGAGTGTGGCAAGGCAGATCACCAGTAGGCTGTTCATGACGAAAAGCAAAAGTGACGTTTCACATGATGTTATTGAGCCACTTGGTCAACAGATCTGCTGAGAATCAACACATGGCTACTGGCACGCTTTCTTGTTGTGTTGAAAGCACAGTGATATGTTTAATCCCACATCCTTATTACTGCTATATTAACCTTCACGGCACTTAAACTTGTGAAATAAGTTTATATAGTTTGACACTAACTTGCCCACCTACCATCAGGAGCTGATCATAAAAGGTTGTTCTTTCTAATAATGCAGATTCATTTAATTTTTTATGTGAGTGTGTGTGCTGTGTGGTGTGTGCGCCGTCCTATATGGGACCAATGACATTGTTATGTGCTGATGAGGGGACAAATCCTAAAACAGCTGCTGTTCACAGATTGAAGTATAATGCTCTCACTTTATGCTCAGCAACGAACATTGTGTAATTGAGTACTCTAAACACGGCCATAAACTCAAGCTGCTTGGTATTACGCAATGACTCATAACTCCTACAGAGCTACCTGAGCTCTTCCGGCTTAAATTCACACACCTTTCAAATTTGCTTTAAGTTGCTTTAAGTTACTAATATTTCTACTATAGTAGAAATATTAGTAACTTTTAATGTAAAGAATTGAATAATTATGGTCTGTCCAATGCCAATGAGCAGACAAACCCCTAAAGATTTAACTTTCACACAATTTGAACTGTTACATCTATTATGGTAAACTGCTCTCCAAAATTACATTACAAAACTTAGAACCAAATTTATAAGTTTGTTTTTATTAAAGCAAATAAACGTAAAAAATCTGTTGAAAAAAAAGTATTTAAGTTACTAAATCAAATAAATATATTACACATTTTTCAGCTAGTATAATATGTACTCTGTGATTGCAAGTTAAAAAAACATTTAAACTTTCTGAAAATATTTAATATCTTAATAACACATATCATGCTACTTTAACATAAAATCAATAAATTATTAATATTATAATATTTAATATCAGATATAAATGCAATGATAATTTAACACAAAATATTATGCACTAATTACACTGCAATAGATTACAAAATTGTATCAAAACAACCAATTATAATATCAAATATTTGAAAATGAGAAATAGGTTTATCTATTAACAAACATGTCAATAAATATAATATATAAAGTATATACATATTATGTTATATACACAAGGGAGCAGCCATGGTCTAGGGGTTAGAGCGTTGGCTTAGTGAACACAAAGTCATGGATTCGAACCACAGAAAAAACGATTTGTGATGTTATAGGAAGAGCATCCAGTCATAATTACTCCTGTGCCTCATTTAAATAAGTCCTTAGCCCACTTTAAAAAGCCCTTTCTATCAGGGGTTTCTCACAGGGATAGTGACTATATAAACTCATTATATACACAATATCATTGTATTAGTCAGGAGTGTAATCCCCTGACTAGAATGAACCAAACTGTGTGCAGTGTACTGGTAGAGTGAGGTAGGTGTGGGGTGCCCCGTTGATCTTCAGCTCGTTCTCCGTGTAGAACTGAATCATGGCAGCCGCTGACTCAAAGGGTTCACTGAACTGTCCCAAGATGTATCTGAAGTCAGCCTGTCTCACTGCTATTAGATGTGCCACTCCCTTCATTGTCCTAAAGTATAGCAATTACCATATTGTATTATATCGTATTATTGTAATATATTGTATTAAAATATATATATTACATACTGCATCATTTTATATTATATTTTATTAGCAGCTTATATTATATTTTATGTGCTCCATGCTTCATCATATTTCATATTATTTTCCTAAAGCATAGCAATCATGATATATTATAATAATATATTGTCATAATATATTATTATAATATATTATCATAATACATTATCATAATATATTATAATAATATATTGTAATATCATTTTGTCTTTCATTATATCCTATAAATTATAACATGTAATTTATACTGTATCACATTGTGATATGGTGTCTCAATAGATGACACAAATTTTGAAGAAAATCAGGTTGAATAAATAGACAACTCCAAATAATTTTCAAATTGGCTAAATTGATTGAATATCGTTTAATATTTACACGTATATGAAAGATAAGACTGCTAGCTGATATTTGCTGCAAATCAACTCCTTCTCAGTGCCTATCACAAGCCGTTGTAGCATCCGCATGTCTCAGGTTGTTGTTCTTCGTGTTCTAACTTCATTTAATTAGTAACTAGCTAATTATCAGATATTGAGTGCCTATTGATTAGTTATTGATTCGCAAATCATTATCTAATATTGATTTGAATTAACATCACGCCCACCTGAGAGATAGAGTGAGATCCTTCCTCCTTAGACTGTTGATCCTAACTAGAAATGCCCCTACTGGTTGCCTTTCTAACATAGCCTCCGCCTCCGACCTTGACATTTCGTCGTGATACCAGCTGCAGAGTAGAGAAGAAAATCTTTCACAATAAAAATAAATGCTTAGAGAGTCTACACTCTACAGCTTTGGAGTATAAAAGCTGTTTATGCGTTCTTATGAAAAAACTTTGCCCCTACTGGGATTCGAACCAGAGACCTCTAGATTGCAAACAGGTGTGCTAACCATTATACCACTGGACTTTAGGGTGATCATTGCACTACAGTTTTCTTATAAGCAGAGAAGACGACTCTGTATGTTAGATGCAGTATCAGTATAGATATAGGAGTGTTGGCACTACGTCTCAAACACCCAACTATTAGCCTAAATGTTAATAAAATGTAGCAAAAACTAGCGGTAGTCAATAACTTCTTGAAATCAAATTGACACAGAAATAAAAAATGACTGATTAAATTCAAGATTTTTCAAACCAAACACCAGATATGCTAAAGTCAAAGATATAAATAAAGCAGTATAAGTGTACTTACTACTAGTTTATATATATAAGATGCTAGCTTATATATTGTACAAGTACTTAAAGAACCACAACTAAAGGGTATCTGATCAGTTTGTAGTTGCAGTGGAACTAATCTATATTTGCATGAATAGGAATTGCTAGCAATGAGATTTGTGCTCCCATGACACCCTTAATAACGCTTGCTTTTTGTAAAAGAAAAAATATTTTTTTTACCATATTTTTATAAAAGTTAATAAAAACATGAAAAGATTTAAAAGTTTTAGACCAATTTTTATATAAACTTTTTGTTCTAAATTTCATCGCTGAAAAGTTCCTTTCATGTAACTCCAACCAAGTAGCATGCTAAGAACTAAAAATACGATAGAATGACTGAATATATTTTATTTATACAATTTTTAGTATGGTACAAGTATAAGTATGACCAAATTAAATGGAGAAGTAACAGAATAAAAAATACCTTTGCTGAAGTAGAGGTAGTTTAGTGTCAACTTCAAACGCAGGGCGAAGTACTTTTTCAATTGTGTTGATCTTAAGGAACTCTTCAGTAAACCCTGGTTTGTCTATCGAATAAACAACAAGTAAAATCAGGCAAACAAGACATAGACATCAGTGTAGACTAAATGGCAAAGTTATATTATGTCTGTACTGCTAGAAAAGTACTTAATGGCAAATTTTAACGAAGAAAAACAGTTATAAACTGTGAAGCTGTGAACATAGAGAGATGCAGTTTTTCTTTTAGCATCTTCTCTTATGTGCTGAGCTAGATATATCAGCTTTAATATTTATTTAGCAAACAGTATAATGCTTTTAGTATAAACTAATGCTTTATTATGCAGTACTCCTCTAAACTATTATTTAATTAGGTACTATCTTGATTAGAAATTTTAAAAGCAAGTGCGTAAAGTGCAAAATAAAAACTGTATCTATAAGTTATATATAAACTTTAACTGCTAATCTATGATGCTTTTTATAGCGAGAGTTGGAAGGGTTGAAGATGGTTATGAGGCCATGGTGCATATAGTAATTGTTTTGAGTATAATACAGTGCAGTAAAAATGATGGATTGCCAATATACTATGTTGAATACAGTACATTATAATATAGTAGATCACCTGTGTTGAGATTGCCATATTTGTTCAATGACTCATCATTCAGTCTCACTGCGCCTCCATCAATCACAGTCTCTGGAATAGAACCATAACTCTGCTTCCTAATGAATAACTCCAGCAGGTCCTTAGAGCTCCACGGATCATCATAAATTGTCTCTGAAAAGAATTATAATTCTGTTATGATTCACTAACCAAATGAGTTGGTTTTCCTAAAGAATGTTACCGTACACCAAGATTATACTTTTAATATGTCTGTTTGATGGAATTATAAAGAATTCAAGTTATGTTTTGTATATTAATGAATCTGTGCTGCAAATAGCTTGTGCTGCAAATTTCTAATATTATTATAAAATAATATAGTTTTAAAGTTTTAAATTGAACTAAAAGTAAAAAGCAAATCTGGAAAACAGTAGTAGCAGTTTATTAAAATGTGTTCAACAACTTGAACATGTAACCTTTTCATCTCCAACTCTAACCATGCATGCAATACATGAAAATTTAGGCTATGAAAGTAGGAAAGATATTTTATGCAATAAACGTGCCTCAAGTAGTTAATTAATCAACACAAAATGTGTATATGCCCCAACGATATTTGTCATTATGCTAAAAATGTCATTCATTGATTATTCACCTGGGGTAATGGCTTGAAGCAGCACAGAGTTGATGGTCACTGAGTGCAGCAATGAAAGGGAGGGTGGAAAACGATGTCTATACAGACACTGCACCCAATGACCCTCCAACTTTGTGCTGCTTTGATGAATTCCCATAGATCTGCTAAAATTTCAGCCCAATATCTAATACAAAAAATAATATAGTGCAGACAACTACGTACGTCATCATATAACTGCAAATTATATTATGAATAGACTAAGTTCCTACCCTCTGTATCAAGAGCCTCTGCAGCCGAGGGGTTCTCAAGCCTCACATTCTCATAATCAATATCATTGAGAGACTTAGACTTTCTGGTCTGGCTAAGAGTAATGTTTGTTTTCTTGCATTGTCTTGGCAACAGTGAAGCCCTGCAGCACACAATATCTTCTGTTAGGTACTATCAGTAAAATATGTAACTTCTTGGAGGAAATGAGATTTTGAATCAACATAAAAAGTGTTCTTAAACTGTTTTTAGATGATATATTTAAGCGGATTAGGTTTCACAGTAAGAAAATTTCATAAACGAGTCCCTTGTTTTTGCTAATATAAGGAAATTTAAGGCATATAACTAAAAAATGATGATGGAACAAGTTTTTTTTTTTATAAAAACTTATACTTAAGTGGTTAAATCAAACTATTAATAACTAGCTATTGAGTCAAGTGATAGAGGTTGGTTTAGGGGTTAGAGCGCTGAGCGCTAGTCTAGTAAACCCCACGTCATCAATTGGAGCCCCAGTAAAGGCCATGGGTGATATTGGGAAGAGCATTAGTCATAAATGCTCCTTTGCCACATATGAATAAGCCTTTAGCCTGATTTAAAAGTCTTTTTCACCTGGGTTTCTTACAGGGATAGTGACTATAAACTTGTGTGGGCTCCTTTTATTGATATAATAGCCAATATATTGAGTCTAGACAGTTTAAACACCAGCTATTAATTATATATTTGAACAGTTTGTAGCATTAGCAAAGGGTACCTTCTGAGCATGTCAAAATTAGTCATACTTTGGTGTCAATTAGTCATTGTGAGTCAGAAGCAATTGACTAATTCCACTGGGTAATTATTGTGGTTTTTTTTTAGGAAATCTGTCTGCCATTGTGCTAAGACAGTATCATCTCCTAATGATCAAATAATAACCAAAGAATGTACTGTAATGGAGAAATTTTGTCAAAGTATGTGCACTGCTATAGGTGATAAACCTTTCATAAAAAAGTACATCCTCTTGAAAATTTCAACCCATGCCCAAAAACAAGAACTAACACTTTTGGAAATTTCTCAGTTATTACACCTAGAAATTTAATAATGCAATACCTAAGTAAAAAAAATCATTTCTTGTTTAAAAAGTTAGCTACTGTAATCATTAAAACATAAAAAAATGTTTTTATAAAAAATAGAAAACTTGTTGAGAAAAATACAGTTCAGATAAAGTGTGGTAAATAAATGTCAAGAATGCGAACTCATGATTGACGCCATATCATGTTACAACACTGTGTGTGTACATCTGTAATCAGCTTGACTATCTAAAAGGATTTCCTGTAATTCCTGTAAACTTACAGTAGTACTTTACTATCAGTTAAAACATAACATGCTGTGTCTAGTTATCACTAAATATGCACAGAAAGTTAAATGTTTTTTGAAATGAGTAAGTAATGTGATAAAGTGTGAGCCTGGTTAGTGTCTTGGCTTTTGTTTTGACAATTAAATAAACTCCTTGGCCTGCGTTTTAAAAAATAGAAAAAGAACTGCTAAAGGCTAAAAAAAACTTCTCATTGTCTTTCAACCAAAAATTCGAGAACAACAATCTTCTCACAATACAAGAAGTCTATATGCTATAAGCAGTTCAAGTATCGACATATTTGAATCTGTAGTTGTGTGTTTTTAAAGCACTGGATTGTGTATTTAAAAAATATTTTGTTCGGCTTCATTAAACAAGATGATAAATTAGAATATGTCAGTTTAGCTAAGGCTCTGCCAACAGTATAAAGTTACTATAAAAAAGGTTGCTACTTGCATGAATTAGTTACTAACATCATTATATTTATTATGTTTAAATAACAGTAGGTGTTGTTATACCTTAAAACCAATATATTTATAAGTCTGGGAAAATGCAAAACCTAGTAAGTAAGATAATTATAATAACATTCTATACTATGTATAATGGCTTAAGTTAGGCAGTTTACACAGCTATTACACACGGGTTATATAGTTCTTTGCATTCTACACGACTTTTATAGTTACTGAAGTACCTAAACCTCAGTATAAGTCTATCACTTTGAGCATGGCTGAATGTGTTTGCAGTGGATTTCCTATAGATTATCTTTTTAGATATTTGCAAAAAAGAAGAAATCATGATCTGTTTTTTATCTTAAAAGCTGGCAAACAAAGATGAATATTTGAATCTTTGACATAAATCTATATAAATGAAAATCCTTAAGTGTACTATAACCAGTGACCACAGAGATGGAATTTCACAATATATTAGAGTTATTTCTTGCAATGTGATTCTTAGACTTACAAATTTACCATGACTAGAACTTTAGCCACTGTTTGGTGAACCTGCGTAACTACGCTAATCACAGCACGGTAGATCTCCCACCCTTCATCTTTTGGTATCCTTGAAACTAAATTATTAATTGAGAGTTTTGCCTACCATGACAGTTCACGTTTGAAACTAACACAGCATGATCGTCTATTAAGCTGCTGCTTTTAGGCCTGTAGGCATGAAAATTTATGTCTTAAACTAAACATATAAGATAGTCTGATGTCCAGGTATTTGCCACCAACATAACTTGCGTTAAACCACCCTACTAATAACTAGAGACCTAGGCTAAGTTTGAGTATCCAAATAATAATAGCTTAGTGAATTACCCTCTGATTGCTGGAACAAGGACGTAATTTCTTTCCTTTTTAACCTCATCGATGTCTTCATTTTCTCCTGCAGAATCATCCATGATTTTTGATAGTCTGAACATTTCGGAGGACATTTTTCTTGCAGAGTAATCACAAAGCATGTCTGCTGAGTCAATAGATCGTGACCGTCTGCGGGCCAACCACAGCCTTCGCCTGATAAAACATGAAAACAGAAAAATAATATGCTACTATAGTTGCTGTTTTGTGGAAATAATATTTATTTAAAAAACAAACAAAACTTGTTGCGGGTCTAAAGATTTAGTGTTTAATATTTGTCAGATGTTGCTCTGTGCTGCTAGCTAAACTTGTTGCAGTTTAATGTCATCACTGGCAATCGCCTTGCGAATTTATAGCTTACCTGCTAGAGGCGAGTTTTCTGCGACCAGAGTTGTGAGTGGAAAGACAACTCTCAGGTGACGACTCGGTCAGAGATTTATCTTGTGTTTGAATTCCTTGCCCTTCTCTACCCTGTTTGGGTTACAAAACACATTATAATATATAGTGGAGGTTGAATGAAAAATAGAAAAAAAATGCGACAACCTAAAAATCTGTATTGAAATGGCACTTATTTCACGCCCATTATTAGTAGTGAATACTCCTTAGTTTTTACTTACCCTACATATAACAATATTTTCGTATTTGGGAGTAATCCCCTTTTCTTTCACACCTTCCTTTGGAATAAAATTTGAAATGATGCAACTTTCCATACTGCAAAATGTAAATAAGACACGAAATGTGATGGAATGAAGACTGGTTGTTCAACGGTCTAAACGTGTATGCCTGCTTTATAGAGACATACTGTAGTTAGTCTGAGATTCAGACATTAAAACAGGGTGAATATGCTCTGAATGTAAGCACCAATAATCAACTTAAATCCAAAGCTATGCACTTAAACCTTAAGTCATTAGAAATAGAATAGAGAAGAGTTGATTTCTAGGCAAATTAGAATTTAGATTTACTGTAGGTGGCCAATCATATTGCTTGACACAAAACTGTCATGGGATTTCATCTGAATGTCAAAGGTTAAAGGTCAAAGTTAAAATAGAGATTCTACTTTACCATTTGGTAGGTTTAAAGTTGTGAAGCCTATAATATATTAATTAGTCAAGCTATTCATTGTACTGTTATATAGCAAACAGGCTTTTCTCCACAAGAATTATTATATTGGGTGAATGTTGTAAGAGAAATGTTTTGTAGCAACTGTAAATTAATTTCTTTCCTTGAGAATCAAGCCTCATCAGACTTCTATCTTGTATGGCAGCGTGCTAACCCTTACGCTATTACTATAGGGCTGTTTGGGATTTATAACTGAAAAATAATTTTGCCCCCACTGGGATTCGAACCCAAGATCGCTGGCTTGCAAGCACGTGTGCTAACCATTACACCATGATTCTACTGGGTAAACTCAACACTACATCTCACCCAGTTCTCTGAACTCCAGTGGCCTATCTACTACTACTAAAGTTATTTTACAATAATACCACACCAAACGAATATAACTTTCTAAACAAAACTTATTCAAGCGTACAAAACTGCTGATGCAAAGACGTTGAAACAAAGTAGGCAGCATGCAACAACTATTTTCAGCAGATGATTTTAGTATAACTATTTGCTGAATTCAAATTCAAATCCATAATCCAAAATCTAAGCTGTAAACAAAGCATATTTGAACTTAAATTAACTAAAACATGCTTCAAGACATGTATTTCCAATCAATTTATTTCTTCATACAAATGAATGCAAGCTGTATAAACATTATTCAATGAAATGCTATTTTACAAAATCTAACACACTTACAATTTGCTCAGGTGTTAAGTTTTATTCTAAGCCTATAACAACAATGATGAATCTATATGACAATATTATATTATATAATCAATTTATTGTATTTGCTGCTCTCATGTTATATAATTTATAAATATAATGAACTATGTAATGAGCTTCATGGAAAATTAGAAAAGCAGATAGGAGTAAAAAACTTGGGAATGAAACATCTTAGAATAAGCAAAGTTGACGTCAGCAAATTACAAGTTAGGTATGCTTCATGCAACAGAATATTTCAGTAAATAGTGTGAATTTAGATGCCGCAAAGGAGAAATTTCATTAGCCCAAGCTCTTCTATTTTCTCCATGAGTTTTGGTTTGGGGCATGGGGTAAATTTTTCACCAGAATGTAACTTCTTTTGCAGCATTTATGATCTAGAACACAGGTTTCAGTGCCGACTGCACAAACCTCTGCATTCAGGTGTGTATATTAATATGTATAGTATGGGGGACTACTTTATAGTAGTAGTCAAAGTCTCTGGGACTGAGAATATGAATTGGTGTGGTACAAGAAGTTATTTACCAAAAAATATTAAGAAAATTAAAGACCTTAGGCTTTTAACATTTCTTCTTTTCTGACGGCTATAAATACCAATTAAATTGCTTTAAATTCTAAATGTGGGCTGCATAAATATAGCCTACTCACCTTTTAACATGCACCCAGAGTAAATTTCTGCGTAACTCCTGATTGATGAATAGAGTGGGTCAACTGAAATGAATATAAATATACAATAACTAGTTTCTAGCTGGTCAATGCAGTTATGATGAAAGTTAATGATTATAAATGCCCTCAAGCCAGTGCACCGAGTGGCTACGTTCAAGCATGACAGTCAACTGATAATAATTGTAGCTGGGAGGAATCACTCTTATTGCTACAATCAGAGATTAGTGGCCTTACATTATGTGGTTAATTTGCCATACCATTCTAACCACCGAGTATGACGTAGTTGAACTTAGTGCCGGCCATGCGCGATTTGTCCCATAGAATGTCAATAGTGTGTTGAAACTACTCGTACAATCATAACATAATATGGTGAGCAGTGAAATCCATGAAGTAACTTGGTAAGAAAGGAGGAAATTGAAGATGGTAAATCTTGGAAGTGTTCCCTAAACCGAATACTCTATGAGAGCTTGTGTAATCTAACTTAGATACACAGTTATCAATTTTAGTAAATAGTAAAAAGCCTGGAATTAAAATTAGCAGCCTGGAGTTTGTATAGTTTCAGAGCTGCAATTTTTGTTTACTTTTCTATAATTTTTGAGTTTATTGCTTTGCTTAGTGTCCCTTTAGAGAGTAAAGCCAAACCACTTCGTGGTGTGAATAAAAGGAGTGTATACATTTCCTGTTAAAGTAGTACCAGAAGATACCGGCTGCATCTGAATTCAACAGGAGTAGTTTATTTATAAGCTACAAACCGAATAGCATAATAAAAAACCAAACAAAAATTATACGAGTAAAATAAAAGAATAAAAAAAACCTTATCTTCCTTGTACATGTATGATATGAAATTATAAAAATATAAAGGTTAAAAAATGCCATAGCCATAATTATTGCTTTCTATATTTAAGAAACTAAAAAGACAATCGTTTTTTCTGTAAATATTAAATGGTAGAAAATGAAGTGATTACAATGCATATACACACACTAAATGTTAAACAATGAAAAAATACTTCAACATGATAGAACTTCACAGCTTGTGAGTGTCTGGTATATAATATAGATGAGTAATTGTCATGTAAACATAATGTTTCGCTCCGTCATCACAAAGTCCTTTGATTTGAGCCATAAAGAAAAAATAACAGTCATAACAGCAGATGCCTTCCCAGGCAATCTGAGAAACTAGAAAAAAAATATGAGAAACTGGTAAAAATAACAAAATGTCGTGCAATTCAGTCTTAAAAGTTTCTATAGCCAGTGCTGGAATCAGCAGTTGCTGGTGGGTGAGACGGAGAGAACATTATAGGAGTGGAATTGCGCGAGTCATGTGACTGGTATTGAGTGAGTGGCATGCTGCCGAAGGTCATGAGCTGAGGCAGTGCTGACTGAGGACTGATAGAAGAGTGGTAAGGGGAGGAGTGAGGTACGTTAGCCAATGGGAGCGCGGAATCGACAGCACCCGGCACCACAGGATACGGAGAGAGAAGGTCCGAGTAGACCTGCTGGGAGCTGCTGTTGATGTGCAGAGGGGAAATAGTACCCAACATCTGCGGCGAGAAGGAGCGCAGACGCGTGAAGTTGTGCTGTGTGGGCGTGGTGCTGACAGCGGCTGACGTTGAGTCATGTATAGGCAACTTAGTCATCAGCTTCTGTATGCAGTCTTCGTCTAGGATGTGTTTGACTAAAGCGAGAATCTTGTCTCGTGCCTCCATAACGCTGAACTGGTTTCCCTGTATCTCGTAGATGGGCAGCTTGTGACTCACCGGTGCCCGTATGCACGTGCTCGTAGTCTGAGAGATCTCCGCTATCATAGCCTTAGTGATCAGACCTACGACGGAGGGCGGCACGCTAACCTTGATCTGCGTGACAAATTTCTCTGTACTGGAGCTCTGGTCCAGCCCGCTGCTTATGTAACCAATCGAGGAAGAGGGCTGACGACTCCTCATCTCCTTCAGCTTGGCAACTCTCGCTGCCGCAGCCAGGATCTCCTGCTTAGCCTGTTCAACCCCTTCTCTTCTACCTGCAAACCAGCACCAGCTTCAATAATCTATCATCACAGCTTATGGCAAACTAGTCTCCCCTGCACACAGAAGCAAAATTTTCTTGTGCTTAGCTGCAAACCCAAAACATTGAGATTCTCCAAGAAACCATATTATATTTCATTCATCTATTGGACAGGTTTTGAAAGCTGTACTCAAATAAAATAAAAGCTGTTAACACCACAAGAACTAAACAAGTAAGCATAGTTGGTTAAAGAACTTGTATATATATATAGAGGGTAGACAACTCTTACTAGCAATTTCATAATATTACCGGACACCTGATTTAAGGAATTATTGTCACATGGAATACTTAGGAAAGGGTGTGTGTGTAGTGGTGACAATCCTTACCTGAAATAATAAACACAGGATCCTGGCCTCGAGCTGGAGTCTTTATCCAGGTGTTTGTGCTCGCTCGGATCTTCTTTATCTTAACACCTGGAATAAAAGGAGGTTTGACAATTGTATGTGAATTGAGCAGAAAAATTGTATTAAATTAATCAAACGTGTATATATTTTAAAAAAATAATATTAAAACCATTGAAATGTAAATAATTAGTAAAAAAAAAATCAATTTTTGAATTAAAACCAACACATAACATTTTTCAACACAACATAGGACTGAATAAAAAAAAGATCATGCAATAAGGTGTTGTAATAAAAATGAGTATATAACAATGATATATCTTAGTTCAAGTACCTTGTTTGCCAACAATTTCCGCCACATGGAATGAGCTGTCAACTCTGACATTCTCAGTCATGTTCCCCGAGACAGAGCAGGTGCTTGAGGTGCTTGGCAGGCTGTACATGTTAGACCTGTTAGAGCTCCAGCATGTCTGCGTCAGCCGGCTGCTGGCATTAATGAGGTCAGCCGGGTGAGTACCAGACTGTGCTGTCGTCTCCATCATGGCCGACTTCCTGTTAGTGTCACTGGTCACTGTATTTTGAGTGTAGCTGCTTTCAATACCGGGTCTGTTGCTGTCTAAATGTAAAATATAATTATTGATTAAAAAAGGAATTTAATGCATTTATAATTTGTATGAGAAGCAAACACTACAAAAAAAATTGATAATGCAAAAGCCAAAAATAAGCATTATGCAATTACTATATTTTATATATTCATGATTTAATAATTATATAATGGTATCTACGCTAAAATAATTCATTTTTTTAGCTTTTACCACTACTCTCACATTGATATTGCAGAAAAATATAAAATGTCAAACATACTTTGCAGAAGAATACTAGAAAACACAATAGAATAAAACATGTTTGGTTGACAATTTATCAGTAAGCATTATTTACTGCAGTATAATATACTTAGATGTACTGTTTTAAAGGACTATATTTTGTAGCTTCAGTCAAGTGTTAGACATACTTAGCTGCTGATATCTGGTGAAGGGAACATTTGTCATACACCTGCTCTCTGTCGTAGTGGAAGTGGTCAAGTCAGCAAAGGGTACGAGACTTGTTTGTAAAGTTATGGGTGGTAAATACTGAGATTGTGATTGCCAAGAAGAGCTAGAGGTAGATGAACTACTTGTGGGGGAGACCGACACTTGCTCTAAGCATTGCTGACTATTTGATGGCGACACTTCCATATTTTCACAATTGGAAGTCACTATTATAAAGCCTAAAAAATATAGTACAATATAACCTTTGAAACATTTATTACAACAAGGCCTATGGCTTTAATTATGTGTCTACTTGGCAAAACTATTATTATTCTTTTTATTATTATTAATTACTATTTTTGGTTGTGTAATAGTTCAAGCTAGTGTAGTCTTCTATCATTTAAATTTTTTCTCTAGGATGAGATAAGAAGACTTCTAGCAGGCTGTTTGTGGTTTTACTACGCAGCATCCAAATCTATTGTAAATAGTGTGAACCATGCAGAGTATTCTTATTGTTGTTTGATTAACAATTCAAATTCTCTTATTCAGCCAATTATACATCAGGAGGATTCAGGTTTTATCAACTTCAAGAACTGTTTAAAATTTCGAATATTATGACTGAGCTGTACATATATTCAGTTGATTGTCAGTTGATTGACATAACTGGTTTGGAAGATACCTTTAAAGATAACCTTACAGCTGAGCAAAAAACTTGACGATCGTTACTAAGTTTACAAACTGTCAAATATCAACACAGACTATCATCATCATCATGGTAATTGCCAACTAACTCAAAGTTAGTATTGTAATTGTTATTTTATATTTACTTTGCTTCTGCAGCAAAAATCAAAAGGGCCAGTACTGCTGTTAAACTTTACAGTTGATAGCTTGTTGCAGCAAAAGACTCGATAGAAATTAATAATTTAAGTGTTATCTATTTAAGTATTTGTTAATCATCTAACAACTGAGTCTGATGGCATAATTTTTGAATAATTTCAATTTGGGTTCAAGTAAGAAGTAGTGTATTTTTAACTCTATAAGTCTATTTCATTATTCATAATGATAATCACTCTAAAATCATCAATTTAAATTTATGCAACCATCATCATCATGATGAGTTTCTGCAACAGTTACAATAATTAATTTTTATTTTGATATTCTATTTCGTATGCCTATCAAGCTTTATGGGGAGTTGAAATGAAATGAATATAATTTAATATCTATTATTTACATCAACTTATTTTCAAACTTAAGAATAAGTATTTCTTAATTTCAAAGTTGATAATTCCATTTGGACTTCATCCATCCCGAGATCAACGTATGACTATCAGTATGACTGTGACTATCACTATACAAACACTAAATTACTTATGCTAGACTAATAGTTATCATTATTGCTGATTTGAGACTTTAAATTTCATACCTTTATTGAAAATAAAAGAATGTAGTTGAGTTATTGCTGGTAATCGGGTCAGCACAGAATTAAAACAAGATTAGACTAAAATATATAGGTTTACAATTTGTACTAAGATAGATCAGCGTGGTGCTTCAAAATTAATGTGGTGTAATGTATGGCTGCTGAGATGAGCATGTGACCGGAAGTGATAATACTTTCAGTTTTCAATAAAACTTTGAAGTACTCATTGATCAAAATAAGACAACTCCTGATTTAATTTGAATGATATGGTTAGATATTGCACAATAATCAAAATATGTAGTCAACGTAATATTGTGTCACGATTAAAAAATTGCAGAGTTGGAAATCATTTATGGTTGTTAGCAGTTTTATATTGCTAATTATTATCAAAACTAGCAACATTATTAATTATTGTAAAAGTTTAGAATCACTGCATACAAAGTGAAAATTTTATTTAGGTCACGGAAGCTGAAAAGTTCACTATCAAATATTTTCATAGCTGATTAATTGACTTTTGACAGTTGGCAGTACAAAGCCTAACCAGCTGTATAATTCAAAACTTCTGCATGATATGAAGTGATTTACTTTACATTTTGAGCCAGTAAACAGCTGTGCAGAAGTTGATTTATACTGAGGGTGGTGAGTTGTAGACCCCTAATAAGGATATACAAAAGTTAAAGGTATATTAAACCTTGCCAAGATGCAACTTAAATATTTACAATGCTGATATTACAAGCTGCTATATATAGGCATATAGCTAGAAGATAAACGTAAATACAGTACATGCTTTGACTATACATTAGATTCTCTCCTTTTCTTTCCTTTTAGTTTCATAATTTTTGCAATTCTAGCTTTGCAGTCATGTTAAAAAATTAATGCAATTATTGAACAAAATTTTATGTATCAAATTATATTGTAGGAATTAAAATGCAAACTTTATATAAAAACAAAAGTCTTATGATCGATAAGCATTTATCATTGCATGACACTAATGTATGTTCTACAAGGAACCAATTCCCACTTGTGTGCTTAAATAACGTGACCTAGTTAAATCACAAGTTTAATCTTCCACTCCATACAATAGGCTGAAGATATGAATACAAAAGTTGAGTTGACCAATAGTTCATTAATTGGATAAAAAGTTGTTTGAAGGGAGTATATATGGACACTAGTATTCCCTCCTTTTGAATGACCTTTTTTCTTATTGATGAAGTAAAAACAAACAAAACAAGCCATGCAGAGCAGAGAAAACACTTATCAAACTTACCGATAAATCTTGGTTCCAGCCACATCATTGATGGTTCAAATAAATTAACAAAAATTGAATCGCTGCCACTTTCTACTCTGCAGTTGAACTATGAACTTGCTGCCAACGGGGAGCAAATAATGACTTTAAATATTTTAGAAAGTTCCAAATTAGTACAGGTAGGCTAGGTAGCAGCGATATCTTATGTATAATTAAATCCGCCACTACTTATTAATATTATAGTTTTTGAAGTAATAAATTTAAAAAGCATACAACAGAAGCTGATTTTTGGCATTCTTAAATAGTATTAGATAACGGCTATGCTGCTTTTTATATTGAATTTTATTTTTCAAGGTTTTATTTATAATCGTGTTTGAAAATAATTTTTTATAAGTCAAAACTTTATTTCTGTTTTTCAAAGCATATTAGTTTGTATTTTAAACAAAGAGCAATGGAAGAATAGAGTGATAATACACCCATGAAAACTATCCATTGGGTAATTTTACAATAACACTCCTGTTTTCTTATATGACAACATTATCATGGCCAGAATTTGCATAATTTATAATTGAAAACCATTTGATAGAGTTTACAGACTATTCCCAGCTTTTCTAGGAATGACACCAGTCTAGAAACATGAAACATAGGTACACGATTAATTAAACAGATAAAAACAATACTAGACCTATGAAAATGCCAAAAATCAATTTTGTTGGCCTGACATTTTTAATAAGGTAAAATATAAAATAAAACATTGTAAATAAGTAAAAAAGTTGTTAATATTGCAAGAGCCTATGGATTTACATCCCATCTGGGGTAGTTAGATTGACTGAGTTGGGTAAAGTTGACATTTAAAACAAATTATATACTTAAATACATTGCACTGTGCCTGTACAGTAAATAAACAAAGGAATAAAGTCTAGAATAATATAATTTAGTTGCTTTATCTTCAGTCATCAGGCTCGGTGTCTGAAGGGGAAATCTGCATCAGCTTTTGAAGGAATAAAGTCACATGATCTGAAAAAGGGAAACAACTTCATATTATCATCTCTACTAGATTCAAAACTAAGCTGGCACCATAAATAAAGATATCTAGAATAACACTGTTAAAGTTTGGGGTTTAAATCAGTCGCTGTGTAGTGAATGCTAGTCAATTCTATCCTGTTGTAATTTTACTAACTTTATGCATGCTATTTCCAAAGCTGGCGTAAAATAGTCTGAGTGAAAGAGCTACACTTTTGAAATTGGCAAAAAAGCTAAAGCTTATAGTACTATTGATTACCTACAGTGGAGCTTTTTGGGAAGTGAAGTTTTAGTAACTGATTCAATAAAATAACAGCTTAGAGTGAGTAGCCTAATAGCTTTAACTTCTATTAGTCATATTTGAAATTTCGACGATAAATTTTACCAGTATTCACAAATATGTCTGCGTGGAGGCTTATTATAGCTTGTTTTTATTGAGAGAGAGCAGCCGAGAGAGAAGTAAAACTCCAATTGCTTACAAAGAGTATTTTTGGTTTTACCATTTACCTGTGAATTATAATGCTAATAGGTATGACAAATATGCTAATAGGTATAACATATATGCTAATAGGCATAGTACATATGCTAATAGGTATAACATATATGTTAATAGGTATAACATATATGGTAATAGGTATAACATATATGCTAATAGGCATAGTACATATGCTAATAGGTATAACATATATGTTAATAGGTATACCATATATGGTAATAGGTATAACATATATGCTAATAGGCATAACATATATGCTAATAGGTATAACATATATGCTAATAGGCATAGCATATATGCTAATAGTATAATAACAATATAATAATATAAATCACTCACCAAAGGATTTGATATGTTTGTTGAGAGCAACAAGAGGGAAGTAGAAAATGAGTCCAGCCAGCATAAAGAGAGTAGCAATCAGATAGAGGATGTCAGGTGAGTCTATGATGGGAGCTACGACCAGGTAGATGGAGCACAGCAACACTATGATGGGGATTATTATAGGACACTACAAATATATACATTATATTGTGCACAGACAAGGATATACATATATAGCATACTAAGCATTCAACACTTATTATATTATTTTATTATTACCTAAAAATAAATGGGTTTTTAGGCATGCTAGAATGGTTATCAATTTATTTTACAAAATGAATTTAGCAAATTGTTTTAATTGCATAACATGTATAACGTGTATGCTAACCTAATATATACTAATATACATGTATAAAAATATGCTCACAGGTGCACAAGATATATGCACAGTTCAATTCAATAAGTTCATCCATTTATGTTTTTCAGAAAGAAATTTAGCAATGTTACCTCTATCACAGTAAAATTTAACTCATTCTACCTTCCTATTTCTATACAAAGAGAAGAACATTAGTTGAGAAAAGAAATAAACTTTAATATTTAGGCACACAACTTTTGGTTTTGTTTACAGAGCTATTTAGTTGATGTTTCATGAAACCTCAATATGTTTTGATCATATCAACTGACATGTGAGCCTTTAGGTCTTTAAAAACGTATAAGATTTAAAAACTAAGTTGTATAAAAGACCTACTCTGAAGGGTCGCGGAAGGTCAGGCTGTCTCCACCTGAGAATGAGAAGAGAAGCCATTGTGAGGCCATAGAATATCCAAGCTGAGAAGCTGAAGAAATCAATGAGAGTGAAAATGTCTCCTGGGATGACCATGATGATGGCAATAGTAGCCTGAAACAGACAGCAATGAAAACTAACTCAGACTATACTTTATTCGCATTTCAGAAAATAGTTTTGCATAAAAAGTTCTCAATAAAAACCTGTTATTTTGATAAAAGCAGCTGAGCCTGATTTTCATGTATACAGGAAAAAAATGAAGCAGTTTTATTGATAAAACGAAATTATGTACAGTGAGAAAAACAAACTATATTAATTATTTCAAACATGTAAAACATAACGTAACTTTGAAAATATCTAAATACAGCTCTTACTATATTAGACTAATTTTTTTATAAAAACGAAACTGAGCGAATAAAAATTTTTAGAGTTTGCAACTCGTGACAAACCTTCATATGAGTTAATGACATACCGTTAGCACGACTGAAGAGGAAGGACTATTGTGGTTGATGTCAATCATGGAGAGCAGCGAAACAAGATGGCCGCCCCTGGCAGCAGCGTACACTAACCTAAGGTAGAAATCCGCTGGTAAGAATAGTACATTACAATAATTTTAAACAATCATACTACACGACTCAATTTATAATTGTTGTAATTTAAAGTTGTCTTGTGCCTAGCACAAAATTGAAAAAATATCTTCTTTTGTAGAAGTAGCAAATAAATATATAACATTTAGGTGACCACAGTGTATGCTGGTATTAAAATACTTGCTATTTACCCAATATTAGTTGTTTTACCACATAATTATTGATTATATAGATGAGGAAATAATGCATGTTAAAACATGCTATATATTATAATTATCAACAGGTTATAATATACTGTAATGGGAGCAGCCGTGGTCTAGGGGTTAGAGCATTTGCTTAGTGAGCGTGAAGTCATGGGTTCGAACTGACAAAGGTCATTGGTGATGTTAGGAAGAGCATCCAGTCATAATTACTCCAATGTCACATATGAATAAGTCCTTAGCTTTAACAAAAACCCCTTCCATCAGGAGTTTCTCACAGTAATGACGACTATAAACATGAGTTTTTTATATTATACTGTAAGTCTAAAGTCAAAAACCCAGTTATAATAAAAGCAGCAGGTAGAAACTACAAAATATTCAACTGATCATCTCAACTACCAACCTGGAACCAGCGAGAAGAGTTCCATTGGCAGCACCAAATGTAGAGAAAGCTACACAGACTGTTATGACGACGGCAGCAGAAGGAAGTACAAGTAAAGCCCAGTCCTAAAAACACTCTAGCTTGTTTATTAAACTGTATATGTGTAGTTTAGCAAGAAAATAAATCTTTTAAAACATATTAGTTGATGATTTGATTTAAAATAATTAATATTACAATGATCACCAATTATGTTCTTAGTGTTAAAAAAAAACAGTTTTACTGTTTTAGTAGCACCACATTAGTTATTTTTTCTGCATGGCAAAATCTAAAAAAGTGCTAGTAGGCTACAAGAGTAATTACTGAAAGAAATATCAACAATAGACAGATATAATATTATCTACACTCATTTTAGCATACATCTCTGGTTATTTTTGAAACAAGAGCAGAATTTAAAAAATAGTATAGAAAAGCAATAATTCAATTCAGCTCAGAAAAATAATTATAATAGGAAGTTATCTGCCCATTCAGTATGCTGTGTGCAGTATATGGGGATATCTGCATCCAACATATGACATGTTATAAATGTTATCAATATGACTCAGAGTACAATTCACTTTATGACACACAATAAAAGCTGTAGTATGACTCACCACAGTACAACCTATAGTAAGACTCACAGTACAATCTATAGTACGACTCACAGTACAACCTGTAGTCTGACTCACAATGCAGCCTGCAGTACAACTTGCAATACAATAGGTAAGAAAGGTAAACTCACAACAGCAACAGCGTCGGAGGCCAGGAGGGCTGATGGAGACAGCACAGAGAAATAAGCCAGGTTTGTGATGATGTAGATTACAGTGACTAAGGGAATGGATATGATGATGGCCAGAGGTATGTTCCTGAAGAAAAAATACAATTTCTAATACAACTGTAACCACCGTCTACAAAAGAACTTCAGAAAAAATTCAAAATATATAAATAACTATGCTATGTTTCATTTTTTTACAGCCGATGCAAGTAGTGTTCATTTTATCTCAATTTAAATATAAACTTTATCACTGGCATTTTTAATCTAATTACCCTGACATATTTAATAGCTCACACTTGACTTTATTCTTAGGTTTGAGTTAAAATTGCAATTAAATAGTTCCACAAACTAAGCATTATTGCTATATAAGGCCAAAAGAATAGAAACTAATGTGGTCACCATTTTATTCTTCCTAACAAGGTAACAAAATTATTTTCGAATTTAACAATAAAGAAAACATTTCCAGAGCAGCTTTTAAAATGTTCTGTCTTGGCAATTGGCAATAGTTACACTGGTTGCTATTAGCAACTGACAAACCTCTTTGGGTTTTTAATCTCCTCAGTGACATAGTTAAGATTATTCCAACCATCATAAGCCCACAATCCTGAGTAAAAAGCCTTAGCTATTCTGGCAGGAGACGAGACCGTCCCTTGAAAACCTGAACTAACGTGTTTAGTGTCACCTAAAAATAATAGATTACATGCAGACTAAATTCATTTAAAAATACTTGCCCTGGTAGATCAATTCATTGTAGCTATTTAATCAAAATAATTTTACGGGCTTTTAAACTTTTGGAATATTGAAGCCTATTTCGGAATTTTTTCAGAAAAAGAAGTTGAGTGGATAACTCCAAAATTCTGGCAAAAAAGCTGCTGGACAAGCATTAAATAGATAAACTCCTGCCTGATAAAAGTAATCACACATGTCAATAAAAGTGGAGGCTGTGCAGGAAAACCTGTAACTGTTATCTGCACAATATATTAGCAGCCAACAAGTGTAATTAGGAGTTGTGTGGACTTTGAAGAGATTAGCAAAATATTCAACTGCAGGTTACAGAGACTGTGTAGTGTGTAGTGTACTGTTACACCCTACCTCAGAAAACCACTGAATTACCCCATTACCAAACTTCTGGCTACCCCTAAAATCACTCTGTTATCTATCCACAGGCAACCCCCAGATTACCTTCCATGCTAAACTCAGAGCACACTGGAAAAACATTGTTACCCATGTTGGGCCCAACATGTTACTCCATAACCAACTTTAAATAAGGTTACTCACCTAAGGCCATGCGATAAATTCCGCCCACAATGATAGCGAGAAGGGCTGCGACCTTCACCAGGAAGAAGAGAATCTGCACTCTATTTCCTGCCTTCGGACTGTAGATGTTGATGGCTGCCAACAACACTAAAAGACGAAATCATGTCACACAACATAATTCAATTGTAAGAAAAGTTGTCTCCCCTGTAATATAACGTTAGAATACTATTATCTTATTGGTAGAATATCAGTGATACGATGAGAAGGGCATTCACAATGTTAAATTATGTCATAGATATATATGGCGAAACTGTTAGTAGATCGAGTGCATACCTATAGTCGTAACTGTGAATACATACTTGTAATAATTACTGAGTCTATACTAATAGTAGTAACTGTGAGTACACACTGATAGTGGTAACTGTGACTCTGTGAGTACATAATTATTATAGTACTAACGGTGAGTACATACTGATAGTACTAGCTGTGAGTATACATACTAATAGTGCTATGAGTACATACAAATAGTACTAACTGCGAGTACATACTGATAGTGGTAACTGTGAGTAGTTTGAGCACTATTTCAGGTGGCCCGCAGGCATCAAAGAAGGGAGTCATGATGTACTGAGAGAAGGTCAGACAAATGATGGCCACACTAGATGGTTTCATAACGACCACGTTAGTCCAGGAGTAGAGGTATGCAGGTATAGGCCCAAGCACGCGGTGGAGAGGGGAGAAGGCCAGGTGCAGGTAAATCCACTCTCCCCCGGACTGAGATATAGAAGCTCCCAGCTCTGCGTACACCAGAGCTCCTGCAGGTAGAGATAGTATATCAGCTATATGTTGTCTATATATTATGCAGTCTACAGATTATACAGTCTATAGGTTATACACTATAGATCATACAGTCTACAGATTATACAGTCTATAGATTATACAGTCTATAGATTATACGGTCTATAGATTATACAGTCTATAGATTATACAGTTTATAGATTATAAATTCTATAGATTATACAATCTATAGACTATACACTATAGATTATACAGTCTATAGATTATACAATCTACATATTATACAGTCTGTAGAAACAGAGAATACAAACCAAACAGGTATATTATACAGACTATACAAACTTAAAAGAAAATCTAACCAGATACTATAAATAATGTACACAATGCAGTTGTAGAGTGGATAAGTAAGTAAGGGCACTTTCACTTCATTGCTAGAATTATTATGTGTTAATATATCAGATTTTGGCTTTGCTTTCCTAACTACGAATGTTTGTGTCTCTATTCACTGATTGAGTTATTAATTTTAAAAGTAATAAGTATTAGTAATTAGTATTTTAATGAAACTTCACTAAAAGGTACATAAATGGCTGAGGTTGATAGGATAGCATCTCATCTCACCGAGCATTGAGAGGAGACCACAGGCTGTCCATATAACTAGACTGAGGCCTACAGAGCCGGTATCTTCCAGCACTCCTTTGGGGGAGACGAAGATACCCGAACCTACAAATGAGTTGTATGTATAACAAAATCTAAGAACCAAGTCTATAATTATAAAGAATCTAGAAACTAAGTACATGCATAACATAGTCTCAAACCAAAACTCGTAAAGAACATTTGAGAGCTTAGGCTATTGAAATTCTACCTACTGTACCTCTACATACTAGCACAGTACACTGTACTAATTCACTCACCTATCATAGTGCCAGCAATGAGTGCCACTCCCCCCATCAGACTGACGGTTCTCTGGAGACCCACACCGGAGCTGTCAGCAGCATTCTCTGTTGATACGCTGTCCTCAGAGGACAATGACTTTACCTACAATATACTTGTTCTTTTGAAAAGCATTTCCCAGATAGGAAGACAACTCCAGTTATCACAGCTAGAATAGTATTTGTCAATTTGTTACTAAATGCAACTGAAAATTATGCAATATTTTAACCATCTGGCCAATGCTTAGAGATAGCCAATAATACATGAAATACTTATATTTTTAAAAGAAATGACCAGCAATAGGTTTTACCATCAAGTTGGTTACAAAACCAATATTAAAATCTTTGTCATAGAAAGAAACAGCCTTTTTCTGAATGCAATTTATGTAATATTGACCATGTTCAACTAAAATAATGCATAGTATGCCTTATAATGTTGCATTTTGAATTACATTTATATGCAAAGCATTTAAACCCATATTATAACTATTAGTTATATTGGCGTTATGTGTCTTAGTTTGTAGTGTTGGTTGAACATCCAACTTTTTGAAAGACACAATAACTGGGTGTCATTCCAGATAGACTGCATATATAGCCCATTGAAGTGTAGAACTGAGTTTAAAACAATAAGTTACAGTTGATCTTAGCATCTATGTTCAAAGTAGAGCAATACACTTATGACGTAATAACATCTTCAAAAGGAGACAGTAGAATAACAATGAAATAGTAATTAAGACTAACTATAAACTCATACTTTGCCATTTATGATAACTTTGAAAACATTTTAATAGCTAAGACTAACTTTTTTCTTTCAACTATTCATTAAACTACAGATTATGTCAACAGTGTTTCATGTCAAAAAATGGCCATGTAGACATTTTGGATCAGTTCATGATGTGCATGCTTGTAGAGGATGGGCACCTGCTCTAACTGCCAGATAGTGTCAACTCCACCATAGCATCATGTCAACTACATTCTATACTGTCAGATGGCAAATTACTAGTTGAGTATCCCTATGCATTATGATTGCAGGTTACAGCACTTATAAGCTTGTGAAGTTATTCTACATAAATACAGGTTTACTCAAGGAAAACAGTCCACATGCAGTCTACATTAAACATTTCTGAATTCTAGAAGTAACAACAAAGAAATAAAGTTTAGGATAATTTTTAGTATTAGGTAATAGTTTTTGTTAATCAAAGAACATGATAACAGACTATACTTATTTAAGTTATGTTATTTACAGTACATTACTGCTTATTTTACTAAATAAGCATTATTATGATAAGTTATTATAATAATTACATTATTATCTATTTTTATAAGTATACAATGTCCATTTACTAAGTAGTATTGTTAGAGAGTGCCACCTGTGTTACAGCACTTGGTCTACTTGATGTACTTGTATCAGGTGTATAAAAGCCAGTAAGCAAGTGCAAGAAAAGCTCTAATTACTAAAAAACAATTAAATAGATAAATAAAGCGCTAATAGACATCCTAAGCGTCACTAATATAATGCTAATGATGTAGAAATTCCAGCTGCATTGGCAAGTAAAACTTGTAAAAAACTTGTTTAAAAACTTAAAACTGGTATTGGTGGGGGACAGGTGAAGGTCGTTTTGTACTCACTTCCGTTACATCTGGTAGGTAGTTTCGTACATGTACATCAGTATAAATAAACTAAATAATACATATTTTTATATTTATATTTCATGTATGAGTCATACACTACTACTCACAAGTATTAGTAACTTGTACATTTCATTTTACTGCATGCTTATTTATTATTGTGATACGTTGGGGGGGGGGTTGGGGGTTGGGGGGACTGCTCTTTTGGTTTACATATAATTCATGTTTTAAAAACATGTTGGGAAAAACACAGCTGAGATGCAATAAATAAAGAACTAGTATTATTCAAGTGGTTATCCAGTGGATTAGCTTATTCATTTTGTGTACGAAAAGGATAGCAGTTTGGTGACCCATGAGGGACATGGGTTACATTTATTACTTTATCCCTAAAGGCCTGGCCTCACAATCCTGAGAATCACAAGAATTCGTCTATGTCTATTTGACACGAAAAAAACATTCTTACGAGAAAATTTGAGGGAATTCAAACGAAATCGTCTTTGTTACGTACACCCAACGAAGACGATGAACAAAAAATTACAATCGACGATAAGTACCATTTGATTGGTTCATAGAATTTTAGCAACAGTAATTATTTCATTTCTACCACATTTCTCTATTTGGCAATTTTCTGCTGTTTGTACCTCGTGCAAGACTCATTCACTGACTATTTATTATGTGTGTGGCTGGTCAAAACAAAAGGATAACTCACGAAAACCGTCACACGATTTCGTGAGGCCAGGCCTTTACTTAGAATTAGGAGAATGAAAATAAAGAGATGCTATAAGTATAAGTAATTAATTACACATAATATTATATGAGTTGGCTATTAATCTATTAGAAACACTCACTGGGGTGTCTTCTTTTAACTTAACATCTCCTTTAGTTTCTTCTTCTTTAGAACTCATTGTATCCACTTGGTAATAAAATCACAGGATTAATTCTTTTACTCTGTACTAGACTTTCAGCAAACACAGGGATGGTCTATGAAATACAGAAGAGATCAATGAAATACTGTGGTGGTCAATGAAATGCTGTAGAGGTTTATGGAACATGATGAAGTTGACCCTAAGTTTGACTGTTTTCCGAAGTTACACTATTAATTTATAATTATGGTAATAACAAATTTTAATTTTATGAAATTTCTATTTAAAAATAAAATGCAACTGGTTTATGAAAAATTTACACCATGATAATCCTGTAACATTTACTTTGTGCAATATTAAAAGCAAAAATATAGAAACTTTTGATATTTTTGGGGGAAAAATCGTTTTAATAATAGCATGACAGGTAAAAGTGAAGTAAAAGGAGAAGTATAATCTTAATAGAGTTTCAAGTAAACCAGTTATAGTTCTTAAAGTATGTTTACATTTCTCACACAAATGTATCAACATACCTCTTGGAATAGATGAAAAAGAGCTCCAGAATAATTTAGCTTGTGTAGTATGGAATAACAGCTCTCTGCAAGTCTTTACACTACTACACTGTAACAGCTAATAACATGTTATGTGAACCTCCCTTTATCTACCTGTACTACAAGCCACCACTTAAATATTATAACTATGATAGAGTTTGGAATTTTGAGACTTTAAAACCATCACAAAGGAGTGTATAGTTAGAAAGCAAACATTCTAAATTAAAAGGTTTAAAACTTATAATTAAATGTTACGTGTAAAGACATGGAGCAGTGGATACAACTTTAAAGAAAGAAAACAGTAGACAATAAAATAGTAAATATTGTTGGAAGAGTCTAGTTCAAACCCCCCCAGAAAAACATCAATTTTTTCTACACCCCTAGATAGCCAGAAGCATTAACAGAAGCTCCACCTACAGTATCTCCTTCAACAATTTTTTTATCTTATCTTAAAGGCCAATAAAATCTTAGATTGCTGGAGGCTCTTTATTGGTCAGTTTGTTCCAGTGCATACACTGAGGGTGGCAGAGCTTTGGTGGTTTTAGAAGGGGGGGGGGTAAACACCCTACATACAGGCTAATTCTAATGAAACAGACAAAAGTTTTTAGTATAATATAGGGAACACGTTTAATAAGCTGCAAGTCTATATATACTGATACTTCAACCACTTCAAATATCCAAATAGTTGATAATATAATTCTTATTGAATACATCCTAGCATTCTGCTCTATTTTTAGTATAAAATGAACAGTGGATTTTTCGAATTCGCAACCAAGGCAAGTCTTGTAAAATCACCAAACCTGAGCAAACCTCAAACAATTGCCATGTGAATTAATTCCTGCATTTCACACCACCAATAATTATTAAATTTTCTTGTGACACAAAAATGATTCGATGTTTGCTAATATAATATGAGCAATCTGTAAGAAACTAGTTTTGAAATGTGCGAGGGAATCTTAAAATAGCACATCAGCAATATTGGTATTCAAAACTGCAATGAATGGTAAACCACTTATTTGCTTTCTGGAAACAAAGAAACTGAGTGAAGTTGATCCAACAGATAGAGTCAAACTGAGTTAAATGCTAGCTATATCACAATGACCAACAGTATAATTATCATATCTAGTATTACAGTCAACTTTATGCAATTTTGATCAACATCCTAGCTATAAACCAAATTCTCCTTGAAGCATATAACATTGTTAGTTCAAACTGATAAATTAAAACATTATTTTCTAGTATTACAATTAAATATTTTAAATTGCATATCAAATTATCTTCACTAGTGTCTCTAGTCAACTAAGTGAATTGAAAGTATGATCAACCCAAAACACAAACAAACAAAACACGATTACTGCATAGCTGCTAATGAACTAAAATCTTAATGATGGCATCGGCCAAGTATTTGCTGGTTATACCAGTTGTGTTGCCAGTTGTGTTGCCAGTTGTGTTGCCAGTTGTGTTGCCAGTTGTGTTGCTCCTCCCACTGAGCATCTTTCAAAATGTTGCTCCAAGATTATTTGCTAACTGTAAATTAGCCAACTGTTAATAAGCATGAATAGGAGAGAGAACCTGAGAGGATTGAAAGAGCTCAAAAGAATTGCTCCAACTCAGCTGATAATCAGTAGAAGCAGAAGGAATAATGTGCTTCATGACAGTATTTTTTGCTTTTGGAAGTGCTTTTGGCTTAGGGCTGAAGTAACTTCACAATATAATAGTGAAAACTTGGCAGTGTGTAGACAACCCCAACATAACATCCTAAGCTATGACCAGTCATGTGTGAAGACCTTTGAGGAGTTATCCACTCTATGACGATAGCTATGTGTACATTCAATGATGGAAATATAGCAGAGCCAATAGTTTTAGAAATGTGTGGCATGAGTTCTTTTAAAATAATGGTGGTTTAAAATTTTATTGGCAAGAGAAAATATGTTTTAAGTAAAAAACTGATAATAACACGCCAAGGCAATTCAAAAATTAAAACCTTGTAGACATAGCGTAGCACCATGAACCATAAAGGGGAATCAAAGGCTAGCCCAAGTTCTTATGCACTGTAAGTGTGAGAATATGGAGTCTGTGTATATAATGTATATAATATAATATAGTCAGATTGTAAGTTCTAAGAGGTGATTCTATGATAGTTAATCAGATCTGCCAACCCCGCATTGCTCTATAATATTTACTCTACTGTTTCTAGATATTTAGCATAAGCTGCCTCATCCATTAGAGAATCCAACTCCTCAGGTTTTGTTACTTCAAGCTCTATGATCCAACCTGAAATAGACAGCGAGACCACAGGCTAAGTTACTCATCATCAGTTCTATTAATAGCTCAGGTATGCACTATGCAGACTGTCCAGCTGTTTAAACTATAACATTGTTACATTATATTTGTCAGCTAGAATTTATTTATGATATTGTATTTCAATTGCTCATGAAAGTTCATCATCTTTTAATTAGTATTTTCATATATATCTTTATTTTTGCCAAAACCTGAAACTCTAAGAAAACACAACTCCAAAATATGCTTGAAAAGTTTATAATACAAATAATATTTTCTGAAGAGAAGTGAACAGCTTTTTGCTGGCCAAGTGCCAGATATACACATTCTCGACTATTTCCTAATTTTCCACACACTATTTCACTGCATGGAAAAGTGTGATTGGAAAAAATTCCTATATCAACTGACTTCCCAGCCAAAACTACAAAGGTCTGAGATGGACAAGCTATGGCATTGTGGTATATCTTAGCTGCAGAAGAGGCTTTCTCCATATACTATCTAGCTGTGTATTTCATTGAGTGGATCAGCTAACTAAGACATTACAGTAACAACAAGCCAAAATCTAGTTTCTAATGCTGTAGCAATAATTATTTGGCTGTATTTAGGTACATCAACGAACTTGAAGAGATAGCCTAAGTTTGTAAATTTTCTTTATGCATTGTGATCATGGATGGAGTTGAATCTGCAAAAGAATCTCTCACTTAAAACATATGCTATCAAGGTAGGTGCAGTAATGGTGAAACAGAGAAAAACTTGCATGCTGGAATATAAATGTAACAAAAGAAGTTGTGTTCTCGTGAGAATTTCAACTTGTGCCCAAACCAAAGTTAAACAGGGAAATTTGAGAACTGGGCCATGACAGTTTCTCTACTACTGCACCTAAATGAGGCTACCTGTCAAATATAACCCCTATTGGCTTTAATTATTGAAAAAAAGGTGGTCATTGGCTTAGAAGTGGTCCAATGAATCAAAAACCAACCTAGTGAACTAAAGGTCAACTGTGAATCTCAACTCCGGCACAAAACACTATCAAATTTGAAAGAACTACAAATTAGGAGCAGTAGTGGAGAAACTGAGATAGCCTAAGTTCTTTAATTTTATTGAAAACTTTGGTTTGAGGCGCATGTTGGAATTCTCATGAGAACACAACTTCTTTTGCTATATTTCTAATCTAGAACACAGGCTTTTTTAATTTCTCCATTACTACACCTACCTCAGAGCTACAGGATAGCTGAAGAGTATTTGATATTCAGGTTAGGGTGCCTTGGATTACATGTATGCCAGGGTTTCACAAGTCACACTCAAAACACTGATTCAAGTCACAAGGTGTTGACCATAAACTTTCTACTAACTGAAGCCAACCCTAGTCAACACATGTGCATATTATCCAGTAGAGAAAGTTCAGAAATCTGGTGATTGATAGACTAAACCTATTATAATGTATAATCAGCCATACACTTGGCAAGCATTACATAATAAATCTGTCTGCCACGGAGGCATTGTGTCAATATCTACTTATATACACAATAGTTCCTCTTGGCTCATGCATGCATTAACTGTCACTCCAGTATAACTACCAGCCAGTAAGCACTACACTACATCATCTCCAATGCTACAAGCTACTACTACTAAACATTAATGTATCTACCTATGTAAGGTAATTAGGATCATTGAAATATACAGTAATTCAGATACATTCGACAACACAATATCCATTCAATATCACATCTCCCTGTATTTTTATTGCCAGAGAAAATCTAGATGTTAGATTGACCAACACCATGGGTCATTTAGCATTGAATTCACAACAATAAGGCTAGACAAGAATTAAATTACATATACATAATATACAAATTATATGAACTGAAGTTTGGGAAGTTATCCCCACCTAGTTTTGTAGGCAATATAAAATTATTATTGTTTGTGAGATTCTGAGATGAAGAGACATACAAAGAGCTGAGCTACCAGGCTTAGAGAAATCTAACCCAAAATAACCAAGTACATTGCTTCAATTATTTCTGAATGTTCAATTTTCATGAAGAAGGTAAAAATAGTTACATGCACCTTAAGTAAGGCTTTGCGGCCATGAAAAGTTAAATGCCAATAATTTGGGTTTTTTTATGGGTGAATAAAAAACATAAAACGTTGCAATATTTCTGGGGCAATCATTTGGTTGATAGCTTAGACTAGTAGAGTAGCAGGTAGAGTAACAAGGTAGAAGGTAGAGTAACAAGGTAGCAGGTAGAGTAACAAGGTAGCAGGTAGAGTAACAAGGTAGAGTAACACACTCACCCTCTCTTAAAGGATCCACATTAACAAGACCAGGATTTTCCTCCAGGTGAGTGTTGACAGCCTTGAGTACACCAGATATAGGACTGTACACGTCAGCCACTGCCTTTACACTCTCCACAGAGGCAGCCACATCTGTACACACACAATGTGACAGTCAAATCTAGGTTTATTCTATCTGCTACATGTTTATATTATTTGAGTATATTATATTATAGAACAAAGTGCAGGTATCACAATTATATATATATATATTATATATATATATATATATATATACATGCGATTTTGTATTTTAAAATAATATAGTATTATATATATATATATATATATATATATAATACTATATTATTTTAAAATACAAAATCGCATGTATATATATATATATATATATATATATATATATATATATATATATATATATATATATATATATATATATATATATATATATATATATATATATACATATATATATATATATATATATATATATATATATATATATATATATATATATATATATATATATATATATATATATATATATATATATATATACATACGATTTTGCATTTTAAAATAATATAGTATTATATATATATATATATATATATATATATATATATATATATATATATATATTTATAAATATTATATTATTTTAAAATGCAAAATCGTATGTGTTAATATTCATGTGTCACTTGAAATATTACATACTAATAACGAAGACATTTATTATATTACTATATTACTATATTACTATGTTGTGTCTGTGCTTTAGTGTGGCATTGTAACACTAATTGGGCGACACAATTTACTCAACTTTAGCAAACTGCCATGCTAGCTACTCAATTCCATTATAAAATAAAACTTCAGTAGCTGCTATTATAGAAGGATTGTTTGCCAACAGTATAATTACGTTTATTACCACATAAAAGTATAGCTTCTTCATTAATAGACAAGGAAGAGAAATAAAGATATTTAAGGTGGGCTAACTTCCTCACAACATCTTCAAATGCACGGAAATTTTACAAATGGATTCACTAATTCAAGTTTTTATAAAACTGGCTGGTTGATTTACAAAACACACACGAAAATTATGGAAAATTGACAGAAAGTCGAAACATACCTCCGGCAGCCATGTCTTGTCCTTCAACTTGAGGTAGATCTACGTACACCACATCTCCCAACTCTTTCTGAAACAACCAGACAGGCTGTGACTATGAAATATCATGGCCGCTGTCTTTATGCTCGCAACCCAAAATAATGGTTTTAGGTCTATAAGTTTGACCAACTTGAGAGTTTAAATCAATAATTATTTTTAAGTTCGAGGCTTTACACAAATTCATAGACTGTTTGAGAAAACTGAAATGCTACTTCAAACCTCCTCTATATTGCGAGTGAACACCTTTTATCTTGTGAAAAAATCCCCCCTCCGCGCTATATTGCAAAAGAACCCCTTATAAATTGTGAGAGTGAACTCTATCTATATTTCGAACAAACCCTATCCAGGCTGTGATAAAATAATACAATTAAAAACAAATTACATCCAACCCTGCATTAGCTACTGAGCTGCTGCCTAATCAATGTAAATATTAGGAAATTTCAGTTGTGTAATCAAGAATCTATGTTGAAATGTAGATACGTCTTTTCTCCACATGTATAATAATAAGATCATCTACTACAAAGAAACTGACCATCTTGGTGATTGAATTGAGAAATTGACCGAGTATTGCCTTCAACTAAAAAGTTCTTTGCATCTTTTTGATCCTTAATCAAAAATAAACTGATTTCCGACTTTGACAACCAGTTTGCAACCCTGATACACCACAATCTGGGAAATCATTTCGAATACGAACCTGGGCATGGTCCGATACTCCCACTCTGGCTGTCTTGTCCGTCACATTCACATATTCATGGCTCTGAGAGAAAAGAAGACGACCTGCAACAGCCAGCACAACCCAATTTATTACTTTTTCTCTCTCTCTCTGTCTAGTGAAACTACTGAACTAAAACTGAAACTATAGTTTAATGAGTAAAACTATGAACATAATGTGAGGAAACAAGATGTTGGTTTCTTGCATCATGTGAAAATTTTTTTGGAACCACAATCAATTTTGTAGTAATATCGTCCACAAAATGTATAATTAAAGTTTGTAAAAATTCACAAAAACATCTAGCTTCATGTCTATATTTAAATGATATAAAGTTTGTAAGACCTTATAGAGATGAAATGCTTCTAGAGTTGACATATTACCGAAGTGGGTTTCAGTTTAATTGCTATAGCTTTTATTAATTATTTTAGAGCAGCATGATAGCAAAAATAAACCAGGTAAAACACTCATCACCATCTTAATAACTAATCCTAAGGTAATCTCACCGTAGCAAGGATTAGTCGAAGATATGGCCCTGCATGCAACATTGCTATGCACTTTCACTGCATGTTTCAAAACTGATGGGATACTTTTGAACACGGAATTTAGTATTATGCTAGAAGCCATACTTATTTTAGGAGGCTTTCTTGTCTCCGAAAGTTCCAAAACTACAAACAGAAGCAAACAATTACCAAAATGTTTTCAAATGTAGATATAAAACAGGCAAACTCAAGTAGCATTTTTCTTGTATTTCAATTCATGCTATTTACAGCAAAGCTATAAAGGAAAGACTGTAAGAGCAACAATGGTATGCAACTTGAGCAGCTGTGAGGCTGCATCACACTGTAATTTGGTATGTAGATTTGATATACTATCTAAAAAAACTTAGTGTCATGGAAAATTACCAATGCTGTTAAATAGTTAAAACGAAGTTAAATTTTATTAAGAAAATGTTAATATTACTCCTAATTTGGATTAGTACCATCACAATTGCTGGATAATAAATGTGCTATAGACATCTATAAGTAGCTTAAAACCAGACTGGTTATTAAATTGACATTTTCATAGATGTTTTAGTCGACTCCAATGTCATTTTATGTAACTGGCATTGTGTTATATACAATGAAAGTCACTTAAAAGAAATCACTCATATTAAGGTTAGTTTGCCCAATCCTTTCAAATAGAGTAGCACTAACACTATAGCCCCATTTATAATAAGTATAACTAGACTAAAAAATAAAACATACCAAAAGAGGCCTAATTCCAAATCTAATACTATTAGCAATTAATCTTAGTTGAAATTTATTATAGTTATTTATTATACTAATTGTAACTTCATTATACTGATAAAGTTGCTGTAATATTAATTGTTGTAGATGAAAGAGCTACTTACCACGTCTACTAACAGTATGAGTATTAATTAGTACTACTATAAACAGTATTACTTAGCCTTAAAGTAATACTAATAGCTATGAAAAGTATGAACCATATATCTATAAACTATGACCATTAGTACCACTTTAACTCTAAGTGCACAAAGATTATTAATTTTACATATAAACTACCTTACTAATGGCCGTAAAATAGGCCTAATAACTAATAATAACTATTAGTAATTATTAAATCAAAATTAGGCAAGTCTACTACCTGAAAACTAAAAAAATGTTTACAAATACATGCTAAAGCATAGGCTTACGCCTAGATTGCAGCAACAGATCAACTTCTTTACCTGCGAGTAAAAGCAAAACTAAAAGCAAATTTCAATTTGAATCAAGTTGAATTTGAATTTCAATTGGTCACAAAATGAAAATTAAATGCTCATGGCCATGCACCATCATGATCATTATGATTATCATTATGACTATGAGTAACTGTAAGATACTATCACTATCACTATGACTATCACCATCAGTATCATACTCATACGGAGTAGCACCATCACTATCACTATCAGTATGGCGTATGCAGCATGGGTATAAGTATCCAAATTCAAAGTCAATTGTATTTGTTATGCCGATGGTCATGCTGATGCTGTCATTTCGATTTTATTTTAAACTTATGATAACTGTCTTATGAGTTATGTGTGCCGGAACAACGTAGCTCCTTAGTGTTGGACTAAGTGAAAGCTTTGTAAACATGAAAGTCACAAGATTGTAAGGATAGCCTTTACCTTATGGCAGCTTTACTAGTCACTAGTAGTAGTAGTAGTAGTTGTGGTAATTCTGCAAGTGGATGCTACCAACTCAACTTGCAGTTAGCAGCATATGAACGCAGGACAGTGACGTCTAATAATTATAAAATATGATTTCATTAGAATAAAGAGAAATTATCACTGGTTTGATCGCTGTTGCACGTTTTTTGTATGAAATGATCCTTTATTTGGTACAAGTTATCATTTAAATGCCGAGTACTAAAATGGACAGAAGGCTAATTTTCTAGCGTGCAGCATTGTATTCATTCTTAACCGCTTCCGCTACAAAAGTTTACGTCTATAATATAGTGTAACTTCTCGCCGGGTCGAGTTGACTGCAAGTCAATTTAAGAGCTTGTCAAGCCATGATTTGAACGTAGACAAATTATTTTCAAATGTATTTCAAGTACTAGGATTAGGACTACTACTAGGTCTAGTAGTGCTAGTGGTAGTAGTAGTCACTATGATGACTGATGAGTATCAGTATCAGTATGACCACCAGGCTCAGCATCAGTCATCAGACTCACTCTCAGACTCAGTATGAGTATGAGTATCACTATCAGTATGAGTATCAGTATCACTGTAAGTGTAAGTAGCAGATTCAGTATCCGTACCAGTATCACTGTATGAGTATCAGTGTGAGTTTCACTATCAGCCTCAGTATCACTATGACTATCACTATCAGTAGGACGATTACGGATTAGACTTAGAGTTAGTAGCCTATCAAATTCAATGCAGTTGGTGTTACTATAACTATAACTATTACTATTAGTATTAGTATTACTGTTTTAGTATAAGTATGATATTGAGTATCGGTATAACTAATACTATAAGTATAAATATGACCCACTATTAATATTAGTATTTCTATAAGTTTAAGTATGACATTGTGACTGACTATCAGTATCACTATGACTATGAGTATCAGTATGACTCTAAGTTGCATGGTATAAATGTAAGACTGAGAGTTAGAATAAGACTAAATATGAACTTACCTTAAGAATAAGTGTACGGATGCTAATTTCCATGCACACACTGATAGTGATAGTGATACAGGCAAAATCAAGCCAATTTGAATTTGTATTTGAATTGATTTGCAAAGACTCGATTATACCAATTGTCGTTACTGATAATTATTGCTCAGAGTCAGATTAGTGTTACATAAATCATCATGATTGTTGCAAGTGATTATGATGTGTTTTTAATTTGCTATAGCTGTGAAGGTTGAATATTAAATTCGAAAAATTTTGTACTCTCCTAGTTTTAATGAGTTGCAATAAATTAATCAAATAAATTAAGCTAACTAAGTCAAGCCAATGATTTTAGCAAGTAAACTCTAGTCAAGGAGTTTTAGGTGCTAGGTATTAAAAATGATTTCTACCCAAATCTGCAATTGCGTCATGCTACAGATTATGCTGTCTTTATTTTTGACAAAATATGATTGTTTATATTATTATATTATATTGATTATGTTTAATAATAGTTATAAGTTGTCAGGGTAGGAATGAGGTGTATGCATTTTGCCTGGCCACAATTTTACTTTTACTAAAGCGGTTAGTTTACTGCTATGCATCTAAAATGAGCAAATACTGCTACAATTGGGGCAGTATTGTGTCCGAGTATAATAAGTACCGATATAATTTAACATATAAAGCTTGTAATTCATATGCATAAGTTTCTCTATTGGCATCATTGTTCTTGTAACTAATGTTAATGACACGGGTAGAGATTTAAAGCTAAATGACTGTAAAATTGATGATAAAAGTCAAGGTAAAAGATATTGTCATAGTAAGAAATGTACTGAATTTCTTTTGCAGAGAATTGATTTCTCCTCATAATAAGTAACTAACAGACCATTTGATGATGTTATCAACACTTTCACAAATCACAAGATGTCAGAGACTCTTTCCAAAATCAATAAACTTTCGATCAACATTACAGAGGTCTAAAAAAACTCTTCAATCAAATCGCAGCTATGAAATATCTAGAGAGTCTTCTTTAGGGCAGCGAATGACATTGCTGATAACACCAACAATCTTCACATTATCTGTAGGCGCTGGCACTTACTATTTGGCTGAAGAATATAAAAAACAAAACAGATTTGCTTATTTTCGAAAGTCAACTCATGCAACTTTTCCAGATCTGAATTTGCTAACTGGAATTGTTGCCATCAATGCTTCGATATTTTTGTTATGGCAGCTAGCCAATTCTGGCAGTGCTCCTAGACTAGCAACGGTTCTACAGAGATACATGTTGTCAGACGTATACGGTAAATCAAAGGTTCTCTCCATGCTGGGGTCAACATACAGTCACATGAGTGTCCTGCATATTGCTGCTAATATGTACGTTTTGCTCTCTGTAGCCCGAGTTACTTCAGACCCTTACTCATTCTTACACTTGTACACTACAGGTGGACTGGTGGCGTCTCTAGCTGGGTATTTTAGGGCAGTATTACAACCTCAATATGCTGGCAAATCTCTAGGCGCATCTGGTGCTATACTTGGCCTTATAGGATACACTATTGCTAAATTTCCAGAGGCAAGATTTTCAGTAGCTTTTGTCGATCAAATCATACCACACAGTTTCTCAGCTACTACAGCATTCTGGTGTGTCGTTGGATTCGATACGTGTGGCCTGCTAGCCGGATGGAGGGTTTTTAATCACGCTTGTCATTTAGGGGGCATCGTTTATGGATATTTGACTGGCAGCAATAAGTAAATAATTTCTCTTCTCAAATAAGTATATTTTTGTTTATGATTGGTGGAAAGTTTTTTTTCAGAGCATATATTTATTTTACGAATTTGAGGTGCAAAATTGGCTTCCTGTTTCATTGATGTACCTACAGAATAGAATTTCTTATTCCTTAAACTCACTTTATAAATTTTTCTCAATAAAGTTGCAAATAATGATGTTTTGTGATTTACAGTATTTACATGTGCAGAGCTAAAAATTGATCAGTTATATCATATTACCTACAGCAGGGGTGGACAACTGGGGGCCCATTTGTCAGTGGTCCTATTAATGCTTGAGATAAGAAAATGGTGTTGTATGCCTTCTGATTAGTACAGTATAGGTTTGGTGACAAATTACTTCATCATAATAAGACTTAATTTCGTAAATATGTGTACAATCATGTGGCCCTTCGTTTTGGCCGACTTAACTTGGTCTTCATGTAAAACAAGTTGCCCACCCTGATTTACACTCTACAACAATTACTAACCATCTGACATTTATCATTCAAATACATCCTCATTTTAATAGCAGATTTCAATGTGAAGTGCACAGGAAAACCCATATAAATGTAATCATCACTGACTCTACGCATGAAGAAAATGCAGATCATTTAAAAACAAAACGCTACAGGCTGGTATTACACTTTATTTTATTACAACATTTTAGAAAAAGTACAGTATAATGAATATGTCATAGTAAAGCAATTGCATAATATAAGTTTATACATACAATGAGGTTATGATATACAAATAAGTCTTTGTTACTAGTATGTCTTCAGTCCCAACATGCATTAAATACAGCAACCTAGACAGCCACATGACAGCGCAGGAGTAAGAGCAATACTTCTGCTGACACAGCGGGTAAACTAAGAGAGGGGGGGGAGGTGGAGACACCCATCCTTCAAACAGTGTGGTGCTGTTGTAACAAGGCAAATAATATATACAGTGAAGTAAGCAAGGCAACACTCTACACTTGTAAATAGAGAGTAGAGATAGTGAGGCCTGAAGATAGCGGAGTTATTCTCCATTTGTTTGCAGGTCTTTGATGTAATACGTTTCCACAACTTCCCCGTTGGTCTGCAAACAAACACAATACTTGATAGCAACATTTAACATTTTTATCATGGTGTATGCAGCTACATTCGACACTGTGACAGCATTATTCCCATTTAACTATAGAAAAACGACAGCAGTAGTTTTATTACAGTATGAAGAGGGCATCTTATTCTGTTAGCACACATCAGTTCAGAAACTCATAGCTTCGTTATCTCAAAAACAGGAGCTTTGCAGCTGTACAGTAAAAACCAATGTGTAAGGTTGCTATTCATTCAGATAGTGAGAAATTGTCTGCCCGCTACAAACAAGCCCCCCCCCCCATACTATCTCAATAGATTTACCTGGTCAACTTCTTCTGTAGCCAAGAGTCTGGCTGGTAGACTATCAGTCAGTTCAGAAGTGGTGTTTATGACGGTATCCTTGGCCATGGTCTCCTGTAACATATGCAATACTATAGCACAATACATGTATATTATATACTACAACATATATACTCTAGTACATTATATACTATAATATATTCAATACTTAACATACCATATACTATAATATAATACATTCAATACAGAATTATAGTACTCTCTAATATATCCACAATATGTTAAACACTCTACGTGGAATACTATCAATACTGTAACACATTCAATACGACTTTAGTAAAAATAGCAGGAAAGTTACCAGAGTGCAACTGCTCTGGGGCTATGTTAAGATATAAAGTTGAGAATATTTACTACAGACTGGGAGAGATTGACTACACTATACAGATAGCCATAGAACTCAGTAGCTTTGAACCAACAGTAAGACGGGCTACATTGTCCCCCCCCCCCGTTACACTCTACTCCTACCTTTTCAGTGGTGGCTGCCAGCTCGGCCTCTGACTCAGCAGTGACCTGAGTGACCTCTGGTACAGTCTGACTGAGAGCTTGTTGAACCAAGTCAGGAGTGACTGTAGCAGTCATCACCTCAGCCTGTAAGTAAGTAGGTAGAGACATATATATATATAGAGTGTGAAAGTAGGTATATATACAGCAGGTACCGTGACTATGGAAATAAACCTGCTACACATCTACCTGCTAGACTAGGGGATACACTTGCACCCCCTGGACCAACAACTAAGTAGCTTGTGCGCCTCGACTATCTGCAGTGCTATTGTGCCATAGAGCCTTGCAATAGTCATCTGTTTGGTTTAATGATTTTTTCTTTTATTCTGATCAAATATGAAAAACAAACTGAAAAAACTCATCAATACAACCATTTCCCCCACTACTAAACATGCTCTGGTAAAGGATGCACCAGCACACAGCAAGAGACTGCAGCTCTCAGCAGCTAACTAATGCAGTACACACCTGGGTGGCCTCTTCAGCAGCAGGTACACTAGCCTCAGCAGCCACATGGTCCTTGGCAATAACATCGGCGCTGTCGCCAGCGGCCTGGGTAGAGATGGCGGCTATGGGAGCCGGCTCAACGTCTGTGAGAATAGTAGCAGCTGCGTTGCTGACATTGTCCGTGATTGTGGCTGATTGGGTGACCAACATGATACCCTGAGTGGTTTGCAGGGCCTGCACCACTTGACCAGACTGTAAATATGCCGGGAACATGTCACCATAGCAACAGCATGTGACTATAGAAACAGTGTGTCACCATAGCAACAGTATGCCACCATAGCAACAGCATAGAAAAATAACCACAGGCACGACAATGTAAATTGGTGACAACAGACCACAGGGTACAGTACATAACCTACTACATGCACTACAAAATACTGAACTCACTTTACATTCAAACCAGTACAGAAATAATTATCTCAGCAACGTTTGACCAATAGAAGTAGAGCTTACCCCAACATTGATAACAACTGGTTGCGATGGCTTAGGCGTGCTAGTAGACAGGGCAACACTGGTGCTGTTCACTGCAAAGTAGAAAGTGACAATCAGTTAGCAGCCGCCAGACGCGTGATGAAACACTTGAATTGCTATGAGAAGACAAGTATACTGGCAACTTACCTGAAGAAAGAGGCACTGAAGCAGCAGGTTCGGTCACAGCAGCAGTAACCGCGGTAACGTCTGCGAGGTTAGTGGTGGTGGTGGCAGGGGTAGCCTGAGAACTCGTGTCTAGAGCCGACTGGTCGAGGCTGTCTGTGGTCCTGTCCCCGACGGCTGTAGTGTCCATTGTGTTGTCTAAATCTGAGGGCAGGTCGTCGTTAGCAACAAACATGTACTGCTTGACAGCGTCGTCGTTCTCCGCCACATCATCATCTCTCATCTTGATAAGGACCTGGAAAGTAAAGTATAGCAAGAGTAAGTATAGAGTATAGCAAGAGTAAGCATAGAGTATATCAAGAGAAAGTGCAGAGTATAGCAAGAGTAAGTATAGAGTATAGCAAGAGTAAGCATAGAGTATAGCAAGAGTAAGTATAGAGTATATCAAGAGTAAGTATAGAGTATAGCAAGAGTAAGCATAGAGTATAGCAAGAGTAAGTATAGAGTATAGCAAGAGTAAGTATAGAGTATAGCAAGAGAAAGTGCAGAGTATAGCAAGAGTAAGTATAGAGTATAGCAAGAGAAAGTGCAGAGTATAGCAAGAGTAAGCATAGAGTATAGCAAGAGTAAGTATAGAGTATAGCAAGAGTAAGTATAGAGTATATCAAGAGTAAGTATAGAGTATAGCAAGAGTAAGCATAGAGTATATCAAGAGAAAGTGCAGAGTATAGCAAGAGTAAGTATAGAGTATAGCAAGAGTAAGCATAGAGTATAGCAAGAGTAAGTATAGAGTATATCAAGAGTAAGTATAGAGTATAGCAAGAGTAAGCATAGAGTATAGCAAGAGTAAGTATAGAGTATAGCAAGAGTAAGTATAGAGTATAGCAAGAGAAAGTGCAGAGTATAGCAAGAGTAAGTATAGAGTATAGCAAGAGAAAGTGCAGAGTATAGCAAGAGTAAGCATAGAGTATAGCAAGAGTAAGTATAGAGTATAGCAAGAGTAAGTATAGAGTATATCAAGAGTAAGTATAGAGTATAGCAAGAGTAAGCATAGAGTATAGCAAGAGTAAGTATAGAGTATATCAAGAGTAAGTATAGAGTATAGCAAGAGTAAGCATAGAGTATAGCAAGAGTAAGTATAGAGTATAGCAAGAGTAAGTATAGAGTATAGCAAGAGAAAGTGCAGAGTATAGCAAGAGTAAGCATAGAGTATAGCAAGAGTAAGTATAGAGTATAGCAAGAGTAAGCATAGAGTATAGCAAGAGTAAGTATAGAGTATAGCAAGAGTAAGTATAGAGTATAGCAAGAGTAAGTATAGAGTATATCAAGAGAAAGTATAGAGTATAGCAAGAGTAAGTATAGAGTATAGCAAGAGTAAGTATAGAGTATATCAAGAGTAAGTATAGAGTATAGCAAGAGTAAGCATAGAGTATAGCAAGAGTAAGCATAGAGTATAGCAAGAGTAAGTATAGAGTATAGCAAGAGTAAGTATAGAGTATAGCAAGAGTAAGCATAGAGTATATCAAGAGAAAGTATAGAGTATAGCAAGAGTAAGTATAGAGTATAGCAAGAGTAAGTATAGAGTATAGCAAGAGTAAGCATAGAGTATAGCAAGAGTAAGCATAGAGTATAGCAAGAGTAAGTATAGAGTATAGCAAAAGAAAGCATAGAGTATAGCAAGAGTAAGCATAGAGTATAGCAAGAGTAAGTATAGAGTATAGCAGGAGTATAGCGAGAGAAAGTATAGAGTATAGCAAGAGTAAGCATAGAGTATAGCAAGAGTAAGCATAGAGTATAGCAAGAGTAAGCATAGAGTATAGCAAGAGCAAGTATAGAGTATAAAAGAGTAAGTATAGAATGTAGGTACAACATACACAGTTACACTCACCATTCCTGAATCACCACCACCGAGGATCTCGCCGCTCTCGATGCTGGCGTTACTTTCATTGTCCAGGTTGTCGTCCAGCGTCACGTCATCAATGTCAATGAGATTACTCAGCCCAATGGAGTTGTCGTCCTTGGCCATGTGGTTCTTTCTAATATGCAGCAACATCATTTTCTTTCTAGCAAATCCCTGATGACCACACAAACACGGTATTAACACCTCTAGACTAACACTATTTCCAATAACCTTTTTACTGAAAACCTTTCAAGTTGTAGGCTTGGGTTTGAAATATCTAAACTATGACATTCTACTAACAGAAAAAAACTCAATGTGTTTGGTACTAGAGATATAAATTTAATACTAACACCAAGTGATGATTAATTTTGAAACCAAATTAAAAGAGGATTTACGTTTTAAACTATATCTGAATATAGGATAAAATAATCCGGCTTACAACAAGCTTGAGTGACCATGAGTCAAAAGAGTGAACAGAAATTGAAACTAATTAGTGATTAGTAATTATAAGAAGTTATTCTATGTAGGCATAATATAAAAATACTGAAGAACCTTATAATACTTTATAACTTCTGTTAGAGAAAGTCTGAATGACTATTCCAATAACCATCTAGAGTAATAGACTTCCAATACACAGTACCCACACTAGTCTACAGTTAGATGTTCCCAACTCAGTGAGTCTCAGTGAGTCACTAACCTTCTCGCAGTATCCACACTTGAAAGGCTTGATCTTGAGATGTACACTCTGTATGTGGGAGTCCATGTTGGTTTTACTGGCAAACATTTTCTCACAGAAGGCACAGACAAACGGCTTCTCACCTGTAGACAGAGTACACAGTGAATATACTTAGTATCAGTATGACTGCAGAGTACACAGTGAATATACTCAGTATCAGTATGACTACAGAGTACACTGTGAATATACTCAATATCAGTAAAACTACAGAGTACACAGTGAATATACTCAGTATCAGTAAAACTACAGAGTACACAGTGAATATACTCAGTATCAGTATGACTACAGAGTACACCGTGAATATAATCAGTATCAGTATGACTACAGAGTACACAGATAACATACTGTATCAGAATAACAACATTTAGTAAGAGCTAACAGCTCATCAGCTCATGATTCATATTTCATGTAAATTCATAGAAAAAGCCAAAAAACTTTAAGTGAATAAAATGTCTCGAATATACAGAAAACCATACAAGTTTATCAACAGCCTGATATTGCATAGACCACAGTGTAAACTACAGGAGAGAAATGACTCGAATGAACAAACATCAGCTTACCAGTGTGCACGCGGATATGCCTCTGCAGGTGAAACTTTTTATAAAACTTCTTGTTACACTCCTCGCACTCAAACAGCCTCTCTTTGGGTTGGTACATCTTGTCGTGAACTTTACGCACGTGACCAATCATAGCGCTTCTCGTCTTGAAAGACAAGCCACATCGGATGCAGTCGTGCAGGCGAGCCTTGAAAATAAAACACAGCAAAACTCAAAATAATGATTACAAGAATACGTTACCCAACTATCAGCATATCACCACTAAAACTGGCAAACATTGTACCACAGAGCACTGGATACATAACGCCACACACAAGTGTAGAGAGGTATATAGCCGAGAACACCTCAACTACTTCACTGACTGAACAACCACTGGCAGACTGTGAGAGGGTGTACCTTGGTGTGGACTCCTGCAATATGAGTGTTGAGATTGCCCTTCCAAGGAGAGGCGTATTCACAGTAGGGACACTTGTTGGGCTTCTCACCAGAGTGTACGTTTCTAATATGCTTATTCAGGTCATAGCGTCTCACCACCTGCAATTCACACACATGAGCGTGTAGCTATAAGACACTGACAAACTCTGCTCACATGTGCGGGGATAGATTTCATTTCCACATTCAACAAAAAGGCCTGTTTCATCATATAACACTGGCAGGTAAGGACTGTAGAGGCGATGAGTCATATAAGCGAGGAGTTACCTTCTCACAGATGGGACACTGCGTGTTCTTGGGTCTCACCAGACTGTTGCCTCTCTCACTGGGGATGGTTCTTCTGTCCACCACTGGCTCTCTGGACATCTTGCTGACAGTGATAGTCAAGTCATCGAGGATGGTGCTGGCAGCCTGCATGTCACAGCAAAGTATACACACTATACATCATTATAATATGGTATTACATACTACACCACATTATAATACAATATTACACACTACACTATATCAAAATACAGGATTACACACTATACTATATTATAATACAGTATTACACACTATACTATATCAAAATACAGTATTACACACTACACTATATTATAATACAGTATTACACACTATACTATATCATAATACAGTATTACACACTACACTATATTATAATACAGTATTACACACTATACTATATCAAAATACAGTATTACACACTACACTATCTTATAACATACTATCCTATACTATATCATATGATTTACTGTACCTTGCGAGGGCCGGAGCTCTGCACTTTTGCCTCCAACAGCCTGGCCTCCTTGATTTTGTTATCATAGTCAGGATCATCACCGTGCTGAGCCCTGATGTGGCGGACCAGTTGTACAACCTGTGGGTACACAGCTTAGACATGGAGACAACACAGAGCTAATATACATACACGATATATTGGCAGTATTATCTATAAAACCATAGAAACTTGTACATTTAGCAGATAGAGTAGCATAAATAGTGCTGAGTAAAGAGAATAAGCTATTGGGGCAGACTGATACAGAGGGGAGGAACTAACCTTAGCATCACAGAGAGTACACTGTATTAGATTCTCCCCATCACCAGCCCCTCCAATCTCTTTGATGATATTATCTGACTTATTCTTCCTGTAAGGAAACATATTAGTATGAACCTTTGTCACACCATGCATCTTATTCCATGTATATAAAATAAACAAGAAATATTTTGTTGTTGACTGAATTATTCATATAAATAAAGCAGTCAACAAAATCAATTTTCATATATTTATTTTTAATGAAGTTACTGGCCTGTAAAGATATAAGTAGATAAATATATATTTATTTATATATAATGAAAGTAAATGTTGTGTTGGTGACTCAAGCTGGTAGCCAACTTAGGTCAAGCCTAAGGAGACGATGTCTTACACTCCTACTTGATCTCCAGTAGAAAGAACTCAGACTTACTTGGTAGTAGAAGACTTGTTTGGGGCTTTTCTTTTCCTCCCTCCAGGAGTGGCTGGAGACGCAGCATCTCCTATTGGCATGTTTATGAGATCGTCAATATTTAGAGTGATGGTAGTGATTCCATCTTCCTCTTCTACACTTTCTATTTGAGGCTTCGACTTCCTGGGGCGGCCCCTTTTTCGAGCTACATAACACGAAAAAATAGCAATACAGTCCTTAACTCACTTGCTATATCCGATACATACAGTCTGTAGCCTGCTAATATAACGTCTTTTAATATGCTGCGGCGTAACTTACGGGAGGGGGTAACTACTGCTGTTGGCTCTTCTGTTGGCTCAGCCTCGATCTCTTCTGCCTGAGCAGCTTCTTCGGCTGGCTCTGCTTCAATTTCTACAAACCATATTTTCGGTTGGTTAACACAAACCCCAGCATTTGGAACTGAAGAGACAAATATACTACAAACCCATCTGACTAGTGACTTCCTTCAAAATTATTCAAAACATCTATCAGCCAATAGATATTTTATATCAATTATTCCAAGTTGCTATACCTTCAACTGGAATGTCGGTCTTTCTAGGTCTGCCAACCTTCCTACGAGGAGGTGATTCAGTCTTTGTGGTTGCTGCTTTCTTAGGAGGCATTTTTGTGGGTAACAAACTGATGGTGATTTTGGTCTGAGCTGACAAAATATACAGCATAAAGCAAATCTAGTTAATCACAAGTATGGTTCAGGGATAGGTTTGATTTCATTGAGTCGTTTCTACAGGTCGTAGGAAAATAAACCTATCTTTGTATTGTAGGACTAAACACCAAACAATAAAAATATATTTTACTATAGTGAAGAGTTAGCCGAAAACTACTTTGAGGTGCAACACTTTCAATTAACAAAATAAGAGCTATAAATGTACTTGTAAGGTGTAACGCACTAATCAACATTTTCGCAAACTGAACCAGTGATTAAATTTGGTTATGATGAGTGATATTTAAATGTATTTGTAATAATTGCTATGACTTATCACCTATAATTTATGTATAGCTATAAGTATATTGATGTTGCACTCGTACCTACAGTTGCACGTCATAACTCATACTTAAAGTTAAAATTAAAGCCTAAATGAACACTGGTAGGCAATTTCTATTGACCTGATGTTGATGATAATAGGAATAATCATAATGGTGATGACTGGGAAGAACTATAACGTCAAGTTACAGTTAATAGAACTAGATGACAATAGTAATACTAATAGAAATGCCACTAGTAAAAGTTATAATTAAGGTTTCCAGTAAGTCTTAATGTAAAAATTAGTCTTAGATTTACTTTTAGCAGTGATTTCAGTTTCTACGTTTTACGACTATAGTAATACCAACAGTATTACTATTAGTAATAGTTCACCTTATACTTATTATTATAAAGCTAAACTTAATGTTATACTTATACTTATAGTTATAATATTGCTATTACTATCAGTATTATTATTAGTATGACTATGGAATTCACATTCACCATCAGTTATCACCATGAATACGGAATTAGAATATCACATTGACATTGTGATTGAGTTACCATTGACCATCACCATATCGGTCTGAGAAGTGAGAATGATGTTAGTGTTACTAATAGTAATAGTAATACTTGTACACTAATAGTAATAGTAATACTAACAGTAAATGAGTAATAGTAAATAACTAATAACTATAAGTATAAGTGATACTATGAGTATGACAGTATGGGTATGAGTATGAAATTGAATCGAATGGCATAGTATAAATATTTATTATTCATCATAACGAGAATAAGAATTAGAATGGGTAACAGTAAGACCCTAGCTCTAAGTCTAAGAATAAAAGTAACACTAACTGTAAGACTAAGTGTACGTCTTACCGTAGGCGTATGGCAGTTACTGTTGGTGTTACTGATAGTATAAGTAATAGTTATAGTAAGGCCAAAGGCCACCACAAATACAATCACAATGACTGAATGAGTCAATGACAATCACAATGACAATAAGTATAACCAAGTCCAATGTGAATATGACGCTTTTAGAAACAAACACTACATAATGATAATGTCAATCATTGATAACTTCGTGCATTACCATCGCAAATTTATTCATAACATTATCAACCTTTTTTCTGCACAAACCTGATTTTTGGAAGGAGTTCTCTCCTCTGCTATGGTGATCAACGCTAGCTGGATGTGTAGAAGAAAATGGCGGAGATTACGCCAAATTTACCTGACGTCACACCGATATAATGTCGTTATTAAATAGGTCAAATATCCCTACAGTCATTGGTTGTTTTCCACCAATTGTGCGGACGTTTTTTGAAGAGTGTGGGCCAATTAAATATGGTGGCGATCGGACTAAAAACGCCTTCTTCAGCTAAGTTCATACCCTAGAGGGGTGTGACTAAAATGGGTGGCCACCCGGTGTCGCGGTCCGTGATACCCATTTTAGTCAAAACCCCCCTTATAACTAAAATGGGTGTCGCGAACAATGTCCGTTTTATTTTCACATTTTTAGACAGTTGTAATCATTGAAACCATTTTAAAATTATTCTTCAGTGAATAATGAACATTTCACAATCGTTTAAACCAAAAAACATAAATAAATAATGACAAAATTGAAATAATTATAACGAAAATTGAACTTATCAAGAGTTATCTTTCCTCATCAAAAATTCAATTTTCACTTTATTTTGCTGTTATCGTTATGATCATAGACATGTTAACTTATGAAACATAATATAGTTTAAACTATTAAAAACGCTGTGAGTAATATTGTTATAATTTCCAGAATTATATTGAGTATGGGATTCGTGTATACTGTAATTATCCACGTTGCATTGTTAGACACCAGACAGGAAATCGAGATAGAAGAAGATTTATTGAATGTACTAAGTAGCGAATAAAATTAGCACAAGTTTAATAACACACATATATAAAAAGTGTCTTATCACAATCAGCATCACGCTCTAACTGTTATATATCTAAAATTACTGTCCGGAAACCTTTCTACTTCGCCGCGGGGGGGGGGGGGCGGGGGGGGGGTAATCACGTGTTTTAATGATGATTGGTTAGTGAGCACGTAGCCTTACGCTTCACTGCCCACTACACCGCCCCCTCCAGCAGGGAGCCTACTTTCTGCTAAAAAATAGAGTGGGAGGGAAGTGTAGAATAAAAGAACACAAATATATGTATAAAAAAACAAGAGCGATACAACCAACATAAAAAATATACACACATAAAAAAAATACCAAGATATACACTGTTGATGATATGCTGAATAAACTTTGTCTTTGTTTGTAAAGGTTTATACTTTATACTATGTTATTCGTGTTATTAATAATAGTCAGTTTGTGCTTTTAGATCTATCCAGAGTGGACCTTTAATATCTTGAGCAATAAACTATCTTAAACTCTTTGACTGGTCTCTGAATCTATAAAGCAAACATAGCATAAACATGGTGCCCCGAGTGAGGACTTAAAGAAACTAAAAGTAAAAGTGTTTGCTGGAAAGAAAGACAACAAACAATACAACTAAATCAAAAACAACAAAAAATCACAATATCAAGATGAGTATCAGTGTTGACTTTTAGCCCCCAAGCCTATTCAAGATGGCTCTGACTTGTCCAACCAGTGGACGAGATTTAAAGAAGAATTTGAGCTATTCCTCACAGCAGCTGAGAAAGCAAATTCTGATGACAAAGTCAAAGTAGCCATTATGTTAAGATGCATAGGCCCAAGAGGCAACGACATATTCAAAACATTCACTTTCTCAGATGGTAAATCAAAAGAAGTCTATGCTGATGTTGTGGAGAAGTTTGATGCTTTTTGTCAACGAGGCACTAATAAAGTAGTCAAAAGACATCAACTGTTATCAACCAAGCAGAATACCATGAACATTGATGAATATGTCACCTCGCTTCACAAAATCGCTCGAGAGTGTCAACTGAACACAATGTATGACGATTTCATGCTTCAAGCTTTACTCCTGGGAACGATGCCCAACTAAGAAGAAAGCTATTTGATGATGCCAGCGGGGATACTGGCTTAGGACTAGAAGAAGCTATAAAGAAATGTCGCATTGCTGAGAATTCAAGGAATGACATGGCTGCAATCCAGTCTGAAGAATCAGTGCAGTTCATCAGTTCCAGAAAGAAGCCTAATAAGCCAAGCAAAGATGATGATGATAATGCAGTGAGGTCCACTCGAACAGGAAACTTCTCAAAAGGAAGTTGTGGCAACTGTGGGCAGTCTCACCCTCCCAGAAAGTGTCCTGCATACGGTCACCAGTGTCATAACTGCAAAAAGTATAACCATTGGAGATCTCAATGTCGCTCAAAGAAGCAAGTAAACATGGTAGAAGAAGACAGTGATGGCTCAAGTGAATCGTTGTTGAGCATACAGGTAGTCAGAAAGAACAAAAAGTTGATGAAAACTATAAGAGCCAGTGTGAATGATAGTCACAAACCGACACAGTTTCAGATTGACACAGGAGCATTCTGTAACATTCTCAATCACAAAGATTTTGTTGATCTCGGTAAGCCAAAGCTTGACAACAACCGGACAAGGCTAAAGCAGTTTGATGGTTCTATTGTGGTGGCTCGTGGAGCTACCAACAGCACAATACGCAAGGTCGCGTATTGACCCCGAACAATATACTCAGCCAATTAGCGAAGCTGCTAGTGAGTAGCAGTAGTTAGCTTCGCGCTACTAGCCAGTTGTGAATAGTGTAATAGATTGAATAGACGTGTAGCTTTCTGAATGTTTTGTACCATTTTTACTATGTATCTTAGACTCAAAATATACTCTTATTAGCTCGACCTATCTCGGTGAAGTTTCTCTAGCAAGTAAATAAACTCTCTGGATTACACATCAACCCTAATTCTGAAAATCATAACAGTGGTGGCAGCGGTGGGATAGTGTACATCGAAGATGGAGACTGAAAATGCTAGAATGCAACCACCCCCAGTAGAAGGTGAGCGTAGAAATGATGTTAATCATGTGAATCATGTGGGAGAAGAAGCTTATCGATATTGCTTGAAAGCCCCCACCCTTACTGGGTCAGAAGATGTCGAACAGTTTATACAAGAGTTTAGAGAAGTAATGGATATTGCCCAATGGCCGCATAGAGTGGCCCTTATCCAATTGCGGAGAGCGTTGACGGAGCAAGCCAAGCCGTACGGAGTAGGAACGCACGTAGACGGGATATTGGCTGCGTTGCGGGCCCGTTTTGGCATCTCCGCAGTGGACGCTAGGACCCGTTTACAGAGGTTGTGCCGCGCCCCACGGGTCTCGCTGCAAGAACATGCCGCGACGGTGAAGAAGTTGGCACAAATTGCATATGGTGACCTACCAGCACAACACCAAGAGCGTTACACCTACGACGCTTTCGTCCAGTCACTGAATGACCTGGGCCTACACCATCAACTACGAGCTAAAGGAATAACCACGATAGAAGACGCCCTAAAGGCTGTAGAAGCTTATCTGTTGGCTACCCAAATGCATAGAGAAAAGGGGAACCAGACCCTGCTCGCTTAGCCACAGTGGAAGAACGCCTCCTCCGACTGCAGGCTGAGTTTACCTAGTTAGCACCGGATCTGCTTAATACCACGACGGGACTCTTTCAGTTAAAAGGCTCGGTTGGCCGGATTAAAAGGAAGTTACGTACATGCCAGGCCAAACATTGGCGAGCCCAACACTAACTCTGGTTCTGCTGCCGGAATGATCCACAAGCCTCGTCTTCTTGGGGATCCAAGACTATCATGCAAATGCTTGACTGCTCGACAGCTCGAGTCCTTGTCCAATACCACAACTGGCCGGTATTCCTTCTCTATAGCTGGCCAATTGTATGTAACCTGCTGTTATAATGAATCTCTCTGTTATTATGTATCTTTATATATGTTATGTCTTTTCCTTTGGTCTACTGATGTACGTGGTTAATGATGAAATATTTTCTGTATCAGAAAGAGGGCTTTCTGCTGGTGGGGGCGGTGTGGTGGCTCGTGGAGCTACCAGCAGCACGGTACACAGGGTCACATAATTGACCCGGAACAATGACAGCTAATTAGCGGCTTTGATAGTTAGTAGCAGTAGTAGTAGTTTTCCCGCTGTTAGTCAGTCGAAGCTAGAGTGCTGAATAATCTAGATGTGTGATTTATTAGATGTATTTGTATAGTTTTTGTAATGTGTTATTGTGTTTAAAATATATACTCGTTCACTCGACTTATCCTGGTGAAGTTCTCTAGCAAGTAATTAGACTCTCTGGATTGCATATCAACCCTAATTCTGAAAATCATAACACTAAGTAGGTATGCAGTTTTCACTTTGCCTTCGGCTGTATCTTTCGATGTGGCAGTTGAAAAAAGTTCGAAATCACGTTTAAAAATCTTCCACTCTTCAGGTAAATTCGGTCCATCTGCTAATGGTTTCGGCGCTAGTAATTGGTCCATGTTGTTTCAGTGTAATATTAATAATAATTAGACTCGGGGCACCATGTTTTATGTTATTTTGTGATATTATTTCAGCTATCGTAAAAAAGAGAGAACGTGCTCAAGTTAGTTGATTAACGGAAGAGGCCGAAGCCGTGATTTATCACCACAATATATAGACAAGATAATACTAAAACTATTACAATAAGTGAGACAATTTATTAGTAAAATTATGACAAAAACAGTAAAATAATAAAATAACAAATTATAAATAAATGTTTTCATAAACACCGAACAAATGCAACGTGGATAATTATAGTATACACGAATCCCCATACTCAATATAATTGTGAAAATTATAACAATGTTATTATCTTTACATGAACTATTGTGGTAAATATTAAGACTTATCCCCCTTGACACATTACTTATGGCTATTTTTCTAAATACTGTAGTTATAGCTAAGTCTGTAGCGTAACTTTCTAATACCTTAAACACTATGGCTAATGTTGAGCTTTTAACATAGTAAATAGTTAATCCCCTTTCCCCCAATTACAAGTTACAATAGCATACACTTGGTTGGGTTCATTTTTGTTGATTCATGTAAACCGACAGTTGGACCGATTTCGGCAGGTGGATGCAGGCAGACCGAATGTCGGTTACCGACATGACGAATGTCGGTATCCCCTGCCGAACATCGGCCCGCTGTCGGTAGAAGGTTCTAGAAGTCCTTTGTTCCACTGGTATAAAAGGACACACATTTTAGAGCTTCAGCCACTTGCGGACTGGAGCTCACACTGGACACTTCTCTCTACTACAATAAAGTACTGCAAGCACACAGCAACCTCTCTCTCTTGTCTCTTCTATAACAAGGAGTTATGTTCTCTGCCTGATTTCATTCTATAACCCACAAATCTACTACACTATCTTGTTAAAACAAGCAAATAATGCTAAACTTGAAGTTTCAATTACTTCAACATTAATTTAATCATGCTAGTTTACCCAGAGAAATAAAATTAGGTTGAGTCTTTCATGGCATTTCTATACAAACAATTTAGAATTAGTAAACAGTGACACCTCAGTTACATCTCCTACAAAGAAATGACTGCTGACTTGATCCTGTTAAACCATGTCACTAATTATACACACTTTTATTGACTATAAATACTTATTGTTATCATTTTAGATAATGGAGTCAGTGATCAAATTCACTGAGATCTTGTCATTTGACTTTCAGCAGACAGTGCTCAAACATTGCTTCTTGTTGTTGTACTTTAGGAAATGCTCTTTGAGGTGCTCCTTCAACAGCTTATTCACTTCCTCTATCTGATTCAACTTCTCTTTGTTATTCTTCACACTTCTTATCAGCTGCTTCTGCTTCTTCTTCTCCAGCAGCTGCTGCTTCGTTAATGGCTGTCGCTTCTTCAGTTGCTGCTGCTTCATTATATGCTTTTTCAGCTGCTCTGTCAGCTGCTGCTCTTTCAGCTGCTCTCTCAGCAGCTGCTTTTTCAGCTGCTGCTCTATCAGCTGCTGCTCTTTCAGCTGCTCTTTCAGCTGCTGCTCTTTCAGCTGCTTCTCTTTCAGCTGCTTCTCTTTCAGCTGCTCTTGCCGCTTTTTCAGGTGCTTTCGGCATTTGCAATTTAAAAATGATCTTGACACAGGAACCTGCAAAACATTAGACTTAAGTTGAAACTCCTGGCTATTAAGAGTTTCCTTTCTTGAAAGCAAAAATAACTTACAACTGAATTACATACGTACCCAAGGATCGGAATGCTTCATTTTTGACTGATATGTACGATCTAAAAAAGAATCAATTTTATGAAATTGACAAGAAAAATAAGATAATATAGAAACATAGAAGTTGTCTGCTTTTCTATTTACGTGAGATAACTTAGGCTAAATCGTGATTTATATTTAAAATTAATGTGTCAGTTTAATGTTTCAAAATTTTCTCAAGTCTATCAGAGACACAATTATTGTTGTCAAGTGATAGAGAATAAAGTGCATGAATTTAAAAATAATGATCCTAGAAGACAATCGCAAAATTAAGAGGTTTTGTAACATAGCCAAAATATCATAACATGAAGTTTTCAAAGTAAAAATAATATCAGGGACTTTTAAGATTTGAGACAAAATTAGATGATTAATAGAAGGTGTGTCTGAAAATTAAAACAGTATATAATTATGTGAATACTATATAAAAAATTAATCCAATAAAACTAAATAATGTATTATAGACGTGCTGTAACTAGGTATAACAGTAGTAAAATTTAAATATAGCTACTTCCACATTTCAAACAAAATATATACTTTTGTAAACAAGAAGGTTAAAAAAATTGGCTGAGTTTGATATGAAATGATAACAATTCATCATATTTATCTTTTAAAATACATACATGTATCAACTGAGTGCCATATTATTAACGGTTCATATAAGCACGAGACTGAAAATGTTAGGTTGTTATATTCCTAATTAGAATATTTTACTAGAACTTTACCAGGAGACTTGTCTAGAAGTAAAATTGCTTCAAAAAGTTGAAAAATCCAAAAACTTGAATAATTATAACTTCATATCAACAAAACATTAAGCACCTCTAGGTATTGCAATTAAATTGCATCTTGGTAAGCTAAGATATTATATAAAACTGAATTATAAATCGTTTTTTGGTATCATCTTTTAGAAAGCTATAAAACCACAATTTATTGTAATGTGACCTTTTCAGTGACCACAGAAGGATCATTACATAATGCAATAATTCGATGTTTTTCTATGAAGCAGCGGTTTTTAAAGTGTAATATTTACGGAGTCTTGAGATTTACTCAAGCAAGAAAGTGTTTTCAACACAAAAACACACTATTTTGCAGTACAACAGTGCCCAAGTATCTGGTGAATGAGTGTGAGTGTGTCATGTGTGTGTGTCTGTGTGTGACTGAGTGTGAGTGCAAAGATTCATACAACAATTTAAATGTTATTTGTCAGGATTAGACAACCATCCCGCTGTTACTAACTCAAGAAACTGCACAACCCATTAGCTTTGTGCAGTTTTAATGAATTTTTCATTTTTTATCATCATTTTAGCTAATTTTACTGATAAGAAAAACCTGCGAACCTGTTATATCTTCCGTAAACCAGTCATGTTCCAAAAGCTCTGGGGCTGAAAGTCGACTCTGGCTATCATAGTTGAATATCACGTCTAGGAACTTGCTAACTCTGGGACTTAGAATAGAGTCAAGGACATATTCAGGTTTGACTTTCGAATTTATCTTGAACATAACTTGGAAATCTTTCAGATTATACCATGGTGGTTGTGTGGTCAACATCTCCACCACAGTAGCTCCAGCACTCCTGTTTAAAACGAAAATGATTAGATAGAAAGTTGAGCTGCTTAAAACGCAAGAGAATGTATTAAACCGAGAAAAAATGGACTCACCAAATATCTGATTTCCGGCCATACTCCTCTCCAGCCATAACTTCTGGTGCCATATAATGAGCTGTACCACAAGCCTCAGTGTGTAGTGTTCTTCTACTTTCATGTGTTGAATGATGACATTCTTTAGCTATTCCAAAGTCTGCTAGTTTTATATTATCATTACCACCTAGCAACATGTTGGCACCTGGATTAAAAAATTATCACAACAAATTAGCAAAATTTACAAATTTCTTGAAAAAATCAAATTGCTTCGTTCACTTAGAAAAAGGAGGAAATATTTTGGAAAAACAACAACAATTATTTATATAACACTATTTTTCTGCAAAGAGTAAACTTAACAGGGCTCACACTTCAAGTCTCTGTGTATGATATGTTGTGTGTGAAGGTAAGAGACACCAAGTAACATCTGTCGTGTGTATCTTTTAGCCTGAATCTCATTGAAAGCTCCTTCTACTTTCAAATGGTCTTTTACAGACCCTCCCGAGGCATACTCCATATAAATATATAGTACCCTGGTCTCTATTGATGATATAAAGATTGATTTACTACTAATATATTTGCTAATGCATTGAATAGTGTACTTAAACAAGATGAATTGCGCATAATTTGGCACAGAAAAAAGTTAACAATACAATATATAATACAAGTTGGAAGTTTATTTATTATAGTGTTCGCCAATAATAAACACTAATTGCACACATGGACACAAAATTCATTATCATGCCTATAGACAAACCTGGTCTGTGTTCACCCGCTGTTATTTCATACCCATAATACTCTACTATATGTTCATGGTCCAATTTTTTCATTGCACTTACTTCTTTCATGGCCCTTTCAATTTTCTAAAAAAAGCATGTATGTGTGCGCGTGCGCGTGTACACGCACACACACATATATATATATGACTGTGAGATATAGTGTGCTGCTAAAAAGAGCTCAATGTTTAAAACAGAGCATATCATAAAATGGAGCAAATTCAAATTTAGATATCATAACCATATAGCCAGTTTTAAACATAATAGTAAACGCAACTCCACTGAGCTCAGTAAATATGTCTGGACTTTAAAAGACAAGAATATGGATTATAATATACAATGGAGAATTTTAAAACATGCTCGGCCGTGCAATAAAAACTCCCCCCTCTGCCACCTATGTCTATGGGAGAAATACTTCATAGTATATAAGCCAACGTACGCTTCATTAAACACCAGAAGTGACTTTATTTCTACATGTAGGTATGCACTGGCATTTGTTTTAGAAAGCATTACATGAGCATTTTATAATCCACATATTATGCTTACCAGCCTATTTTAAATATTAATCCGTCAGCTTTTCAGCTTTTCACTATTTAAATCGTATCACGTATTATATTCTTTAGTAGATTTAAACATTTTGTCTGAAGAGTGTATATATTAATATGCATGAAACTATTAGTAATAAAATGTTTTACCAAATTTAACTGTGACATTTTAACTCTATTATATATATATATATATATATATATATATATATATATATATATTAGAAGAAACGAGATGAGATTTGATTAATATAATGACATTTATTACTATTAGTTTCGTACACAAAAACGATGTGCACTCGTCAGATAAAATTGCCATTATGATTGCTCACAACTATAAAATATTTTTATATGTAAATATACACAGAATAAGCTAGAGGATTAAAATATAACAAAGAGGTAGCATTGAATATAATTGGCTATGTCACAGCATTCTTGAGTAGGAATTCACTGCTATGTCTGCGTATGGATAAAAAGTCACTGCGCTTATTGAGAGAAAATAACTGTGGCTTGTAAAGGATAAAATATTTTTCCCATACTGCACACAAAAAAATCTATATTGGTGCATGACAACTCATTTTGGGGTGAAAGATCGTCAAATAATTTGTTTGACGTCACCATGGGCTCACACGATGGTGCTGAAACATGTGAATTAGTCAGACTATTTTTATTAAGTACAATCTCAAAAAAGTTTAAAGCTAACATTGGTCTATATAGAGATGATGGGCTAGGAGTCACAGATCTCAAACCCCAACTAGCTGAAAGATTGAAAAAAGACCTTTGCACACTATTTCAATCACACGGTTTAAAGATCACCATAGATGTTAAAATAAAAACAACGGACTATTTAGATGTCACCCTAGATCTGGTAAAGAAACAACATACACCATACTCTAAGCCCAACAACATTCCTCTGTATGTACACAAAGACTCTAACCATCCCCCTAGCATACTGAAAAACATACCAGAATCCATAAACCGCAGACTTTGCGATATATCTACTAATGAGACCATTTTCAACAATGCCATCCCACAATATCAAGATGCGTTAGCTAAAAGTGGATATAATTATCAGCTCAAATACAGAGACTACACTAACAACACCAATACAAGCATTAAACCTATACTACAAAGACAAGTCATCTGGTACAACCCACTTTATAGCCGTAATGTAAAGACAAAAATCGGCTCCATTTTTCTCAAGCTAATAAAAGATACATTCCACAGCAAACACCCACTGTACAAAATATTTAACAAGAACACACTCAAACTCAGCTACAGTTGCTGCCCAAATTTGGAGCGAACTATCACTGCTCACAACAAAAATGTGACTAAATGTAACACTGCCCCTACACCACAGGCAGGCTGTAACTGTAGAAACGTAGAGTTGTGCCCGCTCCCAGGAGAATGCACAACCCCAAACATTGTGTACCAGGCCAATGTATCTGTCCCATCAAACGGTGCTGTTGAAACATATGTAGGAATTTCTTCTACTGCATTCAAGGCAAGATACTACAACCACCTTGCTTCCTTCAGGCACCCTACCAAACGCTTACAAACTGAGCTAAGCAAACACATCTGGTCCTTAAAAGACAGAGGCCTAGACTTCACAATATCCTGGAGAATTCTCAAAAAAACCCAGCCATACAATAACATTACTAAAAGCTGTCAGCTATGCTTATGGGAAAAATATTTTATCCTTTACAAGCCACAGTTATCTTCTCTCAATAAGCGCAGTGACTTTTTATCCATATGCAGACATAGCAGTGAATTCCTACTCAAGAATGCTGTGACATAGCCAATTACATTCTATGCTACCTCTTTGTTATATTTTAATCCTCTAGCTTATTCTGTGTATATTTACATATAAAAATATTTTATAGTTGTGAGCAATGATAATGGCAATTTTATCTGACGAGTGCACATCGTTTTGTATACGAAACTAATAGTAATAAATGTCATTATATTAATCAAATCTCATCTCGTTTCTTCTAATGTTTATGCTCTAGAATTATTTCTATAGAGCATTCTTGTAACGTTATATAAACTCTCATTTTACTAATATATATATATATGTATATATATATATATATATATATATATATATATATATATATATATATATATATATATATATATATATATATATATACATATATACATATATATACATATATACATATATACATATATACACGTATATATACGTATATATACGTATATATACATATATATATATATATATATATATATATATATATATATATATATATATATACACATGTGTGTATATATATGAGGTTTTTGCTTAAATAGAATATTTAGATGCACAAACCACTGTTTCAGTCAGTTTGGGTTAAAACCAAGCATTATATTTTGTTCCAAACAGTTTTTAAAAGTCAGGAAACGCAAGCAGGTCTTTTACTTGATAAAAATCCACTAACTAAGGCCAGTTTTTAAAACTAACAGCTTCATGAATTAAATAAAGAAAAACTATATTCAATGTTTTAACAACAAACATGCTTGATAAAAAAAATGCCAAAACAACAAGGCATTTAGCAGGTACAATAGTAAGAGCTTTCAATCATGATGAGCATCAGCTGAGCCTTTAGTTGTAAGTACGAGGGTGGTTCAAAAAGTAACGCCTGTTGTGTAAGATCAGAGAATTTTTATTTTCTGAATACTTAAACTATATATCAAAATGATCAGTAACAACTTAGGAACACACTTTATTTCTCAATATATTCTCCTCCATTGTCCACAGCTGCTGTCCATCGTTTTATGAGAGCATGTATTCCTGCCTCGTAAAAGGAGGATGGTTGTGAGCTTCTCAGCATGCATGCAGAAGATGAGACATTTTTGCAAAGAATTATCACTGGTGACAAAACTTGGGTTCATCATTATGAGCCAGAAAGCAAAAGAAGGTCAATGGAATGGGGACATGCAGACTCACCCAGAAAGAAGAAATTCAAATCTCAGCCATCCGCTGGCAAGGTGATGGCTACTGTGTTTTGGGATTATCAGGGTGTGATACTGATTGACTTTATGGCCAAAGGCACTACCATAAATTCTGAAGCCTACATTGAGAATCTAAGGAAGTTGAAAACCAGACTTGAGCGTTGCAGACCAAATGTCAACGTGGCTAACGTGCTCCTTCAGCACGACAATGCCCGTCCCCACACAAGTTTGAGAACAAGAGAGGAAATCACCCGTCATGGGTGGACCACATTGCCTCATCCACCATACAGCCCTGACTTGGCTCCATCAGACTTTCATTTGTTTGGTCCGATGAAGGAAGGACTTAGAGGTCAGCGATTCTCTACTGACGAAGAAGTTAAAACGGCTGTACGGTCTTGGCTGCGCTCACAATCATCCTCCTTTTACGAGGCAGGAATACATGCTTTCATAAAACGATGGACAGCAGCTGTGGACAATGGAGGAGACTATATTGAGAAATAAAGTGTGTTCCTAAGTTGTTGCTGATCATTTTGATATATAGTTTAAGTATTCAGAAAATAAAAATTCTCTGATCTTACACAACAGGCGTTACTTTTTGAACCACCCTTGTATCTAACAGATCCATCAAGTTGTCTAGATGAGGGGTGCACAGATAAAACTTACATAGCAGAATTGAGGCACGAAAATTAGTAATTAAGTTTTAACGGTTTTTTAGTCTCACCATTTTCTCTACACTTTGACTACTGGCAACATCAACTAAATTTTTAGGTTAAATTTCTAATTTGATAATGAACTCTCATAAATAAAGAAATACCTTCTGATATCCTGCGTTAGTAACCAAACCCAAGTCCACCTCCTTACAAGCCATGCATTGCTTACTCAGTTCATCATACCGTTTGTAGACAAACCCAAAACTACCTTTACCAAGAAGTTCTTTGCTGGTGAAAGAAGCTGTAAAACAATATAAACTATACTAAAGAGCAACAGCCACATAATGTAGCAATGAATCTAAAATCCAGAATCATTATCGTCACTATACTTGAAGCTGAGAATAGTTGTTATTTACCTTTAAATGGAGAATCTGCATCTTGAGTCTCTCCTGAAACACAATAATGACTTATTTTAGTGTCATGTCACAATTTTTTAGTAATCTTGAATGCCTGATGTACTTAATTTAGCATAAGAAAATTGATTGTTTATTATTTCTGACAGACTTGATAATTTGTACGCCATAAATATCAAACAATAAATACAAATGTTACAAATACAGGAGCCCAAAAGTATAGACATGAAACTGCTTTATGCTAACACTTCAGCTAAAATATTTGCACAAGTTTAATTAATATTATATAAAATTAGTTATATTATATCAAACAAACCATTCATATCCAGATCTGCTGTGGAGTAACCCTCAGCCATTGCACTACCCTACCACATCATCCAGCTAAGAATAAAATATTCTAAAATTACTAACATTACAGTAAATCATGCATCATGTGCTGCTCACACTACAGCTAAAAGAAAGCTTATTTTAACTGTAGTGTGAACTGAAATTATTCTCTTCAAACATCAAGATTTTTTGATTATTCTAAATACCTTTGTACCACAGCTCAAAGCTTGATTTTGTTAGGATCATTTTAACTAAAAACTACACATATTCTCATTAAACCTAATTAGAACAAGTTTATATCAAAATTATTGCATAATAACCGAGAAAAACAAAAATATTTCTATGTGGAATAATATCTGTAAAAATTTAGGTCACAAAATGTAGGGTGAAAAGATATAAAACTACAAAAATAATACAAACTTGAAATTAACAATTTAACGCGATATCATTGTAAGATTACATATAATCAGAATTATTTCTGTAAGACAACATTTCTGTATCAAACTGCAAGACATCAATCATATTCAAGTATTCAGTGAAATAACCTCGGCTATTTGATCAGCTTTGTAGTCAAGAGCAAATCAACAGGAGCATATTTTATACAACTCAGAACCTTTATTATCATTGCTTACTTTGCTGATTGTGTATAATAAGTACACTTTAACTCTGACTGTATAGTCACTCCAAGATAAATTTACTCATCACCAATCAGTGGCTGATCAACACTCAGTAGTTGTGTGTTGAATTTGGCAGCATTTAACAATAACTTATTCATTATAGACTACCTGAAAATACTACCACCGGGGCCCTGGCTTATTCTTATAAACAGACGTTAAACTGTGCTACTGTAATGGGGCGTGGTTTACACGTCACGCACACCCCCTGCCAATCACAGAGAGTTATAGATAACAATCGTATTAAGCCATACAGACAGTCAGTAGTTAGTTGGAGCGTAATTACAGTGATGTAAAGTAGCAAGTTCCGTGATACATAGAGATATTTTTTGCATTGTATTATATAATTTAATAAAGCTTCTAATCGAAACTACCCTTGAGTTATCGGTGATTAAATGCTAATTAGACTCGCTAGAAAGCCCACATAACTATTGTGCCTCGCACAACAGTGGTGGCGGCGGTGGGATTTTTCTAGCCGAGACAATGGAAAGACGGGAAATATGACAGAACATACAACAGAAGACCCAGGAGGTAAGCCAGTCAATTTCTTATACATGGAGGAGGCATATAGAGATAGACTGACCGCTCCCACCTTCACGGGTACGGAAGATGTAGAACAATTCATCCAGGAATTCCATAAAGTAACAGACGTCGCTCAGTGGCCGCCACAAGTAGCCCTCATCAAACTGCGGGAAGTATTGACGGAGCGCGCTAGACCGTTCGGACAAGGACGGAGCGTGGCGGAAATATTCACTGCACTACGGAGCCGTTTTGGCACCTCCGCCCTGGAAGCCAGGGCCCGCCTGCAAGTACTACGACAGGCGGAAGACACACCCCTCCGCGACCACGTTGCCTTAGTGAAGAGACTGGCACGGAGCGCGTACAGCGACCTGCCAGAAACACACCGACAGAACTTTACTCTCATTGACTTCATGCAGTCCCTTAAAGATGTGGGCCTCTACCATCAATTACAGGCGAAGGGAGTGACCACCCTAGAAAGTGCCCTGCAAGTCGGAGAAGACTATCTCCGGGCCGAGCGGTTATATTCGAAGAAAGCAAGAGGCACGCGAGTCACTGCGGAGGTCGCTCAGTCGCTAGGGGACAAGATGGGCCGGCTGAGCATCAAATTGAAACAGATGGCGAAGACCCTCACCGATGCCGGGCCCCCCAACAGAGGACCGAAAGGAGAGACCTCAGAGAAAACTACTCGAGGTGAGAAAAGCGGCAAACCAGGGCCTCCCCGCCCAAGAGACCCCCAATCCAGGAGAAGGCCTCACGAGCCGAAGAGAGAGCAACCACGAGAAGCACCCCGTGAATGGCAGACACCACGACGGACCAGCCGTCCCAACGGGCGGCGGGAACCGTTCAGGCTACCAATCACCAACCGCTTCAGCCAGCTACCGGAAACGGAGCTGGCCGGCGAGGTCCATCTGGACATCGGAGTGGAGTCAAACAGCCCTCCGCCTAAAAAGCGGCACCAGCCAATCACCAAACGGAAACCACGCCGTTTGCCCGAGACTATGCATGCTGGGGAAGTAAGGTTGCAACCTCATGGAGAGAGCTACTTCCTACCCGGGAAGGTGGCAGGCAAGGCTGTCACGTTCTTGCTAGACTCCGGTTGCAACACGAATCTCCTCAGCAGACGAGTCTTCGATGCTCTCCCTCTCCAGGTGAGGAAGGAACTAGCTCCCTACACCGGGGAACCTGGCACCCTCGCAGACGGGTCGCGTATTCCCTTCTACGATGTTGTAGAGCTGCCTCGTCGCATCCGCGACCAGGCCATCCAGGAAACCTTCATCCTCAGCCAGCTGGAAGAAGATCACATCCTGGGGACGTCGTTCCTGAAGCGACACCAATGCCATATGGATTTCCATAAGTCCGCCATACTAATGGCGGGCCGGGAATTTTCCTGTGTCAATAGGTTCGGCCGTCCCTTGGTCGGGGGCGTGCAAGTGATACGCAACTGTACAGTACCCGGCCGCTCCCGGGCGACCATTTACTGCAGGGTGAATGACCGCCAACTCCCTGGATTAGGGGTCGTTGAAGGAACGCACAAGAGAATCCAACTTGCCAGTAGCTTGAACCGGCTGACTGACTGAGGGGAGATCTTGGTGCAGTGTATCAACCCCTTTTCAGAGTCGGTGACACTACCATCCGGATCCCTACTGGGCCGTTTTTACACGGTCCAAAAGGGAGACATAGGGCCGTCGCTGGGCGAGGCGACGGAGGGTCCCCAAGAGCGCCCGTCTGTACGGCGGGGGACCGTCCCGGAACACGTCCGAGAACTATACCAGTCAGCCTGTGAAGGCTGCGTGGGCAACAAGGAGCGCTAAGCTATGGCTCAGTTGCTGTGCCAGTATGGGGACGTGTTCAGCAACGGAGACCAGGATGTGGGCCTGACTAGAGCCGTTCGTCACGAGATACCGCTAGCGGCCGGGACTCTTCCTATCCGCCAACCCACTAGGAGACTGGGGCCAGAAAAGGAGAAGGAGGTCAGCCGACAAGTCCGGGATCTTCTGGACCGCGGCCTCATAGAGCCTGCACATAGTGCGTGGAGCTCGCCGGTCGTTTTGGTCCGGAAGAAAGACGGCAGTTGGCGGTTCTGTGTGGATTACCGCAAACTTAATAGCGTAACAATACAGGACGCCTACCCTCTACTTCGGATCGACGAATCCCTGGACGCCTTAGCCGGCAGCAAGTACTTCAGTACTTTAGACTTGCTGAGTGGCTACTGGCAAGTCCCCCTCAGTCCCGACGCCCAGGAGAAAGCGGCGTTCATCACCAGAGATGGGCTGTGGAAGTGGAAGGTACTGCCCTTCGGGTTAACTTCCGCTCCTGCTACCTTCCAGCGGCTCATGGAACAGGTTCTCAGCGGCCTCCACTGGAAGACGCTGCTCGTCTACCTCGATGATGTCATCGTAATCTCCCCAGACTTTACGACCCATGTCAGTCGTCTGCGGGAGGTCTTCGAGCGACTCCGAGGTGCCGGTCTCAAACTCAAACCTTCCAAATGCGCTCTTTTGCAGCCGGAGGTCAAGTACCTGGGGCACGTAGTCGGCCGTAATGGCGTGGCGACGGACCCGGAAAAGGTGCGGGCTGTGGCCGACTGAGTCACCCCCCAGGACTTAACCGGACTCCGGGCCTTCCTGGGGCTGGTAGGGTATTATAGACAATACACACCAGACTTTGCGGGGGTTGCACAGCCGTTAAATCGGCTCACCGCAAAGGGAGTGGCCTGGCAGTAGACATCCGTCCAATCAAGGGCATTCGACAGTCTCAAGAGCCGCTTTCTAGAGGCTCCAATTCTGGCCTACCCAGACCCCGCTCTGGAGTACGTTCTTGACACGGACGCCAGTGACCAGAACGTTGGTGCTGTGCTGTCGCAAGTGCAAGAGGGCCGTGAAGTAGTCGTAGCTTACTATAGCAAATCGCTCTCACCCCCTGAGCGCAATTACTGCACTACCCGCAAGGAGTTATTGGCAGTAATCAAGTCAGTCAAACACTTCCGGCCTTATTTTTACGGTAGGCCGTTCCGCTTGCGGACGGACCACGCCTCCTTGATTTGGCTGTGTAAGAGAGCTGAACCGTCCAGCCAAGTCGCCCGATGGCTCGAAGTCCTGGCCGAGTTTTCAGACCGGACCGAACATCGACCCGGTAGAAAACACGGCAACGCGGACGGACTGAGTCGGCGGCCGGACGAGGGGTGTAAACAGTGTCACAACATCGAGAGAAGGGATGGGGGTCCCCCAAGATCCGAGTTGGCGAAACTGGACCACCCTGGAGTGAGCTACGACTGGGACCAAGGTCAACTCAAACCAAGGATTCCCAACCCACCGGAGGCTGTCAACAATCTCCGAGCCAACCCTGTCTTAGCTCGTAATGTCAGGGAGCTGCAGAAACTCCAGGAGGACCTCCCTGGGGTGGTAGCCGACATATATCGAGCTAAACGGGAGGGGCGACGACCCAGCGAAGAACAGCTGCGGCAGGAGTGCGCCGAATTACGGCTGTACTGCCAACGCTGGGACTCCCTGCGGATCGGGCCAGATGGTCTGCTGACCATCACCTTGGCCGCCGGCCGGGGACATCCTGGTCGAAAACGAGTGATCTGCCCAGCCGCCATGCGCCGGGAGCTAGTATGGGACACTCACCGGCAGGCTCACGCCGGAGTCCGGAGGGTGCTTACCAAGCTAAGGCTCCGGTGGTATTGGCCCAACATGGAGCGTGACGTCCGACTAAGGATCAAGCAATGCGAAATCTGCCAGGCCAGCAAGCATGGCCGTCCCCCTGGAGAAGCGGGACGACGTAGGCTATATGCTGGCAGGCCCTGGCAGGTGGTAGCTGTTGACTTGGTCGGACCCATGCCCATCACCCCCAGAGGAAACAGTTGAATCCTAGTGCTGACCGACCACTTCACTAGGTGGGCCGACGCTCTGGCCATCCCGGATGCGTCTGCCCCGACAGTGGCCAGCACACTAGACCAGCGTGCGTTCTGCTACTTTGGGCTGCCCGAGCAACTACACTCGGATCAGGGGTCGCATTTCCAGTCTCAACTGATGAGCGACCTCTGTCGCCTCTGGGGAGTAAACCAAAGCAGGACCACTCCATACCACCCCCAGGGTAACGGGGTGGTCGAACGCAACAACCGGATGCTGGGCGATGCACTCCGCAGTCTACTACTCGGCCGAGGCCAGGAGGAATGGGATCTTGTCTTACCACAGGTCATGCGGGCCTACCGCAGCACGCCACATACCAGCACCGGCGAGGCCCCCAACCTCTTGACACTCGGTCGTGAGACACGAGTGCCCGACCACCTCGCCTATCATATTCCGGAGCCAGAATACTCTGTCCACGAGTACGCTGGGGAATTGATAGAGCATCTGAGAGTCGCACACGAAATACTGCGGGAGAAGTAGTGGCAGGTGCGACAGGAAGACGCTGACGAGCCACCCCTCTACCAGACCGGAGACTGGGTCTGGATGATCAACTACCGTAGGCGTCGAGGACAGGCAGCTAAACTACAGCCTAAGTTCGTGGGACCCTACGTAGTAGTTGAGGCAATGCCCAATCATACTTACAAGCTGGAGCGGTCTGGACAGATATCTGTCCAGAATGAAGCCCGCTTGAAACCCTATTGGGCTAGCCCAGGTGCGGCAGAGGGTGCCCCCCATTGTTAGAGCCCAGGAGGCAGACAACGATGCGCAGGCGGCGGCGGCATAAACCCAATGATGAGTGGGTCATTCCACGGACAGAAGACTTGGCAAGGCAAAAGAGGCCACCCCCTCCAACGGGGACGCGCCCTCTGCCCCCAGCGCCAAGCCGTCCGGCCCCAAGGCTACCACCACCACTTCCAGAACTAAATATACTTCCGGAAGTGCAAAACCCCCCCACGGGAGGGGCTCCGTCCGGAGGGAACAGAGGGGACGAGGGAATGACAGCCGACGGGAGGCAGGAAACACCACCAGTAGAGTGTAACAACCCACTGGTGAGTACACCACCTCCCTCACCAGCTACCCCACCTTCTCCGGCGTCTACCACTAGTACATCTCCCCCCTTGAAAGGGGGCAACGTACTAGACGACCACCAGCTTATCTCCAAAACTTCGTATGCGACCGCGTTACAAGCAGCAGGTATGAGAGTCTAGCTGGGCGCCGTACGGAAAGACTGGCAGCAAAGCGTGGGAGTTATGAACACCACGGAAAAACCAAGTTTTGCGAAAACGGAATAGCGAGTGGAATTACCACTCCCCGGGCACACAGTTCCGGTCTCGCACAACAAAGACGCTGTCCAGCCTTTTCCTACGCTGACGCGGTCAAGAGTAGACGTGCTTTTTAATCCATCCACATCCAAGCTTGAACGTCGAGTATGAGTACAAATACCGAGTTCCAAGGTAAGCTTGCCTAGATCTAACACCTCCACTAATGGAAATAGATCTCACCTCAGTCAACTCTGATTTAATCGATCTGATTGAATCACAGTTACTGGAGACAGAGTCACACGTGAATGACGACGAGGACATAGTAATGGCGGACGATCTACTAGATCTGGAGCTTGATACTATGTCTCTCAGTCAGTTTACACGTTCTGACACAGTCTCTCGAGTGCCGTACAAAAAGATGCATGACTCTCAGACTAGTAACAGTCGATTGTCATCAGAATTATGCTGTAAAGATCAACTTCGATCTAACAATAATTCTGCTCTTTTAGACGCCACTCGCTCTTCCAACTACGGAGACATGCCACCACTAGAGCTAGCCTGGAACGGCGAAACACCTCCCACCTCCCTGCCGGACACGCTACTCCAACGGCATAGCTGGGTCGCACAAGAAACAGAAGAACAGATCCAGATACACCGCGGCCATGATGAATGCACCACCTGCAGGCTGTGTCAACAGCACTTCTCTACTCATCGCCGTTTGCGCGTCCATGTACCGCAACACTTCTTAACCACCCTCTGTCCCTGTGGTGAATTCAGTTACCACAGGGACTACATCCTCAGACACCAGCGCACCATGGAATGCCATGTGGGGCACCTATATGACGTGGATCAGTATAACTTCCCCACCTTCCTCAACTTAATAAAGCCCTTCATCAAAGATCTCCCCCGTTTCGAGCGACTGAAACAAGGATTCCCATCCCCTCGCCTCATCACTCATGGACCGTGTCCGAAACCCCCTAGACACAGGAAATCTGCAAAGCCACCCCACTCTCCTCCAGCACAAACTGTACCTCGACCCACCACCCTACCACGAGTCCTCCTCCAGAGAGTCGAAATACCTAGAAAACGACGCTCCCCCTCCCCCGTTTCTGTACAACCTTCTACTAAACGCCGCTGGCACTCATCCTCTCCAAAACGGCATGCTCCCACCGCTCGCAACTTAAAAGAAGTTAAACTCCGCGTATATGACCTGGAGGCCGAGGTTCAACGACTAACTCCTAGAGTAGCTGCCGCCGGCTCAGAGCTTAAAACTCTCAAAGCCTCTGTGGCTCTACTCAAGCGAGGTGACCAGGACTGAACCCTTAATGACATTATTCTCCTTCCCCACTTCTTCCGACCCTTCACACCTGCAGGTGGTGACACGTTATCTCTCTCCCCACACTCATCCCTCTCCGGCCGTATCTGATCTCGGTGCTACATGATCTTCGTACGTGGATATTATTTTATATTTTTCTTTCTTATATCAATATGTAGATAAACCGTGGGTTTATATTGTGTCATTCCCCACGTAGTTTTGCTCACAAACATGTAAATTTCTTTTTGGGAATATGCCAATCTTATACGTGATATTTTTGATGTTCAGATTTTATATTTTTGTTTTTTTTATTATTTTGTTTTATATTTTTTTTGTTGTTGTTGGGTAAATATCAGGAAGGTATGCTTCCTGCTGGGGGGGGGGCGGTGTAATTGGGCGTGGTTTACACGTCACGCGCACCCCCTGCCAATCACAGAGAGTTATAGATAACAATCGTATTAAGCCATACAGACAGTCAGTAGTTAGTTGGAGCGTAATTACAGTGATGTAAAGTAGCAAGTTCCGTGATACATAGAGATATTTTTTTGCATTGTATTATATAATTTAATAAAGCTTCTAATCGAAACTACCCTTGAGTTATCGGTGATTAAATGCTAATTAGACTCGCTAGAAAGCCCACATAACTATTGGGCCTCGAACAACACTACACAACTTTCCATTTCATTGGAACTTACAGTAAATTACTAAACCTACATGTGGAAGATTACTAGAGTTTAAGGCAGATGAGAAGATGCATGTCAAGTAACAATTTTAAACTACATAAATTTTCTCAAGTATCTAATGAATATAGCATATACTATATATGGCATATAGTTATACTATACAAACTATGGTATACAGTATACTATAGTTATATAGCCAGTTGAAATTGCCTAGAAGTTAATTACAGTTACACTTAGCCCTACAGTTACCACTGTTAGTGTTACATTCTGATTATCATTTTGACTTTTAATAGCAAAACGACCACTAACTGAATCAGAATGGCAATCTCTAGTTTAAATTGTTATTTCTATTGTTATTATCACAATAAGTTTAATTGCCTATTACTATTACCATTAGTACTACGTATAGTTATACTATAACTATTACTATAGGGCTATAGGCATAGCAACGCTAATGTCAAACTCAAAGTTAATGTGAATAAAAATAAAATAAGTATCAGTATATAACATTATGATTAAGTTTAACAGAGCTATTACTAAAAACTAAATAAATCTGAATAAGATTACTACAACCTAAATCATGATATTCATAATAATATTGATAATAATAATCACAATCATGATGTCAATCATAATCATAGTGAAAGTCATAATCATACTCATAGTGATAGTGATACACTGATACTCACTCTCAGTGATAGTGACAATCGGCAACGCCTAAACTAAAACGAAAAGTTGAAGAAAAAACTAAAACAAAACGAATTGAGTATCAACAGTTGTATTCCGCAATCACATGAGTTTAACCCCCCTATAACTATCTCTGTAAACAAAAATAAACAATACAACCAGAATAATTTTTCATACTAACAAAGGCTCAGAAAACAAGGTCCATTGTTATGTTCTTACGCGCAATTCAGTTTGGAGAGGCGGATATTTACTACAAGTGAAAATGTTTGGATTGATAAACGGTCGTTCTATAATATGCTATAATAGAATTTCCCAAGCGGAGGAAAAACCACTGCGTATAAGGTGGAAAGTCGCCACTACGGAAATTCCCTCGATGTTTGGGGAAATTCCGATGACTGTCGCATCACTGCATAATAAATGTTTGCTACTAATGGCAACGATAACATAATGCTTTTGCAAACGTTTGGCACCACGACATACTTCCATGCGATAATAAAATTCATTTTTGTAGCTAGGCTAAAGGTAACTTTTCATATTTTGAAGAACTGTGGATTGTTATAAAATATTTTATTAATTTGGCACATGCAAATTATATACAAAACAGCCCAGAAAGCTCGTGTGCTATAATGCCCAGATACAAATGTCATCAGTATTCAGCAGTCTCTGTGTAGGTATAAAATCTTTAATCTACAAGCCCTAAATATTGTCAGATCAGAGATTACACAGTACTTTATATTTTGCAGAGTAGATACTGCACAGCAACTTAATGTTTTTACAGAATGATATGCTAATAGTAGTTATGATTAGAACTAATGGTTTGAATATAGGAGTATAGCTTAAGAGTTTTAGTAAAAGTAGTGGAGAGGAAATTCAAAATTCTATCATGGCCTTGCAGAATAACTTGCAAAGTCAAAACTCTATCATGGCCTTGCAGAATAGTCTACCAGGTAAATAGACATAGTTTCTCTCTTACGTAGAAAATGCTTATTTTATTGATGGGAATAGAAATGTCAAAGCAATTGTATCCTCATGGTGACCGATATAAAGACTGAAACTATTCGCTAATATAAACAAAATAGAAATGTTAGATAGCCTCATTTCTACAAGTTTGCAAGGATTGCGGGAAACATTTTGCAATAATGTTAGAAGTAGAATTTCTATAAATTATGTCATAAGTGATTAAACTAAAAGTATTGATATATATATATTACCATTGTTCTCAGAAAATTCTTAAAAAACTATATTCTCGGTAGGATGCATGATTATACATATACTGTTCTCTTATGTTAATTCTTACTTCTGTACTTCACAAGTTGTGTATCTGAGATGTTCTGCCAGCTTATTAAAATATGGCTTCGGCGATGCTGACGTTTGCTTGAGACTTTCAGTGAGATAGCTGCTGTAGCAGGTTGATGCAATTATAAATTATTATATCTGCTCCATCACGGTATGTAGACTACAATTTATCTACAACATTCAAGAAAGAGTATAAGTACATTCAAGTAATAGGATACATGAGGCTCAATAATTGAGTAAAGTTAATGTTTAAATGTACAAGTTTTGAGTGAGTTAGACATCTTGGTTTTGCACAGAAGTTGCTCTAAACAAAGAATGCATTAATACATTATACATATATATATATATATATATATATATATATATGTGGCACATGAATTTATAGCTTTGTGGCAATGCAAATAATATTATCTAGTAGTATGTGGCTTTTTGGATAAGTAATTACAGTACTACATGCCATGATCACGTGTTGAAATTTGTGATACTGACTTTTGAAATAAAACACTAATTGCTGAACAAATGGAAATAGGTAAAAAGCTGAAACATATAATAGATGCTGTTTACAAATAGAGATATACATGTATATGTGTGAATATTTATTCATGCCAACATATAGATGATATACAACAATTTAGATGCTTAATAAATTATTTAACATTAATATAGCCTATTATAGAGATCAACACGTGACCATTGGCTGATATATTTTACCATATTATAGTCAAAAATTATTCTTCAAATTATAGACTGAGGTACAATTAACGATGATATAGCCTACAAAATACAAAGATGAGTCAACAACAGCAGATCCTCTTACGTCAATCCCCATCTTGGCTGTAAACAACAACATACCTGACCGAATTCTGCGTCAATTTCTGCCGCCAGTTTTCGTCGGCCAGTTTTCACCAGTTGTTGCCGGTATCCTTGAAATCTGAACCACCGCCAAGAAGATCCGATATAAAAGGAGCCACCGGGTCTCTGGAAAATCATGTAATCGAGTAATTAATTAATTGGTATACAAAGATAATCGGAATACAAAATATATACTTATTAGTAATAACAGTAATAATAGTAATTGCTAACGCTAAGGGAAATTTCAAGAGACTGACAATACACATATTGATTGCAGTAAGTAATATTACAATTTTTTTTATGGATATGTTTATGTATTAACTTCTTGTACTACGCTATTTGAACTAACAAGTTTATCAATGTTCTTTTAATTCTGAAGCAGCACAAATTTATTTTAAGAAATTATTGATTTGATTTATTGATTCTGAAGCAGCACAAATTGTTGATTTGATTTATTGATTCTGAAGCAGCACAAATTGTTGATTTGATTTATTGATTCTGAAGCAGCACAAATTTATTTTAAGAAATCTGTTGATTTGATTTATTGATTCTGAAGCAGCACAAATTTATTTGAGAAACATTTGAATTGAGAAAATTTATGTCAAAGCTGCACAGATTTATATTTGAGAAATATTTGAATTGAGAAATTTGTCTCTAGTCTACACAAATCTATATTTGAGAAATATTTGGATTGAGAAAGTATTTGAATTTAAAAAAAAAAGAGCTGCATAAATTTATATTTGAATTGAGAAATTTGTTTCTAGTCTACACAAATTTACATTGAAGAAATATTTGAATTTTAAAGCTGCATAAATTTACATTGAAAAAATATTTGAATTTTAAAGCTGCACAAATTTATACTTGAGAAAATATTTGGATTGAGAAAATATTTGAATTCTAAAGCTGCACTAATTTATATTGAAGAATTTATTTCAAGGCTGTATGAGTTTATGTTAAAGCATATATTTTAATATTGATGTTCTACTTGCAATTCTCATTGTGTATTCAATTTTGTATAAGCCTTTCTATCCCAATTGTCAAACTTAGCTATTTCTGTTGCTAGTATAACACAGCAAGATTTCAAAGGGTCGCTAGGACAATCTTTGTTTTGGTTTGGCTAATTTCTTGTAATATTTTATTATTGTAATTTGCTTGCTTCAATATTATTATCAAATAGATATACATATTATACAACACATATATATTATAATTTCAATTCTTCTGAGGGAGCAAATCCCAAATTTGTCTCACAGAATATTAGCCTGAGTGCTAACCATTACACAATATACATAGAACCACATATATACATTACTACATGATTTCCAAACCATAATATTTGTCGAGCAAAGATAACTCTTGTTTTTGATTAATCAATTGCAAATTATATAGAAATTTTGAAACTAAAAGCTAATAAGTAACTTCGCTTCATTTTAACTGACCAATCTGACTAAACCAGAGGTTCAATTTAATCCGATTCAATTATTTAATTCAGTTATTTAATTCAGTTATCAATTATAAATTGCAAAGTTTATTTTTAATCTTAATTATTTTAATTATTTTTAAATTTTTGTTCGACAAATTTGGAGCTTCTGTTGGGCTTAGAGAAATCTTGCTGTGTAGGACATACTAGCCAGTTTTCTTTAATAGGGCCTGTGATAAATTGCTTGCGTTTGATTGATTAATACATATATGTATATTTATCCTCTAAGCTTTTATATTACTGCTACATTGTCTGCAAATCATATATCCTGTGAACTAATTAATGCTAAATATACTAAAATATTCAATGTAATAATTATAATTAGTTTAGAGTTACCCTATAACTAGTTTAGAGTTACCTTATCTTATATTGGCTATTCTTGAAACTTGTATGATAAACATAATATAGTGCTGTTTAACAATATTTCTACACACAGCTACTTAAAATTATCATACTGCTGTATACTAATTTTTATATATGTATATACATGCTTTTCCAGTCCAACAGTTTTTGTTGCTTGCAATTAAAGAGTTGATATAATAAGAGCAACAAATATTTATCAGTACAATTATTTGTTCACAAAATATAAATACAATATATATACACATTCTTCTATTTGCTACTTGCTGCATTGTGTTTGTGTGTTGCTAAGTACATTTGCAGCATAAAAAAAATGAGTAAACCTGGCAGAGGAGTATCAAACCTGCTCCGCCGTATCACCGGACTCCCAGAAAAGCCCCAAAAACAAAAGCAAGCCCCTACCAGCTTTCAAAGCTTAGCCAGGGAGGCTGCAGCACACCGCCATGCCTATAGGGAGCCACAACATGACACTAATGTACCAGCTCCACCGCAACTACCACCCACACAACTAACTGACTTGGAACGTGACCAACAATATGAGGATGATGAAGGATTCCTGACCGTAGATGAGTACAACTGTGAAACATCCCCATCTCCCAGGAGAAGGCAACACCGATCAGAAGCCAACTCCCCAGATCTATTCCGGGACAACTCCCCTGATCTATTCCGGGACAACTCTCCTGAACCAGATGTCAGGCCCAAAACTACAAGGAGGAATTTCCAATACCCAGAAGCAATTAATCATCCATCAAGGTCATCTCACTCCCTTGACAAGGAAGAGCCAGAATATCATCAATCCAAAAGGAAAAGACAATCTATCTTGAAACATAGAAGTGAAGGAGACGAATATAGCCATATGCTGGCCCAGCCTTCAAAGAGGAGGGATTATTATTATGGAACACAACTACATGAATGTCTTTCAGACGACTCCGAGGATGAATGGCTACCCCTTAATCCCAGTAAACACAGAAGCTCACAACCTGATGAGAGAAGACAACCTTCACCTGACATGGAATTGTTTCCCCAATCCCAACATTATCTCCCTTCGCAAGAACATGATAACAGACATTCGGCAAAGAAGGGCAACTCCCACTATCCCAGGCTCTCATTGGAAGATGACAGGAGATACAAAGAAGATGATTACAAACACAGAAGAAATGCCCATTATGGAGCAAGATCTGTCACTCCAATATCTCAAACAATGCCAGTCAAGCAACAGATCATCGCAGTGACAAACAGACTTCCAGATGTGGAAAAATGGGCCAACAGTCCACTCGACGAGTTGACCTGGAACGAGTTCAAGGAGAATTTCATCATGCACTCCAGAGCTCTCTCTATCCCAGAAGAATCCTGGCCCAAGATCCTAGCACTATATCTTAAAGATGGTGCTAAGATAACTTACACTAAGATAATAAACCAATATCCTAGCCTCAATGAAGACTTCTACGGACTAATACAGGAGATGGATCAAGAGTTCATCAACTCAGGAGGAGTAGTGCCAAGCTTTGACTTGAATAGCAGGAAGAAGCTGGATACAGAGTCAGTTGGAAAGTTCTACTCCACTATATGTGCAATGGCGAAGCGAGCTTATCCTAACATTGATGAACATGCCAGGGACCAAATTATATTGGCCCAATTCATAAAAGGGCTCCCCATCACTTTCCAGCGTGGGATGCTAAATAATAGCCAAATCACTTCCTCTGATGAAGCGTTCAAGGTTGCTCAGAGATACGAGCATACCAATCAATTGTTATTGCAGGATGTTGTTAACCAAACAACTATCAACACGATTGAGAGTGATAAGAAGAAGGACCAGGAGATTGAGTCACTCAAAAGAAGCTTGAAAGCCTTAGAGCTGAGGGAGAAAGAAAAGGCAGACTATGCTAATGAAGTAGCCAGACACAGATGGAGAGATGATAACATGAGAAGGAATCCCCTTGGACCTAATCGGGACTTCTACTCTCACAAGGACTCTAGCCGCTTTAGAAGACAACACAACAGCAGAGAACCGGATCCAGACACATGGCAAAGGTTCCAGTCATACTATAGAGGACCAGACACTACATGGCAGAGGAACAGAAGAGATAACTTCCAAGGAAATACATCCGGAACTCAACGTTATATGCCAGCCCAGCATCATTCATACAGAGTCCAACAGCCATCATACAGATTTCAAGGACCACCTGCTAGATTCCAGCAACGAGGAAGATTCCAAGCACCAGCCAGATTTCAACCCTCTCCAAATAGATTTCAGGGATCTCAACAACATCAACGTAGATTCCAACAGGCACACCAATACAATCAACAACACAATGGAGGAGAATTTGACATAGACGGAAGACCTGTCTGCACCAATTGCGGTCAAAGAGGACACCACCACTACACATGCCGCAGCAGACGTGAGCAACCAAACGAACCTAGAGACCGTGTTGTACAATTCATAGATGAGCATAATCTCTACACAAGAAACACACCTTCCAACTCTAGCACAGTCAATGACATACCAACAATCACCAGCGTTGCAAGACCTGATACACCAACTTCAAAAGATGCTCAGTCACCCAGAACATCGCCTGTCACGGTAACACCTATCAGTTGGGAGAAGATGAAGAAAGCAATAACAACTACTGAAGATCCACCCAAAAGAAAACTCATCTCAGATACAGGCACAAACCAGGAGAACTTGACACACTTGTCCAGGAAACACGATGATGAAAAACAACAAACCACGGGAGGTGGAAACAGACTGACCTTTTCAAACTGGATCCCATTTGTCATTGCCTTGACAATGATAATTTCAATCTGCCTAGCTAAAGTTCAAGGCCATTCCGAAGAACCAATGTTATGTAGCACCGCTAACAGCAGAAGATTCCAACCAGCGCTGATACTAAATCTGCCAGAAAGAATTGACTGCCCAAATCCCGGAAATTCGACGGAGAAGGTAATTCCCATGACTGTACAGCTCTACAAACCAAAGCCTCTGATACTACAGGAGAAAGCCTATCTCTGTTCTCGATGGGAAGCAACAATCTAAATGTATTTCCACTTCCTTGGAGATGAAAGACTGAACAAGAAACAGGGTTTGAGGTTTGAATCAAAGGAGCATTGTTTATATTACCCAGCAACATATGTAGTATAATATATTTATCTAAATTACATTTATAACCCTGCAAATTACAGCCATTGCTTACTATATTTAATCAAACTATTATCATTCTAGACCTTCTATACTATGGTTATAATTTGGATGCTGTTTACTAGTTATGAATGGTAACCTGATACACTTGAAACTTACCAATTGGTTATTGTTCGATCCTTCTCGACACCTGAACTGAGGTCGCAGTACTATGGTATGGGCTTGTCTCTTTGTCTATCATCTGCTTTGGTAGGTCATTCTGCTCAGTCAACTAAAACAGAGATCATTAGTTACACCTTGTACAAATTAGTGCTATAGTCCTGGGCCAAGACTTTAAACTGCATCCATATTTATTATTATATTCAATATTATACCCAGTATTTTAATCTATTATTATACCCAATATTATATTCCTTGTTGTATTAATTATTATAGCTATTATTGTATTAATTATTATAGCTATTATTATATTACTATACTTATCAAATCAATAGAATTTGCTAAAGATAGCTACATGTATGCATAGTGCACATATCCAAATCAAAATTGCAAATTTGAAAAAAATGCTTTATTAATTATCTTTGTTTTATTGTAAATGAATGGCTGGACCTAAGTTGTACTACTTTCACAAAAGCCCTTTAATGGACAACTTAACAGCTGAATTCCATCTTCGGTCTGAAAGGTATGATAATATTATGTATTACCTAACATTTGACTGGAAAATTCGTACAGAAGGTGGGGTTACATACACTTAAAATGCCTAAAGTTTTAAGGTAAAAGAAATCTAATATGCTAATCCCTGTACACCTGATCAGGCACTTCCTTGGCCTGCATGGATGTGAGATCTTACGAGATCTACTTGTCAAATGTTTGCTGTAGACATCCAACAGCACGTTTTATCTTAAATACCTAGACCTCAATTTATGAGAGCTGTCAGTATTACACAAAGGTTCTAGCTTTCTTTCCAAATTTTTGGTGGCAAACCACAGTCATTACCTTTAAACCAACAAAATTCTGGTTTTTTTTCCAACTCTATTGCAAATTTGATCACTGTGCAATTTGCATTCTTACAGGAACTTACATATAATCTTTAGGTATATAGTTGCTGATTCTTATCCTAAGCTTGACTAAAAAGTATGTGAATTAATAAAGTAGTAATAACCTAAGCATACTTAATGGTTGAGCAGAGTTGCCTGTTGGAGTATTTGAGGGATATTTTGATTTGGTTATGCCATTGTGACTGTTGACTTATTAAGATAAAACTTTCTACCTTGCAAGTAAAGTGGCTTCCATGACTAACAACAACAGTGGCTTAGAGTAAAATCAAATAGTTATATGACAGCAATATTCTTTATGTGAAAAATGTAAAGCAATGTAAAAAAATAGGCTTATTTGGTTGATAATGTTAAGCAAGTATTTTATTATTTTCGTAGCTGTATGTAAACTAATCAAATGAAATAACCCTTTGTGTCCAGTTAAAATGAGTAACAAAATTTTATAATAATTTCATATGATGATTAATATTACCAAATCATAGTTTTGTAAGAATTTATCTTTTGAAGTGAAGAGTAAACTTTTATTTGAATGTTCCCAATGTATCTTTCCACTTTCGGTTTTTGTCGTAGTTATTTTAATTTTAAGATAAGATTATTATTTCCAAGCTGAGTTCTTGATGATTATTATTTCCAAGCTAAGTTCTTGATGGTATATTTGAATTTCTAATTTTACTGCAGTGTTTCGATTTCATGATAAAATTATTGATTATTATTATTTCCAAACTGAGTTCTTGATGGTATATTTGAGTTTCTAATTTTGCTGCAGTGTTTTCAATTTATGATAAAATTATTGATGATTACTAATTTCAAGCTGAGTTCTTGATGATTACTAATTCCAAGCTGAGTTCTTGATGATTATTATTTCCAAGCTGAGTTCTTGGTGATATAATATTTTAATTTCTAATTTTACTGCAGTCTCTTTAATTCCAAGACAATGTTCTTGATGATAGATGATGTTAAGATAAACTCTTGATAATTCTATTGGGAAAGATATTTTTGATGTTACTTCACTTTAAGTTTTACTCGACTAATAACTATAAGATAATTATTGCTTAAATAGATTTTGATGAGATTAAAACCATATTAAATTTATACAGTAAACAAGCGAAACTACTCACTAGGCTGATGCTATGGCACTGATATTAATAATCTATGATAACTACAACTTTATAAGTATAACTTAATGCATTGCGGGCATTATTGCCATCGCCATAAAGTAATTATCACTTGAAGTTAATCAATATAACTATATGATTATTGGTTATGAATAAGTTCAAGTTGTCAATTTATTATTTGATTTTATATCTACAATCGCTATGACTATTACGAGGAGCATAACACTATGACTATGATTGATTTATTAAGTTTGACTACAATTAATTTTAAAGTAAAACTAGCTGAATATCAATATCAATATGGTTATTTCTTGTTGAAATTAATGCAATTAAATATCAAAATGAATATGAATATGACTACGAGTACGAGTGTTACCTAATAACTTTTACTATTTTGATAGTTATGCCCAAACTAAAATTAAATTACAACACATTACATGATAATCAGAAATTTAATAATAACAATAAATAGAGTATGCTCACCTTTTCTTTAGGATTTCAGTAATTTAAGCTTTCAGAATTGAGATCGGTTTAACTTGTTAATCCATTATAATATTAATGATAGAGCATCAATGTTAGAATGCGAACGTCAGGCGTTAGTATACCAATATAATATAACCACTAATGAGAACTGAATAGTATAATTATTATGCTTGCGCACAATATTAGGACTACGAATGCACATGCAGTTGTCTCCCTTTGCGATACAAAGGCCCTCTCTGATTGGTGTAGTAGATTTATTGCTTAGAACTAGTTAAAAAAAAAACACTATTATTGTTATTAAAGAGCTTACAATGACTTGTCCACGTTACTAGCACGATTACTAGCATTCGGTCCTTAGTCTATGATTGGAAAGTTTATCAATAGGAGTACGATTTTTATTATTCATTCATCATATACTTACAGGATGACAATATAGATGTGAGAGTGAGTAGATTTATACAATTACATATAATTATATTATCATTAGACTTAGATTTAAACCTAGATGTTGCTTATGTTATATATTAATATTTGTAATTTTGCAGTTATTGATTATGATTTACTTTTACTTTTGTCTTAGCCTTATGTTATACTAATACTTATCAGTTATTGTTAGTTTTACCTTTATTTTTATCCAACACTTACAAGTTTAAGTTACACAGCTTGAGTTATTATAAGTATTACAGTTAGTGTTGCCTAAGTATGATATTTCAGAACGAGGCCGTTCTGATTGCAGAGTAGATACTGGATTTGTCAGATCAGAGATTACACAGTACTTTATATTTTGCAGAGTAGATACTGCACAGCAACTTAATGTTTTTACAGAATGATATGCTAATAGTAGTTATGATTAGAACTAATGGTTTGAATATAGGAGTATAGCTTAAGAGTTTTAGTAAAAGTAGTGGAGAGGAAATTCAAAATTCTATCATGGCCTTGCAGAATAACTTGCAAAGTCAAAACTCTATCATGGCCTTGCAGAATAGTCTACCAGGTAAATAGACATAGTTTCTCTCTTACGTAGAAAATGCTTATTTTATTGATGGGAATAGAAATGTCAAAGCAATTGTATCCTCATGGTGACCGATATAAAGACTGAAACTATTCGCTAATATAAACAAAATAGAAATGTTAGATAGCCTCATTTCTACAAGTTTGCAAGGATTGCGGGAAACATTTTGCAATAATGTTAGAAGTAGAATTTCTATAAATTATGTCATAAGTGATTAAACTAAAAGTATTGATATATATATATTACCATTGTTCTCAGAAAATTCTTAAAAAACTATATTCTCGGTAGGATGCATGATTATACATATACTGTTCTCTTATGTTAATTCTTACTTCTGTACTTCACAAGTTGTGTATCTGAGATGTTCTGCCAGCTTATTAAAATATGGCTTCGGCGATGCTGACGTTTGCTTGAGACTTTCAGTGAGATAGCTGCTGTAGCAGGTTGATGCAATTATAAATTATTATATCTGCTCCATCACGGTATGTAGACTACAATTTATCTACAACATTCAAGAAAGAGTATAAGTACATTCAAGTAATAGGATACATGAGGCTCAATAATTGAGTAAAGTTAATGTTTAAATGTACAAGTTTTGAGTGAGTTAGACATCTTGGTTTTGCACAGAAGTTGCTCTAAACAAAGAATGCATTAATACATTATACATATATATATATATATATATATATATATATATGTGGCACATGAATTTATAGCTTTGTGGCAATGCAAATAATATTATCTAGTAGTATGTGGCTTTTTGGATAAGTAATTACAGTACTACATGCCATGATCACGTGTTGAAATTTGTGATACTGACTTTTGAAATAAAACACTAATTGCTGAACAAATGGAAATAGGTAAAAAGCTGAAACATATAATAGATGCTGTTTACAAATAGAGATATACATGTATATGTGTGAATATTTATTCATGCCAACATATAGATGATATACAACAATTTAGATGCTTAATAAATTATTTAACATTAATATAGCCTATTATAGAGATCAACACGTGACCATTGGCTGATATATTTTACCATATTATAGTCAAAAATTATTCTTCAAATTATAGACTGAGGTACAATTAACGATGATATAGCCTACAAAATACAAAGATGAGTCAACAACAGCAGATCCTCTTACGTCAATCCCCATCTTGGCTGTAAACAACAACATACCTGACCGAATTCTGCGTCAATTTCTGCCGCCAGTTTTCGTCGGCCAGTTTTCACCAGTTGTTGCCGGTATCCTTGAAATCTGAACCACCGCCAAGAAGATCCGATATAAAAGGAGCCACCGGGTCTCTGGAAAATCATGTAATCGAGTAATTAATTAATTGGTATACAAAGATAATCGGAATACAAAATATATACTTATTAGTAATAACAGTAATAATAGTAATTGCTAACGCTAAGGGAAATTTCAAGAGACTGACAATACACATATTGATTGCAGTAAGTAATATTACAATTTTTTTTATGGATATGTTTATGTATTAACTTCTTGTACTACGCTATTTGAACTAACAAGTTTATCAATGTTCTTTTAATTCTGAAGCAGCACAAATTTATTTTAAGAAATTATTGATTTGATTTATTGATTCTGAAGCAGCACAAATTGTTGATTTGATTTATTGATTCTGAAGCAGCACAAATTGTTGATTTGATTTATTGATTCTGAAGCAGCACAAATTTATTTTAAGAAATCTGTTGATTTGATTTATTGATTCTGAAGCAGCACAAATTTATTTGAGAAACATTTGAATTGAGAAAATTTATGTCAAAGCTGCACAGATTTATATTTGAGAAATATTTGAATTGAGAAATTTGTCTCTAGTCTACACAAATCTATATTTGAGAAATATTTGGATTGAGAAAGTATTTGAATTTAAAAAAAAAAGAGCTGCATAAATTTATATTTGAATTGAGAAATTTGTTTCTAGTCTACACAAATTTACATTGAAGAAATATTTGAATTTTAAAGCTGCATAAATTTACATTGAAAAAATATTTGAATTTTAAAGCTGCACAAATTTATACTTGAGAAAATATTTGGATTGAGAAAATATTTGAATTCTAAAGCTGCACTAATTTATATTGAAGAATTTATTTCAAGGCTGTATGAGTTTATGTTAAAGCATATATTTTAATATTGATGTTCTACTTGCAATTCTCATTGTGTATTCAATTTTGTATAAGCCTTTCTATCCCAATTGTCAAACTTAGCTATTTCTGTTGCTAGTATAACACAGCAAGATTTCAAAGGGTCGCTAGGACAATCTTTGTTTTGGTTTGGCTAATTTCTTGTAATATTTTATTATTGTAATTTGCTTGCTTCAATATTATTATCAAATAGATATACATATTATACAACACATATATATTATAATTTCAATTCTTCTGAGGGAGCAAATCCCAAATTTGTCTCACAGAATATTAGCCTGAGTGCTAACCATTACACAATATACATAGAACCACATATATACATTACTACATGATTTCCAAACCATAATATTTGTCGAGCAAAGATAACTCTTGTTTTTGATTAATCAATTGCAAATTATATAGAAATTTTGAAACTAAAAGCTAATAAGTAACTTCGCTTCATTTTAACTGACCAATCTGACTAAACCAGAGGTTCAATTTAATCCGATTCAATTATTTAATTCAGTTATTTAATTCAGTTATCAATTATAAATTGCAAAGTTTATTTTTAATTTTTATTTTAATTATTTTTAAATTTTTGTTCGACAATATGAATTATTATTATAGTGGCATGTATAAAGTTACTAAAAACATGTGCTTGAAACACCTTTGTAACTCAATAATATAGTGTTGTGGAAATCAAGCACACTTGTTTTTGTTACTGTTACTGTTTCGAGTTATTTTCCCCTGCCACTTTTCTGTGTAAATTAAACAAATAAGTATGTGAGCCGAATTCGGCCGAATTCGGAACCAGGGCACGATTTCGGGTGGAGTCTGTCCGAATTTCGGGCAGAGCCCACCCGAATTCGGGCGACGGAACTCCGAATTCGGCCGACTTCGGACCCCTACGTGGCAGGCACTTTTCTGGCAGTATATAAGGGCGAGCATTTTTGTATTAAATCAGTCTAACACTGGAGCTCGCAGAGGACACATCAATAAAGACTATTAGAATCAACATTTTACAAAGACTTTTATTTAACAATTACAAGTATTGGCATGCAGACTACTTGTCTATTTCGTTAAACCCGCAAAATTACAACAATATAACATCTAGGAAATTCAGTTTTCAGTATTACATCAAAGCAATAGTGTAATGGGATTACGTAGTATAATAATGGGTTCGTCCCCTCCTGTGTTTTATGTTGATTTGTGATATTATTTCAGCTATCGTGAAAAGACAGAACGTGCTCGAGTTAGTTGATAAACGTAAGAGGCCGAAGCCGTGATTTATTACCACAATATATATACACGAAAATACTAAAACTATTACAATAAGTGATACAATTAATTATTAAGATTATGACAAAAAATAGTAAAATAATAAAATAACAAATTAGAAATAAATGTTTACATGAACACCGAACATCTCCCACAGAATAGAAAAAAGCTATTTAGATATGATTGTTTTAAGAGGGCACATAGTCTGCCATCCAACTAGGTGGCTTCCGTTCTCTGGTTGAACGTCTTAGATTGTCGCTATGATTGGCGCTCTCGGTGGTGTCAACCTGGGTACTACTAGCGTTTTGTTTAGGATCCTTTGGTGTCTCAGGACTCGCTGGCTCCGTGACGAGTGGTCTGATGTCTCGCCGGTTTCTCCGAAAGAGGTTGTTGTTAAGTTGTATGGCATAGGCTCTGCTACTCAATTGTTTGTTAATTTGCGCCTCCTGCCATTTTCTCCGGTGCTGACTCCAGTCTCGAACCAAAACTGGTTGCCCTTCTTTCAGCACTGCCAAATCTCTTGCACCGTCATTGCATCTCTGCTGCAGTTTTTCATTGCGGCCCTGCTTTTCCCACCAACCTTGGTTGTTCTCTGTTTCTGGCCGAACTTGTGGGAGTACTGACCTGGTGGGTCTTCCGATAAGTTGCTGAATTGGGCTGGCCGTCAGGCCTTCTTTGGTGGTGTTGAGATGTTCCAGTAACGCAAGTTCGGGCTCTTCACATCTGCGGAGTATACGTTTGGCTATCTTCACAGCAGACTCTGCCTTCCCATTGGACTGAGGATGATATGGAGAGCTGGTGGTGTGTGTGAAATTCCATGATTGGCTGAAAGTGGAAAACTGGTGCGAGGTAAACTGTGGTCCGTTGTCAGTGTGAACCTGTCTGGGTATTCCCAGGCGTCCAAAACAGCGCTTTATGGAGTTGATAACAGCCTCTGCTGTTTGGTTGTCCAGTCGGTCATATTCAAGGTAGTCAGTCGTATAGTCAACAATAGTAATGTAGTGAGTGTGATTGTATTCAAACAAGTCAATTCCTACTTTGGTCCAGGGTTGTTGGGGAACTGTGTGGAGTAAAAGTGTTTCCTTCTGTTGCCGGGGAGCATCCAGTTGACATTGTCGACAGTTAGCAATATTGTTTTTGATGTCATTGGTGATGCCAAGCCAAAACACTGTGTGGCGGGCACGTCTTAGTGTGGAGTTAATCCCATTATGGCCGGTGTGAAGTAGTTGGAGAAACTTTCTCTGGAGTGTCTTTGGAATAATGGCTCGTAGTCCTTTGTAAACAATGCCATTGTCAATAGATAGTTCGTCCTGAAAGTGTTTGTACTTGTCGTGAGTTGTGCAGTTGGCAATGTTCCAGTCATGTTTAATAAGGTTTGTCAGTGTCATAAGTTCATTGTCCTGTGCAGTAGCAGTCCTAATGTTGTCAATTAAGTCGTCACAAACAGGAGCATCATTATTTTGAGAGTCAATGTGAAAAATGTGTTCTGGTAGTTGTTGATAGTTGGGGGAGTCAAAGTATGAGTCTCTTGAGAGTAAGTCAGCCGTGATCTGTTCAGCACCCTTTTGCCAAGTTACCTTAATGTTGGGGTATCTTTGTAAGTGAAGAAGCATAGCCTGCAACCTCCGAGATGCCTTATGAATGGATTTCCTGAAAATAGATACAAGGGGTTTGTGGTCAGTTTGGATAGTGACAGCATGGTGACCAAAGATATACTGGTCAAAGCGTTCAGTGCCAAACACTATGGCAAGGCACTCAAGCTCTAGTGGCACATAGTTCTGTTCCGATTTTGTTAAACTGCGAGATGCATATGCTACAGGCTTGCCTCCTTGCATGAGTGTTGCACCCACACCAGCATTTGAAGCGTCAGTTTGTATAGTTACTGGCTTGTTGCAGTCAAAGTATTGTAGAGTTTCTGAGTCAGTTAGTAAGGTCTTCAGTCTATTAAAAGCGTTCATTTGGTCGTCAGTCCAGTGAAAGTCTTGAGCATTGTCTTGTGTCAGTAAACGTCGTAATGGTTCAGATTCCGATGCTAGGTTGCTAATAAATTTTGACATGTATGTGATGTGACCAAGGAATCGTTTTACTCCCTGTGGAGATGAGGGAGGTTTCATCTTAAGAATGGCTTTTACTTTGTTAGGATCTGGTTTAAGTCCATTAGTTGTCAGTATGTGTCCAATGTAAGGTAGTTCGTCCTGAAGGAAGCGGGATTTTTCCTTGTTCAGTCTCAGTCCTGTCTGTCGAGCACGTTTGAAGAGCGCTTCAAGGTTTCTATCATGCTCTTTCCTTGTGCTTCCAAAAATTAGGATGTCATCTGCAACTATGGTGATGCCATCAAGACCAGCAAGATTTTCCGTGAGCCTTCTCTGAAACTCCTCCGGCGCTGATGCAATTCCAAAGGGTAGCCTTAGGTACTTGTACTTTCCTATGGGAGTCCAGAAAGTTGTCAAGTCTGTAGATTCCTCAGCTAGGGGAATTTGATAGAAACCTTCTTTGGCGTCACACAAGGAGAAAAACTTGGCACCGTTGAGTTGTGGCAAAACATCTTCCAATGTTGGCATGACAGCGTGGTTTCGTTTAATTGCTTGATTGAGATTTTGCGGATCTATGCAGATGCGTATCTTTCCATTAGGCTTGCGCACTGGTTGTAGATGGCTTATCCAGTCTGTAGGTGCTTCTACCTTAGCGATAATTTGACGTTGTTCTAGTTCAAGAATAGTCTTGATGAGATCTGATTTCATCGACAAGGGCACCTTCCGCGGTCGGACTTGCACTGGTACAGCTTCAGGTCTTAGCTCTATCCTATATTCCTGTTCAAACTTTCCAAGTCCGGTAAATATGTCATCAAAGTTAGTCAGTAAAGTCTGAAGGTCTGGGTCAGTAGTGGCAAAGTTTACATTCTCGCTTTTGGTGCTGGGCATTTGTAATAAATCCAGGTGCAAACATGATTTCCATGACAGCAAGCTATGTTGGGTGGTTTCCACAACTAGGAATTTTAATGTAGTGTAACATCCTTGCTTGTTTAGTATCTGTATCCGTGTCCACCCTAGTGGTGCACACTTGCTCTGGTCATACAAAGTTAGTACAGTATCAGTCGGTGTAAGTTTCGGTCTACCTAGCTTGTCGTAGTCGATCGTATTCAAAGTATTGCATGATGCACCAGTGTCAAGTTGGAATTCAATGTCATAAATAGTATCTGCTTGCTTAGCAGTGAGCATCGCTAATAATTTACGATCTCGTACAGTAGTGGAGATAGTACTTACATGTTGAGAGTCACTGTCTGAAGAGTAATTCCAGGTGACTTGATTGGCTGTTTCGGTTGAGTCGCGATAATGATGCATGCGTGACCTGCAGTATGCAGCAAAGTGGTTAAATTTCTTGCAATGATTGCACTGTTTCCCATATGCTGGGCATGCTCGAGGTGGGTGATTGCCTCCACAGTTTCCACACCTAGAAGCACCAACTGATTTTCTGACGTTGGGCTGAGAGTGAGTGTGTGAAAGTTGTCCTCTGTGTTTATCAGTGTTACGAGTGTCATTAGAGTGATATTGATGAGTCGGAGGTCTATGTTTTACCAAGTTCACTTGTTCGAGTCCATATGTGTTATCCTTAGTCATAGTCTTGTAGTCAATAGCCGATGCTTCTTCTCGTCTGCAGAGTTCAATTGCTTTGTCAAAGTCAGTCAAGTCAAACAGTTTCTTTCTAATCTTGTCACTTTCAATTCCCAGTATCAGTGCCTGTAGTATCAGTCGGTTGTACATGTCTTTTAAGTCACATAGTCCTGCAATGGTATGTAGTTCAGTCAAAAATTCGTCAATAGTTCTATTTCCTTGCTTACAAGTCAGTAGTGAGTGAGTCTTAGCCACTAAGTTTATTCTTGGTTTGCAGTAGTCATCAAACTGCGTCACAACTTTGTCATAGTCAGTTTTGTCATTGTTGTCAGTCCAGTTGAAAGAGTCGTATATTTGGTTGCCTCGGCGACCGATAGTTCTAAGTAGGTATGCAGTTTTCACTTTGCCTTCGGCTGTATCTTTCGATGTGGCCGTTAAAAAAAGTTCGAAGTCACGTTTAAAAATCTTCCATTCCTCAGGTAAATTCGGTCCATCTGCTAATGGTTTTGGCGCTAGTAATTGCTCCATGTTATTTCAGTGTAATATTAATAATAATTAGACTCGGGGCACCATGTTTTATGTTGATTTGTGATATTATTTCAGCTATCGTGAAAAGACAGAACGTGCTCGAGTTAGTTGATAAACGTAAGAGGCCGAAGCCGTGATTTATTACCACAATATATATACACGAAAATACTAAAACTATTACAATAAGTGATACAATTAATTATTAAGATTATGACAAAAAATAGTAAAATAATAAAATAACAAATTAGAAATAAATGTTTACATGAACACCGAACATCCTGTATGGGAATACTTATAGCTATGTGCTACGAGCCAACCAGAGGGACCGGAAGGCAAGCTTCCTGTCAAGTGACTGTTCGCGGGTTAGCCAGCAGAAACCATGTGTTGTTGAGAGCAGGGACTCGTAGTAGTAACATGTGTTTATAATTGATTGGTGTTACCGTAAAATGGGGTAACATTGGCCGTTTTGAGACTTATTTTGGGTGTCATATGAAAGGATTACAATATTCTTTAAAATTTTTGGATGCTAAATGAAGCTTATCAACATATGCACTAAATGAAAGAACCATTTGCAGTTTGGGACTGCTAGATCTCCTGTGGTATTAAAAAAAGTAGGTGGCCAAAGTTACCCTATTTTCGGGGTAACTTTGGCCGGTGTCGTTATTCTCCATGTAGCTAAAGTTAGCAGCACTTGGAGCTTTTTTAGCCAGTTAGAAATTAAAGAACAACATTATTCAACTTCATTACTACAAAAAAAAATTATTTTAGACAAAATGTAAGCTATAATAGTGTAATTATTGCATTGAAACCACAGCTATTCGAGGTACATTGTTAATAAGTGTAAAAACTTTTGTATATGTATAAAAAATCATGTATTTTGCTGGCAACATTGAATAAATCACTGTACAACTTCAAATTCCATTGAATTTAATCTTAAATTCAAGTATGCCCTTTCAAACTATAGGCTGTGGCAGTTGCCTGTAGATTTTTTAAATAATGCATAATGTCTTCAGAATTAACTGTTGCCCATTCCGGTGCTATGTTTTGGCACAACCTGTGAGACAAGCTATCTTTATGTCTTGACATAAAACTGAGACTCCAGAGATCTTGAGGGTAGTTGCTTTTGAAATGTTGCACTCTTCTCTCACATTTGTCAAAATAGGTCTTGACTATTATTCGAGAGTCTGTTTTATCTAATGGAAAGCCCCATTGAGCCAGCTTTGTAGTAGGTATGGTCAACAATGGCTACCTCCTCTACTTGTGATAACACAGTTTGGTGTCCAGGCTTCAGCTTGTGTCTTCATGCGGCTCTGTTTTGTAGTGTTCCTTTGGTAATATCATATTTCTAGCCACTTCTTGTCAAGACTTTCCAGCTGCCAATTCTTGTGAATAAAGCAAAACCAATGATCTCCTCAGATATACCATTTCTTGGAGATGTTACTTTTCTTTAATATTTTCTGAGTATAATTGTCTTGAAAAATACATTTTACAATGCATGGTCAAATTCTTATATAAAAAAAAACATTAAACACAAAATTGCTGTCTGGGAACAAAAATGCATAATTCCCCATGTAATTATTTCATATTTCGAACTCTAAGTTGTTTCAAATATATAACTAAAGCATTGGGTATAGGTAAATCAAATGATTGTGCCTTTAGAGAGTAATGTACTATGTGTCTGAAGTAACAGAAAATTCGCAGCGCTGCCAGAAACCTACTTTGGAGTACCATTTAGTCATGGCCAAAGTTACCCCAAATTCGTCAAAAATTGTACACAGTGAATTCAAGACACATATTTTAATTTTGGATTTCAATTTATTTACCTAAATTACAAATATCCTGGTTAAATACTTACCAAAGTTCTTTAATACAAAAAAGAAAATGAGTCCAGCTTTTCTAATGCCTTCAAATAGATTAAAGTTGGACAGCGCTGAAAATCTTGTTGTCAAACAGGAAATTGAAAATGGCTGACAGCAAGAAGCAGCAAATAAGTATATCAATTATTTTTCAGGAATAGGATGCACCAATCTACAGTCAGTGCATATATACAATTAAAATATCTTTAGACTCCATAGATTTAGCACCAGCTACATTTTAAACATTTTTCCCAAAGTGGCCAAAGTTACCCCAAGTGGCTAAAGTTACCCCATTTTACGGTATATAGTAATTTGATGCGTTGTTATAATCATGTTTATCGAGTTAAATAAAGGTTATCGTACGCAAGCCAGACTAGTAATTGCTAGTTAAATTGACATTAAATACGCAGGCAATCCACGCTTGATAATTGTGCTAAAACTCACAACAATAGTAAAGCTTTAATTTTATATAGGCTACACAGTTAAGATAATGTTGATAACTTAACAAAATATTTTTTAAATTTGCCAGAGTGAACAAAATGATTATGACATTTAAGGAAACATTTAGGAAACATTATGCATGGTTAGTAGATAAGTACAACTGTAATTAGAACCATAAAGCTATCAATAAATTACAATAAATCGAATTTAATTTTTCTTTTAAATATACAATTTTGTTCTCTATACAAATTATATAGGTAAATATTCTGAAACCTATATAAATTTAGGCAATAACATATTACATTGTAATGACATTAGCAGATCAGACTACAGCATGCTTTGAAGTATATACACTGATTATACACTAAACTCACATTATAACAGCTAGAATTTGATACTTTATAGCTAGCAAACCAAAAGATGCAGAATTAAGCTAGCTTTGGAATTAATAAAAAGTATTTATTTTTATTATCTATCAACATTGAGGCTATAATATACCTGTACATATACATAGTCAATAATTTTATAGTTAGCAGCTCAATTTTCATGCACTGTAAATTCAATGAACGCATTTTCAATACCTTAAATTTTAATTTATAAATGTGCCAATGAAACACTAAAACCATCAACCGTTGTTTAATTATTTTGATAATTAGTTTATTAAGTATAAATCATTAAAGTATGATAACAAAGATATTGCACGCATTGCACATTTAATATAGTACTGAAGATTAAAAAAATATCAAAAGGTTTAAAAGAAATCCTCTGAATAACTATAATATTGTTAGAAATATTGGCTATAATTGATACAAAATATATAAGCAATGACATTTGACAGAAAGTTTTCTTATATATAATTGATACTTATTTCAACATTGTTTTTATTCTAGTTAATGCAATGGCTAGTAGAAGTACACCCCCCCCCCCCCCCAGTACCCCCTGCTAAACTTGACTCAATAGATTATGGTCAGGAACGGCAAATCCGAGTCATGCCGCATCTCCATGCGGTGCCATGCCAGTGACCACGGGCGACACTGCCAGAATCTTGTGTCGTCCAATCAGGATCCACTCCATGTATATAGGTAACGCCTTCCGGCGCGCACAGCTAATCTCGGACAGTGCTAGTGTGGTGGCTCGTGGAGCTACCAGCAGCACGATACGCAGAGTCGCGTAATTAACCCGGAACAATGACAGCCAATTAGCGGCTTTGATAGTTATTAGCAGTAGTAGTTTTCCCGCTGTTAGTTAGTCGAAGTTAGAGTGTTGAATAGTCTAGATGTGTGAATTATTAAATGTATTTGTATCGTTTTTGTAATGTGTTCTTGTGTTTAAAATATATACTCGTTCACTCGACTTATCCTGGTGGAGTTCTCTAGCAAGTAATTAGACTCTCTGGATTACATATCGACCCTAATTCTGAAAATCATAACAGTGGTGGCAGCAGTGGGATAGTGCACATCCAAGATGGAGACTGAAAATGCTGGAATGCAACCACCGGCAGTAGAAGGTGAGCGCAGAGACAATGCTGTAGAGACAATGCCTGTCAACCATGTAGTAGAAGAGCGAAGGGTTCTGCGGGAACTAACTGAAGACCGCTACCGGTTAAAGGCGCCCACCTTCACGGGTGAAGAAGAGGTGGAGCAATTCATCCAAGAGTTTAGCGACGTAATGGACGTCGCCCAGTGGCCCCCTAGGGTGGCCCTGCTGAAGCTTAGAATGGCATTGATGGACAAAGCCAAGCCTTATGGGCTGGGCGTAGACATCGATAAAATCTTTGCTTCTCTGCGGGCCCGCTTCAGCCGCTCTGCTACAGATGCCCGGGCCCGACTACAAAGGTTGCGGCGTGATCTCCGCACCCCGCTACGGGAACATGCCGCCGCGGTCATGAAGCTGGCACAGATCGCGTACAGCGACGTGCCCCCAGCCAACCGCGAGAGGTATACCCTGGACGCCTTCATAGCATCTGTCGACGATCTGGGTCTCCACCACCAGTTTCTAGCTAGGGGAGTCACCACCGTTGAAGATGCTCTGACAGAGGGGGAAGCTTACCTCTTAGCCAATCAGATGCATAAAAGTCGCGGGAACTCCCGTCAAGTGGAGGTAGACCGCCCGGACACGGCAGCGGGACGAGAGGAGGAAACCTCCGCGACGGCTGCCGTGGCTCAGTTAGCGACAGCATGGAAAGTCACTCAACTGACTGACATGCTGGCCAAACTGATAGCAACACTGACACCCCAAATCCCAGTAGGTACCGCCGCTGAGCCCGTACGGCCACCGGCGCCGCCACGGGGGGAAACGGTCAGTTTTTGCTGGGAATGCGGAAATCAAGGACATTTCCGCAGGTACTGTCCCTTCCTAACTCCGGGGTTAAACTACCGCGACCCGCAGATGTTCCCACCTCTTGCGAGCCGACGATGAAACCTCCAGGGAAGAAGAAACGCAGGTCACCCAGACGGGTGCCGCGTGCTGGTAACCAAAAGTGGCAACAGCCGCGACGGACCAGCAAGGGGCTCCGCCCCGCCGCTACCTTCTCCATGCCCCTCCACAATCGATTCGACGGGCTACCAGCCCAAGAATCTGGATGGGAGCCAGCAAAGGTAGCCGGAAATCTAGCCTCGGCACCTCCGAGGCCCACTTACCACCATCCCAAGTGTCACAAAACTGTTGGTAGCAGTGTGACGAGTTCGAAAAGTCTGGTAGTCAGAAGTGTATAGACAAGTAGCATACAGCTTGCTACACAGGATAGTTAAGGGCAACCTTTTAGCTGCAACTGCCTTGCTGAGGTTTGCATTGTAATCATATAAGAATTCAGTACCAGTAAAATAAAATCTCACCTAATTGTGCTAGAGTCAAAATTCAAAAACTATGTTGTAGATCTTCTTTTTCCCCAGTGTAAGTTTTTTGGAAATTTCAATTTTCATTTTTTTTGCAAAGTTATAGACAAAAAACTGCCCAATTTTGGCCAATTTTGCCAGAAAAGCTGACTATTCAGTACCAGTAAAATATCTCAGCAGCAAAACATAATATCTGAATAAAAATTGCATTGCTGGAATCCTAAGATATTTCTCCAGTGCAACTTTTTTTCTTTTTCCAATAACTCTGCTAGATTGCTCACAAATTGGTGATTTATACACTGAAAATGTCATATTTTTTCATAAGAAACTAGCAGCGCGCAGTGCTTCACGCTTCAATGAGCACGTAGGGATGAGAAGATATTGGCGCGTACATAATAATTACAGGCTTGCTAGCTGGCAGGCTATAATGAATAGCTTGCTTGGTGCTGTGTTTATGTAGCACCAATAATGGAATGTTGATAGATGACGCAGCCCTAATGAAGGTTGCTGCTTATTGGTTGTAGTTTAATCTTAGGCTAAACAATTGCAAGTAGGCAACACGCATGCCACCCGCAGAGCAATGTTATTCAAGAACCTGAACTACATTTTGAGAGAAATTTATGATATTCTTGCTGAGGATGCCCTTAACTATCCTGTGTAATCCAGTTGAGAGTATATAGAGTTGTGAATATGAGTAGACTTTATTTCTCTAGTAAGATATGCACAGATGAATTTATAAAAATGAACTGATTTGTAAACGCAACTGCCTCAGTATTTATAGTAAACAAAACACTCTAGAACATTCTCAAGCATTCCAGTATAGAAGATTCTAGTAGAAAACATTCCCCACATGCCAATACTATTTATAGAAAATCAAAACAAAACAAAACATTGGAATTTCCATGGTTATTTCGCAATTATTGCGCAACACCTTGTTAACATTGCTGGGCAGTAGTTAACATGACTAATGAAAACAATAACAATGAACAATGACCCATCTCTTTGATCAGTCTAGAATATTTATGAACATTCGTGTATAATCATTAGGAAAAACCCGGTAAGTCTATAGGTATATGTCCACTCAGAATTTGTGACAACCCCCCATTCTAAGAGAAATTATTTTGATAATTTCTCCTTACTACTTAAAATTCTGAGTCAATTCGGCTTAGATAATCGGCTCCAACATTGTCCTTTCCTTTGATTGACTCCACCTTGATTCTGAAGTTCTGTAAATACATAGCCCATCTCATCACTCTGCTGTTTCTTACTGTACAGGTCCAACACATCATCTTGGCATTCTTCTCTTTCCTTATCGTGATCAATAATTCTATCACCAGCAGCATCTAGAGTCATCACAGCTCCAACAGTCATAGGGTCGGTAGGTGTCTCCCGCTCAAAATATTTCTTCAGCATGTTGGCATGGTATGTTCTCCTCTTGCTTCTAATGTTGATAATGTAGTCATTCAGTCTGACTTTCTCCTCAATATTGAATGGTCCTTGCCAATGCATCAGCAATTTATTTCCATCCGTAGGTAGAAGAATGAGCACTTTGTCACCAGATTTGAAGTCTCTCTGCTTAGCTTTCTTGTCAAAATAGTGTTTGTATCTTTTTTGACTGTCTTTTAACGAAGCTAGTGCCATTTCCATCATGTCATCTAAACGCTCTCTCAATTCAAAAACATGTTGATAGCAGGTCTTGACTTCATCGGCAGTGTCTTCTTTTGTCCAAAGTTGTCGCAGGATGTACATTGGTCCACGCACAGTTCTTCCATAGAGTAACTCGAATGGGGCGAAGCCTGTTGATTCCTGTGGGACTTCTCTATATGCAAATAGAGCCGCATTGATGAACCGATGCCACTGTCTTGGCTCTTTAGCACACAACTTTTTTAATATACTCTTGAGGGTTCCGTTGAACTTTTCCACAAGTCCATTGGCCATTGCATGGTATGGTGAGGTAGAAAGTTGCCGCATGTCAAGTAATCTGGTAAACTCTTTCATGTAGTCCGAGATGAATTGAGTTCCTTGATCGCTTATCACCTCCTCTGGTATCCCAACACGACTGTATATGTCAAGCAGCGCTTCAGCTACAGTAGCTGAGTCAATGTTCTTCAATGGTGTAGCTTCAGGATATCTTGTAGCATAGTCAACTAAAGTTAGGATGTAGCGGTGTCCTTTCTCACTTGGAGGGTTAATTGGTCCGATTAGGTCTACTGCACATCTCTTGAATGGGGTGTCAATTAGCGGAGTTTCCTGTACTGGAACTTTCATGACTGAGCCTTTTTTCACCGTCTTCTGGCAAATGTCACATGACCGACAGAAACGTACGACATCTCCGTTTAGTCCTGGCCAGAAGAAGTTGGAAAGCACTCTATCAGTGGTTTTCTTTACTCCTAGGTGTCCGCTCATTATGCAGTCATGAGCTTTCTGTAAAACTTCGTTCCTCAGTGAACTGGGTACCATGAGTTGTTTAACAGGTTTTACACTGGCAGACTTCGAGTCGGTGTACTCACGGTACAGAATCTTATTCCTCACCACAAACCTAGTGGTGCATCCCTTTTTCTCCTTCACTTCTTTTGCATCGAAGAAACGCTCCAATGTGGGGTCGTCCCTCTGCAGTCTGGCTATCTCATCTTTCCCTATACTTAATGGGTTAGCATTTGAATCAATCATCAGTGGTTTGTCTCCTGACTTCTCCTTGACAGCTTGAGCTCTTGTGGTTACGGCGCAGTCCTTCCAGTTTTCCAGCGGTTGGTCAGCTGATCTCGCTCCATCCACATTCCCAATAAGCAGGTCACAAATCGTCTTGTCCATTACTGCAGCTTTGACGACACCATTGTAAAATGGTGAGCGCACTGAAATAAGTGCCCACTGAGCCTCCCTAACACTTGCATCAGCCATTTTCAGATAAACTGATTCTCCAGTTAAGTGTTGAGGTTGCACATACTTTGCATTGACTACAATGCAACCGCAGCCGGTGTCGCGCATTACAGTAGCTCGTTGGCCATTAACTTCCGCATCAAATATCGCTGTGCCCCCATCTTTGAATTTAGGTCCATTCTTGCAGACAGCAGCGTTGACAAACTTTTTACCATTAACTGTGATTTCCGTAGGTCCTTCCACTTTAGATGAAATTCCTGGATCTGTGACCACAGTCTTATTCTGAGTAGTCGCTATTGCAGCAGCAGCATGCACTGACCTCCCACCATACTTTCTGCAGTCTGAAGTATTGTGGTTGTTCATCTTGCAATGTGAACAGTACTTCTTCCCTTGCCGTGGGCAGTTACGAGCAATGTGTGACTTATCTTTGCAGATGAAGCATGCACCATCGCTTTTACTTCCTTGTTCAGCATGCATGCTATCAGCAGGTGTGTTTTCCATCCTTTTTGTATTAGTTTTCTTTGTCTTTGCTAGTTTCCTTCCACGGGCGTGCAAAAACAGTGACGCTGCATCACACATATCCTCACTGCTGTTGTAGGAACTTTGCTTTAAATGCACAGCTAGGTCGTCTGGGCATGATGATATAAATTGTTCAGTCGCCACTAGTTTGGCTATGTCCATGCCCCCTGAAAGCTCCACCCACTTGTGCACATAAGTTTCTATCCTAGTGAACAGTTGGGCAGGAGTTTCATCCTCGTAAGCTTCTGCTTCTCTGAGCTTTTTTCTGTAGCCCGCTTGAGTCAAGTTAAAGCGCTCCAATAAGGCTTCTTTGACTTTTTTATAATCTCTACGATCGGTAGGTGACAACCGGATGTAAGCTTCTGTTGCTGTACCCCTTAGGTACTGACTGAGATGGTAGGGCCAATCTCCCTTGTCCCAGTTACATCCTTCGGCAACCCACTCGAACCGCTCTAAATAGCTATCCATTTCATCCACCTTCTCATCAAAGAATGGTATTTTTGGTTTTGGTTTGTTAGTTATTTCTAACCTGGTGCTCTCATGTCTTGAGTGCTCCAAACTTGTGTCAGCTTTCAGCTTTTCCATATCTAATTCATGTTGTTGTTTTCTCTCTTCTGCCTCCTGGTCAGCTTTAACCTTGAGTGCCATTGCCTCCTGATCAGCTTTAACCTTGAATGCCGTTGCCTCCTGATCAGCTTTTATCTTCATCTCCATTAGGGCTTTCTCATTTTCTTGCCTCATCTTTTCTGCCTCACGCTCTAATCTACGCTCCTCTCGGTCCTTTTCTTTTTCCTCTCGGTCCTTTTCTTTTTCTTCTTGTGCAGCAACAATGGGTAGGTTCTTTTCAACAAAAGCTATGAGCTTGTCCTCCACCAATCCAAGATCTTTACCCATTTGTGTCACTCTCTCCAACAACGCCATAATGTCTCAACAACTGTTAATTAATCCTGTGTATACTCACGTTGTAACTAATAACTTCCCTGTGTGCGACTGAGACTTCCCGGAGCAGCCCCCAATTGTCACAAAACTGTTGGTAGCAGTGTGACGAGTTCGAAAAGTCTGGTAGTCAGAAGTGTATAGACAAGTAGCATACAGCTTGCTAATCCAGTTGAGAGTATATAGAGTTGTGAATATGAGTAGACTTTATTTCTCTAGTAAGATATGCACAGATGAATTTATAAAAATGAACTGATTTGTAAACGCAACTGCCTCAGTATTTATAGTAAACAAAACACTCTAGAACATTCTCAAGCATTCCAGTATAGAAGATTCTAGTAGAAAACATTCCCCACATGCCAATACTATTTATAGAAAATCAAAACAAAACAAAACATTGGAATTTCCATGGTTATTTCGCAATTATTGCGCAACACCTTGTTTACATTGCTGGGCAGTAGTTAACATGACTAATGAAAACAATAACAATGAACAATGACCCATCTCTTTGATCAGTCTAGAATATTTATGAACATTCGTGTATAATCATTAGGAAAAACCCGGTAAGTCTATAGGTATATGTCCACTCAGAATATGTGACACCAAGAGACCTCCTTCGCGACCCAAACAAGGGAGGTACTCTCTGCGAGAGTAAGGCCTGAAGAGGGAGTTCAGGTGCAGCCCCATGGGAACAGCTATTTCTTGCCCGGTAAATTGGAAGGCAAAGCTGTTACTTTTCTCATTGATTCGGGCTGTACCACGAACCTCCTAAGCCGCCAACTCTTCGACACCCTCAGCACTAGGGTCAGGGGCGAGATGGAACCATACGAGGGGGAGTATGGCACCCTAGCTGACGGGTCATGCCTTCCCTTCTATGGTATAATTGAGCTGACGGGACGAGTCCGTGATCAAACGATCCAAGAGACGTTTATCGTCAGTCAGCTCAAGGAGGACGCCATCCTCGGGATGCCATTTCTAAAACGGCACGGATGTCACATCGATTTTAGTAAATCTGCGATGGTGATGTCCAGGCGGGAACTCGCCTGCGTCGACAAGTTCGGCCGCCCTTTAGTGGGAGGTGTGCAGGTGGTACGCAACCGTACCATACCAGGCCGCTCCCGGGCTACCATTCACTGCAGTGTGAACAATAGCCGGATCTCTGGACTCGGGGTAGTCGAAGGCGCGCACGAAAGGATCCAACTTGCCAGCAGTCTGAATCAGCTGACTGAGCAAGGGGAGATCTTAGTGCAGTGCGTCAACCCCTTTACCGAGTCTGTCAAGATTCCGGCTGGGTCTATGCTGGGCCGTTTTCACTCCGTTCAGGAGGAGGACGTGGGCCCGTCGCTGGGTGATGCGACGGAGGCATCCCCTCGGTGCCCTACTCCAGGGCGACGGACAGTCCCAGCACATCTCCGAGAGTCATATGAAACAGCCTGTAGCGGCTGCGCGAGTAACAAGAAATGCCAAGCTGTGGCGAAGTTGCTACGCGACTACGGTGATGTGTTCAGCAGCGGAGATCATGACGTGGGACTGACTGGAGTTGTCAGACACGAAATACCGCTGACTGCAGGGACGGTCCCTATTCGGCAACCCACACGCAGGCTGGGGCCGGAAAAAGAAAAGGAGGTTAGCCGACAAGTACGGGATCTTCTGGACCGCGGCCTCATAGAGCCCGCCCATTGTGCGTGGAGCTCGCCGGTCGTACTGGTCCGGAAGAAAGACGGCAGTTGGCGGTTCTGTGTGGATTACCGCAAACTCAATAGCGTAACCATACAGGACGCCTACTCTCTACCTCGTATTGATGAGTCATTGGATGCCTTAGCCGGCAGCAGGTACTTCAGTACGTTAGACTTGCTGAGTGGGTACTGGCAAGTTCCTCTGAGTCCCGACGCCCAGGAGAAAGCGGCGTTTATCACACGGGACGGGTTGTGGAAGTGGAAGGTGTTGCCTTTCGGGTTAACCTCCGCCCCAGCCACCTTCCAGAGGCTGATGGAGCAAGTCCTCAGCGGGCTCCATTGGAAAACACTGCTGATCTACCTCGATGATGTCATCGTGATCTCTCCAGACTTCGAGACGCATGTCAGTCGTCTGCAGGAGGTCTTCGAGAGACTCCGAGGTGCCGGTCTCAAGCTGAAACCTTCCAAGTTCGCTCTATTGCAGCCGGAGGTCAAGTACCTGGGGCACGTTGTCGGTCGAAACGGCGTGGCAACGGATCCCGAAAAGGTACGGGCGATAGAAGACTGGGTCACCCCCAAGACTTGACCGGACTTCGGGCTTTCTCGGGGCTGGTAGGGTATTACAGGCAATACATACCAGACTTTGCGGGCATAGCACAGCTGTTAAACCGGCTCACCGCAAAGGGAGTGACGTGGCAGTGGCCCCCAGTCGAACAAGGAGCGTTCGACCGCCTCAAGGGTTGCTTACTAACGGCGCCCATCTTGGCCTACCCAGACCCCACTGTAGAGTACATCCTCGACACTGACGCCAGTGACCAAAATGTTGGCACTGTGCTGTCTCAAGTGCAGGAAGGCCGAGAGGTAGTAGTAGCCTACTACAGCAAGTCTCTCTCACCCACTGAACGAAGTTACTGCACTACCCGCAAGGAGCTGCTGGCAGTAATCAAGTCAGTGAAGCACTTCAAACCATACTTATACGGCAGGAAGTTCCGGCTGCGTACGGATCATGCCTCGCTGATCTGGTTGTGCAAGAAAGCAGAGCCCTCTAGTCAGGTCACCCGGTGGCTCGAAATCCTAGCTGAGTTCTCGTACCGGATCGAACATCGACCGGGCAAGAGACACAGCAATGCGGATGGGTTGAGCCGCCGACCTGATGGGGGCTGCAAACAGTGTCTCAACATCGAGAGGAGGGACGGAGGTCCCCCGCGATGGGAGTTGGAGACATTGGCTCACCACGGAGCACCGTTTGACTGGGACCAGGGTCATCTCAGGCAGGAAGTTGACGAGTCCCCGGAGTTTGTACAAAATCTCCGCGCCAATCCTGTACGGGCCGATTATGTCCAGGAGCTAAAGAAGCTCCAAGAGGAGTTGCCTGGGGTAGTGGCAGACATATATCGGGCCAAAACGGACGGGCGACGACCCAGCGAGGAACGCATACGGCAGGGATGCGCCGAGTTCCGGCTACTCTGCCAGCGTTGGGACTCGCTGAGGATCGGGCAGGATGGTCTATTGACCATTTCTCTAGCTGCCAACGGCAGACACCCGGAGAGGAAGAGGGTGGTCTGCCCCAGTGCCATACGCCGTGAGTTAATCTGGGACACTCACAAACAGGCCCATGCAGGGGTCAAGAGAGTGATCTCCAAATTGCAACTCCCGTGGTATTGGCCCCAAAATGGGGCGGGATGTCCGGCTCAGAGCAAAGCAGTGCAAAATCTGCCAGGCCAGCAAGCATGGCTGTCTCCCTGGTGAAGCGGGACGGCGGAGGCTATATGCTGGCAGGCCGTGGCAAGTGGTAGCTGTTGACCTGGTCGGACCGATGCCCCTGACCCCCAGAGGCAATAGTTGGATCTTAGTACTGACCGACCACTTTACTAGGTGGGCAGATGCTCTGGCTATCCCAGATGCGTCAGCCCCAACAGTGGCCAGGACGCTAGACCAACATGTATTCTGTTATTTCGGGCTCCCCGAACAGATACACTCTGATCAAGGCGCTCAGTTCCAGTCTCAACTGATGAGCGACCTTTGCCGCCTCTGGGGAGTGAATCAGAGCAGGACCACCCCTTACCACCCCCAAGGTAACGGGATGGTGGAGCGCAACAACCGAATGCTAGGTGATGCGCTCCGGAGTCTTCTCCTCGGACGCAGCCAAGAGGAATGGGATACGGTATTGCCGCAAGTCATGCGTGCATACCGTAGCACCCCACACACCAGTACTGGTGAGACCCCAAACCTCTTGATGCTCGGGAGAGAGACCCGGGTTCCTGACCATCTCAACCACCACGTTCCAGAGCTAAACAACTCGATTCACGAGTATGCCAGTGAACTAGTGGAACGGATGAAGGCCGCACACGATATACTGCGCGAACAGCAGTGGAAGGTGCGACACGAAGAATCCGAGGAACCACCCCTCTACCAAACGGGAGATAAGGTGTGGATGGTCAATTACCGTAGGCGTCGCGGACAGGCGGCTAAGTTACAGCCTAAGTTCGTGGGACCCTACGTGGTCGTCGAGGCTATGGCCAACCATACGTACAAGATTGAGCGCTCAGGACAGGTGTCTATCCAGAATGAGTCTCGCTTGAAGCCGTATTGGGCTAGCCCCGACGCAGTGGGAGAAGCCCCCCCGTTGTTGGAGCCCAGGAGGCAGACAACAACGCGCGGGCGACGGCGGCAGGGACCTGAATATGAAGTGGTCATACCGCGGGAGAAAGAATTGGTGAGAGAAGAGCGACCGCTTTTACCAACAGAAGCGTGTCCGCCACCGCCAAGTCTGATTCCACCACTTCCAGAAACCGAGCCGGTTCCGGAAGTGCAAACCCCCACGGAGGGAGGGGCTCCATCCGGAGAACAAGAAGAAGTGACCACTAACGGTGAAGTAGAGACGCCACCAGAGGCCCCTACTATTACACCGACGAGTGCGTCACCTCCCCTGGAGCGGGGACAACGTACGAGGCAACCCCCGCATATTTGAAGGACTTCGTATGTGACTGCATTAAAAGCGGCGCGTATGAAAGTCTAGGGGAAAACCGTACGGGAAAAGTATCGAGCAAATGTGGGAGTTGTCAACACCACGGAAATATCAACTTTTGTATCGGCGGAAGTAGAAACAAAATTCATCCGCCGAGTGCACAAAGTCTAATTCACGCACCCCAACCACGTTGCTTGATCTTTTCATACGCTGATGCAGTCAAGAGTAGACGTGTTCCTAATCAGTAGTCCAAACCATTTCACAAATTCAGTATGTCTTACGACAACAGATCGTGGGGTGAGTTAACTATATCTTGATATGGAAACTAGATTGCATCACTCAGCTCCGACTCACTGAGTCAAATGAGCTGGAGATAGGCTAGTGAACTACCGTGGTAAGAACTCAGTTGACTTAGAGATTGTATAATCTCATTGCAATACGTGTTCTATCTGACTATTCACTACCATACATCTCTACGAGGTAACTGAACGAGAAGTTGCCAGGCTGTCCAAAGCTGACAACACTGCAGTGTATTATACTAACACTGTTGAAACTCTTTCAGGTTACACTCGACCCGTTACAACCAGGGTACGGGATAGAGCACTTCCCGCTCCGCATCCTGAGGAGTATACCAATGGTGACCGGCTCGAGCCGCTGCGCCGCCGTTGGCGGTGGGTGTCGCCGGAAACAGAGGAACAGATAGAAACAGCCTGGGGACCCAAAGGAAGGACGCGGTGCCAGATTTGTGACGAGGAGTGTGCCTCTCACCGCTCCTTGAAGCTGCATGTCAACGCCCATCTATTGCTCACGTTCTGCCCCTGTGGATATAATGACGTCTACCCTACCCCGTTACCAGACATCGGGCGACGGGCTGTTTTTCCGGAGAAAATTACGTGGTGGATGCCAAACTCTATCCAGAATTCTTAACTCTGATACGACCTCTAGTGAAGAAGGCGATGTTGTTGGCCGTTCTGACCTCAGGTTTCCAGCGCGTACTAGACTACGCCAGGCAACAATCTCCATTGGTATCCGACCGCCCTCAGACTGTGTACACCCCCGAAGAGTTTTCCTATCCCGAAGAAAGAGAGGTCTCCCCTACCCCGACGAAAAGACGGACCCGGTCTCCAAGTCCCCCTCTTCGTCGCAGACGGACACCGTCCCCAGACCCTACTCGCTTGGCCACAGTGGAGGAACGCCTCCTCCGACTGCAAGCTGAGTTTACCTAGTTAGCACCGGATCTGCTTAATACCACAACGGGACTCTTTCAGCTAAAAGGCTCGGTGGGCCGGATTAAAAGGAAGTTACGTACATGCCAGGCCAAACATCGGCGTGCCCAACACTGACTCTGGTTCTGTTGCCCGGAATGATCCACAAGCCTCGTCCTCTTGGGAGACCCAAGACTATCGTGTAAATGCTTGACTGCTCAACAGCTCGATTCCTTGTCCAATACTACAACTAGCCGGTATTCCTTCTCTATAGCTGGCCAATTGTACGTAACCTGCTGTTATAATGACTCTGCCTGTTATTGTATATCTTTATATGTATTATGTCTTTTCTTTGGTCTACTGATGTACGTGGGTAATGACGAAATATATTTTTTATATCAGAAAGAGGGCTTTCTGCTGGTGGGGGCGGTGTGGTGGCTTGTGGAGCTACCAGCAGCACGATACGCAGGGTCGCGTAATTGACCCGGAACAATGACAGCCAATTAGCGGCTTTGATAGTTATTAGCAGTAGAAGTTTTCCCGCTGTTAGTTAGTCGAAGTTAGAGTGTTGAATAGTCTAGATGTGTGAATTATTAAATATATTTGTATCGTTTTTGTAATGTGTTATTGTGTTTAAAATATATACTCGTTCACTCGACTTATCCTGGTGAAGTTCTCTAGCAAGTAATTAGACTCTCTGGATTGCATATCGACCCTAATTCTGAAAATCATAACACTAGTAGCTACTAAGTTAACCATAATATGTAATTACTCTGACTATTGTTATATTTTTCTCTTTTATTGTATACTGATTTTATTGTGCGTAATTAATTCAATACAGTTCTCTCGTTCCATGATCAACTTGTTCGGTTCTTCACATAACCTCCCAGTGGATATGCAGTAATTACCAGCACACAATAACACCCCATCTAGTAGTGCACAAAACTACAAAATTATTACCAAGTTGTAGCATAATTTTAAATACATGTAAAGCCATTATTATCAACTCACACTTGCATACACAAAATAGGATCTATAGAGTAATGTTTGGTTTAAAGTGTACTAATTATTGAATTTTATTTGTAGAGAATTCAACAATACACATGCACATTATAATATATATAGAGCACACACGCTTCTGAATTTATATGCACCAGACAAAATCAGCCTGTGTTCTATTTTATAATGGTGTTTTGCTAATCAAGTTTAAGTTGCATAGAAAATATATTGCATTGAATTTTAACATATTTGAAATGTATGCCTCATGTTTCTTATAAAGAATAAACAAGTTTAAATATATTTTTTCAAAAACATATTAAATTGTTATGCTAATTGAAATTTTGAAACAGCTCAGCTGCTCTGACCTCTGAAACATTAAGTATAGTGAGTATATAATTACCTGAGAGTTACTCGAAGTATGTAGGCATGACATTGAAGTATCGAAAGAACAATAAACTTAAAGTGGGGTCTGGCCGGCCAGGGGAAATACAAGGACCAAAAGTATAGTACTGATTTATAATTATTTTATCACAAAGTCTATCGGCGTGTTTATCTACTGTAGGCTGACATCTTTCATCTCGTAGTCTCTCGTTCGTCCTTGACCCAATATGTATTTTAATAAACAAATGCACATGACATTATAACGTAGCATCTCGCTAGTCCGTAATTAGTGATAAACAAAAGACACATAATAATATAACAACCTCTATTATCTGTAATTGAAGACATGTAGCTACAGATCAAAAACTGCATGGTGCAGCAAATATACTAAAGCCTGTGCAAAATTTGTCAGATGCACTGTTGCATCACTAGTTAATTTTACTGGTTTCAAAAGTTTAGAGTACAGTTTTTCACTGGCAATAGAGAAGACAACTTTCTCAGTGCATTGCAATACTTGTTTTTGTTTCGAATTTAATTAGGTTTTATTGTATACTTCTACATTTGAAATTTTTAAATCATTTGAATTAAAAAAAAAATTGTATGAAAATTATTGGAAGCTACTTTCCTGCCAAACAGAATTTTAAAGGCCTCAAATAAAACAATCGTTTCCTCGCGACCAAACCCCTTCCACTTTAGTTATCAAGGGGTGTTCTTTTTACTAAAATGGGTGTTACAAGAATTTTTGATCTGTATTTTGCTATGTGAAAAAATCTAATTTTGCAATTATCATCATTAATTAGACTTTGAATTTTGCACAAACTCAGCTAATTGAAATGCATGTACCTGCTAAGTAAAGATTAAAAAATGAAAATCATGAAGCACAATATCGGGGTCAATAACTAGGGGGTGTCGCGATGAGAAGTCAATACATTGATTAAAATTTAAGTTTATTGCCAATTTCAGAAGTTATATGAATATAATGATAATGACAGCATTACTGTTGGTGAACTCAACTAAATAAAAAGCATTAAACTCTAAGTAATACTAATACTAATAGTAATAGTAATGAATGTAGTAATACTGCATTACTTAAAAGTTAAAAGGCAAGACTAAGTTTAGACCAACAGTCTCACTTGATACAGTCACAGTGACTGTCAGTGTTCGTTGGTGTTACATCTTCATCTTGATCTACAGCAACTGATTTAGTGACAAGTAAGTGTAACACTAACTGTTAGTTAAACCATTTAGTTGTATAATTACTCTTACTCTTAGTCTCACTCAAACTACAACCAAATCAAAATGAAAATTAAAAAAAATAGTTATGATTACTCTTAGGCTCATGATTGTCATTCTCATTATGATTATTGAATATTTACTTTTATCATGCTGGACATTATCATCATAACATCATCATCAGCAATCATTTAATTTTAAATTCATCTTGATAATTATCTTTATGATTAATTTTAAATTTAACTTGACATACAAAATATATATTGTTGTAGTTTTGCGGGTTATGAGAAGAGACTAAGTAGTCTGCATGCCAATTATTATGATGAAATAAAGAGTCTTGTTAAACTGTAATTAATAGTATTTATTGCTTCCTTCATCGGGCAGCTCCTGTGCAGTACTGACTTTAGATTCGAAAAACTCGCACTTATATATGGTGGAATTCCCGCCACTAATGGGGGTCCGAAACTCGTACGAAGCTCGGAGTTCCGCCGACCGACATCGGAGGGAATCCTGTCCGATCTCGGACAGGCCCCCCTCCGACCTCGTGTCTTCGGCCTCCGACTTCGCACGAGTTTCGGCTCACATATAATTATTATTAAAAGAAAAACAAGTGGCGAGGGAACATAACTCTAGTTATCACAATGCAGGAGAAGAATATAATATAATTGAGCAAATCTATTACACTCACCCCTTATCGAAAAGTACCCCTTTCCGATATATATATAAAAAAAACTATTATGTAGATATAGAAAAAAACAATATCTTGGGGTGGATGAAACTAGCTACAGATCATAAAAAAATATACAACCGGGAACAAGAGGATATAGTTTGAGCTGAGTAATTGTCGTTAGCTACACCTCAATTGCGGCGGCTATTTCTGCAGTCTTCCAGTTTGTCTAGACGGCGGCGGACAGTGTGTAGATCGTCATCTAGCCGGCGCACCTGGCGTCGGAGCCGGAGAACTTCAGCCTCATGGGGACATCGTGCCTGCTCTGGTGGAGCTGGAGTGGAAACTGGGGCTCTGGAGTTCTGGCGCCACCCCCTTTTGTGGCCGGCTATCTGCGGGGTCGTCTCTCCATTTCCGTCGACCCGAGCCAACACAACCCGGAGGGGTCGGGTGACAGCTGGCCGGGACGTTGGTGGTGCCTCCTCGTCCGTGGTTTCCTGCGTTGGGCGGCATGCCGGAAACCCCTGGGCGAGTGTCGCCCGCTTGTGGGGGTCACAGATGTGGGGGAGGATCAAATCCCGGAACTCGGGGAATGTTGCCTCGTCAACCACAAATATCTGACCCGTGTGGCAGCGGGCTATGCGCTGGTGTCTCAGCACGTAATCTCTCTGAAAAGAGAATTCGCCACACAGGCAGAAAACATTGGCGTAGTGTTGTGGCACATGCACCCGCAGTCGCCTGGTAGTAGTTAACTTCCTACTACATTGGCGACACTTGCGGTTGCCGGCCTCTCCACAGTCCCGTTCTATTTTGGCACGGGTCTCCTCCGTGGTCCAGTGGGGTCGCTCCGTCAAGATCTGGGGAAGAGCCAGCTGTTGGTACATGGGCTCATCTTTCATCTGAGAACCCTCACCGGACGGGGAACCGTCGACCGGAGGGGAGGTACTTGCCTCTGGCTGGGTGGTGGGTGCGGGCTCCGGCATCGGGGCCTCTGGTGGGTTGGTAGTAGCCGGGTCAGGAGTCACTGTGGCCGGGGAGTCGGTATGACTCGCCCCGACCTCCTCACATTCGATGGCTTCTGCAATAGAAAGTAGAGGCTTTGGTGACCTGGCCTTATAATTGCCGAAATTCGGCATCTCCTTGAAAGGTACTCTCTGACAAATGGGTAGGTCAGGTGATAGCCGAAGAGACACCCGTCCAATCTCCTGGTCTAGCAGGTAGTCATTGACTGGGGACTCTTCTGAATCGCCCTGACCTTTGTTGTCAAAGAACAACTCATTTTCCCACTGATGGTCGGGTGAAAATGAATCGAACGAGCTACTGTACTCCATGAAAGGAGGTTTTAGTATGCTAGAAATACCTGATCGTGTAGTGACTTGAGCTTGTTCAGTCGTAATAGGCTCCATATCTGCTAAGTTTTCTGATTTTAGTTCGAGAGAGCGTGCTTCTTCGTCTAGAGTTGAAGTGAAAATGGCCGAGTTTTGAATTTCAATTTTAAAACTCGTGGGATCGCCGGTCACGTGACCGGTCAAGTGGTCAGTTAAATTAGACAACTCCGGACGTCGGGCTACCCCCGAATTTTGGTCTTGAATTTCTTGAATAGTTAGTGTATTTATGTCCGGCCCGAGATGACAGTCCGAATTCGTATTCGGTCGGAGTGAATGATTCGAGGAGCGGGGTTCAGTCAGGCACCCAACATGATAGTCAGCCAAGTAACTCGGGGGTTTCTTGTCTCTCTTTCCTCTCCCCAGAGTGGGGTTGGTAGGGCTGTTTGGTTGACTTGGGACGTTCGGCGGAGGGGGTATGTCTTCTGGAACAGGTATTGGTGGCAAGGGTAGGCTCTCTGAGGTCTGTGTTGGTGGTGGTGGCGCCTCTGGTTGGCTGGTCCGGGTGGGTGAATCAGGGATATGTAGAGTAGGTGGCAGGTTTCGTGGCGGGGCGTCATAGGTGTCCCGGACTTCTCCAGGATCGCGAATAATTATTTCCCAGTCTCTGGGTTGGTTCCTCCTTCCACGGGAAATAGGCTGGCATGCCGGTTCCAGCAGTGGTGGTGCCTGCCCTGCAGCCTCTGGGCTTTCGTAGTAGGGTTTCAACTGTTGCTCGTTTTGGACAGATATTTGCCCTGAGCGCTCCACACGGTATGTATGGTTGGGTAAAACCTCTACCACGCAGTAAGGGCCTACGAACTTAGGCTGTAATTTAGCCGATTGTCCGCGCCGCCTCCGGTAACTGACCATCCACACCCAGTCCCCTTCCTGGTATAGTGGAGGCTCCTCGGAGTCTTCTGTCCGCACCGTCCACTGTTTCTCTCTCAAGGCGTCATGGGCTCTTCTCATGGTCTCTACCAACTTCCCCACATACTTGTGTACTGGAAATTCGGGGGTCAGAATATGGTGAGCAAGGTGTTCCGGCACCCTAGTTTCACGGCCCAACATCAACAGATTAGGTGTCTCTTTTGTACTGGAGTGAGGGGTACTTCGATATGCTCGCATTATCTGTGGTAGCATGATGTCCCACTCTTCTTGGCTCCTCCCCAACAAAAGACTCTGGAGGGCATCACCCAGCATCCGGTTATTTTTTTCTACCACTCCGTTTCCTTGAGGGTGATATGGGGTGGTCCGGCTCTGATTCACCCCCCATACTTGGCAAAGGTCCTTCAACAGTTGTGACTGAAATTGGGCGCCCTTGTCAGTGTGGATCTGCTCGGGTAGGCCGAAGTAGCAGAACACGTGTTGATCCAGGACCCGAGCTACTGTGGGTGCCGATGCATCGGGGATAGCCAGGGCGTCTGCCCACCTCGTAAAATGGTCTGTTAAGACCAAAATCCAGGAATTCCCCCTCTCCGTTGTGGGCATTGGTCCCACAAGGTCCACGGCTACGACCTGCCAGGGCCGGCCGGCGTATAGCCGGCGCCGACCCGTGGTTTCGGTGGGGCGCCCGTGTTTGCTGGCTTGGCAGACTTTACATTGCTGAATTCTCAGTCGCACATCCCTGGTCATTCCGGGCCAATACCAACGCATCTGCAGGCATCTGATGACCCGACTGACTCCAGCATGAGCCTGTCTGTGGGTATCCCAGATGATTTCTCGACGGAGAGCGCGCGGGCACACGACGCGGTCCTTCTCCTGTTGCCGGTTGTCTGCTGCGAGTGTCATTGTCAGGAGACCGTCTGAACAAATCTGGAGAGAATTCCAGCGGCGGCAGAAGAACTGGAACTCTGCGTCCCCTTGCCGTTGCTGTCCCTCCGAGGGCCGTCTGCCTTCTTTCTTGGCCTGGAAGATGTCAGCTACTGATCCAGGGAGTGTCTCTTGCAGTCGACACAGCTCTTTGACGTTCTGGTATAGCGTGGGGTTAGCACGAAGTGCTTGGACGTCGTCTGAGTGGGTTGCAGGCCGAAGATGGCCGTGCTCCCAACGATAGACGTTGCCGTCCCCCAACTGTGCCTCGACGTCAAGGCAAGCAGGTCCCCCATCACGTTTCTCGATGTGTAGGCATTGCTTGCAGTTCTCTACCGGTCGGCGACTCATGCCATGAGCGTTCCCGTGCTTCTTGCCGGCACGGTGCTCTATCCGGTAGGAGAACTCAGCAAGAATCTCTAGCCAACGAGCCATCTGGCTCGAGGGCTCTGCACGTTTACACAGCCATATCAGTGATGCATGGTCTGTTCGCAACCGGAACGTTCTCCCATACAGATATGGCCGAAAGTGCTTGACCGCCTTGACTACTGCTAGGAGTTCCTTCCTAGTGGTGCAGTAGTTCTTCTCGGCGGCCGCGAGAGTCTTGCTGTAGTAAGCCACGACTACCTCACTTCCACCCTGGACTTGAGACAGAACAGCTCCCACGCTGTGGTCGCTGGCGTCAGTGTCCAGGATGTATTCCTTGGCTGGATCAGGATACCCCAGAATCGGCGCCTCCGTTAGCCGTTATTTGAGGTGGTCGAATGCCTGCTGCTCCTCCTGTGTCCACTGCCACCGGACTCCCTTGGCGGTTAGCCGATTCAAAGGCTGAGCCACCCCTGCAAACCCGGGTACGTACTGCCTGTAGTACCCTACCAGGCCCAGGAATGCCCGCAATTCAGAGAGGTCCCGGGGGACGGCCCACTCCTTCACAGCCTGTACCTTCTCCGGATCGGTAGCGACCCCGTCACGGCCAACCACATGGCCCAGGTACGTGACTTCTTCCTGTAGGAGTGCACACTTGGAGGGTTTCAACTTCAGTCCAGCAGCCCGGAGTCGATCAAAGACCTCCCGCAGACGACTGACATGAGTCGTAAAGTCTGGGGAGATGACAATGACGTCATCCAGATAGATTAGGAGGGTCTTCCAGTGTAATCCACTGAGGACCTGCTCCATGAGTCTTTGGAAAGTTGCCGGGGCAGACGTAGTCCAAACGGCAGTACTTTCCACTTCCAGAGCCCCTCGGGAGTAATGAATGCTGCTTTGTCCTGAGCATCAGGACTGAGGGGTACTTGCCAGTACCCGCTAAGCAGATCCAGAGTACTGAAGTACTTGCTACCCGCGAGGGAGGGCATCCAGAGACTCGTCTATTTGTGGGAGAGGGTAAGCGTCCTGGATGGTAACACTGTTGAGTCTGCGGTAGTCCACACAGAACCTCCAGCGTTAGAATGTCTTTATTTACTATTATATAACAAGAAAAGAGGTACATCCAGTATCGTTATTATAAAATTACATCTCGTCTATAAGTTAGCACGCTATCTACTCTACTGACTAGTAATGCAATTCCCTCTGTACCCGCATCGCTGGGGTATCACCTGATACATAATTGATTGGCTAGGGAGCACGTGGAGGCACGTACTGTAATGGATTCTCATCCTCTATTAGTTCTGAAATAACTGCGTGTATTGTGATTACTGTTGCGTATCGTTTTGAATGCTGTAATTGTAGTAAGCTAGCTTGCTAATGCCCAATTATTGTGATTATTGTTAAAGCTTTCAACATAATGTAATTTTGCTGAAATACGCATTCCGGAGTTATTTTCTTTTGTGCTGCTATTTTATCGTTTTGCAATAATACTGATACTGGAAATTTGTGGGCCGAGTTTCGGCTCTGCCGAATTTCGGAGCTGCCGAATTTCGGACCACAAAAGATCTCTTGTCTACATGCTCTATTGTTCTCTGTGTATAAAAGCAGGCGAGTTCCAGTGTAGATTCAGTCTACTACTGGAGCTCGCCTGGGTAAGTCGAAGTTATTCTGCTACAATAAAACATTTTTGAACTCTACTACCTCAACCTCTCTTGTTCTGCACTAAGTTACATTCAACCCACAAGTTTATCACAATACCACGTGCCCCACCACATCGCCCCCCCCAGCAGGAAGCCCACTTTCCTGATAAGACTAATAAAATTTTAAAAAAAGAAATGCGTACATATATATATATAAAAAAAACACAATCAAAAATAAACAACGAGACAGCGTTAACAGAATCACAAGGTATTTTTATGCCAAAGGCCTATATAAAACTAAAAAAATAATTGCGTACTAACTAAAAGATTGTCTGTATTGAGAGTCCTTACTATAGCACCGGGCAGTGATATGTAGAAGGCGGTAAGTGAGGCACCACTCGCGGCGTAGTTAAGTGATAGTGGAATGGGACGAAGGGAGGGAGTAGACACTCAGTCTTGGGCATTCCTCTTTAATTGGGCCACGGAGTCACGGAAAGCCCGGAGCTCGGAAGCGGCGGCAGATATTCTAGGTGCCAACCGTTGAACTTCTCTCTCTAACTCATGTATTCGTTGCTCCGTCTCTTTCAAATTCCTAGCAGGAGAAGAGTGGCGATTGGGAGAGGAAGACAGCCAACGGCGCTTACGGGAGGGTCGAGGAGAAACGGGAGGAGAGAGGCGCCCTCTCTGGGGTACTTCTATTCGTTGTAAGACGACTTGGGGTATAGAGTTGGGACAGGGTACAGTGCGGGAGGGGGGTGACTGGCGAGGTGTCGGGGGTTTCTTAAACCCCGGGGTTTTGGGACAGGGTCCTTGTGTAATGATACGGGGGGCAGGGAATTCTTGGCACAGCCGTTCATAACGGGTCGGGTCAGAGATAAATGGCCTGATGAGGTCGAGGAAATGAGAAAAAGAGGGTTTGTCCACTTCATAAAGATGTCCAGCGTGGCACCCCATTGTTCGTTGGTGGCGGAGGATGTAGTCCCTGTGGTGACTATATTCACCACAGGGACAGAAGGTGGTAATATAGTGTTGGGGGACGTGGACTCTGAGTCTGCGGGGGGTGGTAAAATGTAACTGACACAGACGGCAGGTGGTGCACTGATCGCCGCCTCTGTTTTGTTGGATGAGTGTCTCGGTGTCCTTCGTGATCCAGCAGGATTGGGTTAGGAGTATTTCCGGAAGCGTGGCGGGGATAGGCTCTTTGTTCCAGGCCATCTCCAATGGCGGCCTATCATTAGGGTTAGAAGAGCGAGTGGTATCTGAAAGAGCAGAACTATTGTTAGATCGAGTGTGATCTTTACAGCATAATTCTGATGACAACCGACTGTTAATAGTCTGAGAGTCATGCATATTTTTATACGGCACTCGAAGGACTGTGTCGTGGCGCGTAGACTGACTGAGGGACATAGTGTCAAGCTCCAGATCTAGTAGATTGTCGGCCATTGTTATGTCCTCGTCGTCTTTCACGTGTAACTCAGTCCCCAGTAATTGTGATTCAATCAGAGCGATTAAATCAGAATTAGCTAATGTTAGACCCGTTTCCATAGATAGGAATACTAGGTCTAGGCAAGCTTACCATGGAACCTGGTATTTGAAATCATACTCAGCGTTCAAGCTTGGATGTTAGTGGATTTAATACGTCTGCCCTTGGCGATGTCAGCGTAGGAAAAGACCGGACCGCGTGTTTCTTGCGCAAAGCCGGAACTGTTTGCCCCGGGTGTAGTAATTTTGCCCACTACTCCGCCCTTGCAAAAGTTAGTATTTCCGTGGTGTTCACAACTCCCACGTTTCGCTGCCAGCCTCTCCGTACGGCACCCAGCTGGACTTTCATAATTGCCGTTTGTAACGCGGTCACATACGAAGTCTTTTAAGTATGCTGGGGGTTGTCTAGTACGTTGTTCCCGTTCCAGGGGAGGTGGCATACTAGCTGGGGAAGATGGTATGGTTGCTGGTCGGGGCGGTGTACTCACTGGTGGACTATTAGGTTCCACTAGTGGTGTCTCCGGCCCGTCGTTGATGGTCGTATTTCCTTCTTCTTCATCATCTCCGGATGGAGCCCCTCCCACGGGGGGGGGGTTTGCACTTCCGGATCCGCGTCTGGTTCCGGAAGTGTTGGCGGTAGGCTTGGCGTTGGGGGCGGTGGGCGCACTTCTGTTGATGGAAGTGGCCTTTCCTGCCTTACCAAGTTTTCCGCCCGCGGCACACGACTTCGTATTTTGGTCCATGCCGTCGCCGCCCGCACGTTGCTGTTTGCCTCCTGGGCTCCAACAATGGGGGGGCTTCTCCTGCTGCCCCTGGGCTAGCCCAATACGGTTTCAAGCGAGCCTCATTCTGGATAGATATCTGGCTTGAGCGCTCCAACTTGTACATATGATTGGGCATCGCCTCAACTACTACCTAGGGTCCCACAAACTTAGGCTGGAGTTTAGCCGCCTGCCCTCAACGCCTACGGTAGTTGACCATCCACACCCAGTCCCCAGCTTGGTAAAGGGGTGGTTCCTGAGTCTTCTTGTCACACCTGTCACTGCTTTTTTCGCAGTATTTCGTGTGCGACCTTCATTTTCTCTACCAATTCACTGGCATACTCATGGATGGGATAGTCCTGTTCAGGAATGTGGTAGGTGAGGTGATCGGGCACTCGCGTCTCCCGACCAAACATCAGGAGGTTAGGGGTCTCGCCCGTACTGGTGCGTGGTGTATTGCGGTAGGCCCGCATGATTTGCGGTAACACCATATCCCATTTCTCCTGACCTCGGCCGAGGAGAAGACTGCGGATTGCATCGCCCAACTATCGGTTGTTGCGTTCTACCACTCCGTTACCTTGAGGGTGGTAAGGAGTGGTCCTGCTTTAGTTTACTCCCCAGAGGCGGCAGAGGTCGCTCAAAAGTTGAGAGTGAAATTGAGCTTCCTGGTCTGAATGTATCTGCTCGGGTAATCCAAAGTAGCAGAATACATTTTGGTCTAGCACCCTGGCCACCGTTGGGGCAGACGCATCCGGAATAGCCAGAGCGTCGGCCCACCTGGTAAAGTGGTCGGTTAATACTAAGACATAGCTGTTTCCTCTGGGGTTTAGGGGCATGGGTCCGACCAGGTCAACAGCTACCACTTGCCATAACCTCCCAGCATATAGCCTATGCCGTCCCGCTTTACCAGGGAGATGGCCATGCTTGCTGGCCTGGCAGATTTCACACTGTTTTACTCTGAGTCGTACGTCACGCTCCATGTTGGGCCAATACCACCGGAGCTGTAATTTTGTGAGCACCCTTTGGACCCCTGCGTGAGCCTGTTTGTGGGTGTCCCATACTAACTCTCGGCAGATGGTAGCTGGGCAGACTACCCGCTTTCTCTTGGGGTGTCTGTTGTTTGCGGCCACTGTCATGGTCAGCAGACTATCTGGCCCGATCCGCGGGGAGTCCCAACGTTGGCAGTACAGCCGTAACTCGGCGCATCCCTGCCGCAGTTGTTCTTTCCTGGGTCGTCGCCCCTCCTTCTTGGCCCGGTACACGTTGGCTACTACTCCCGGAAGATCCTCCTGGAGTTTTTGCAGCTCTCTGGCATTATCAGCCAAGGCAGGGTTGGCGCGGAGGTTCTGTATTGCCTCCAGAGGCGTATCAGCCTTCTGTTGGAGTTGACCCTGGTCCCAGTCATACTCTACCCCAGGGTGATCCAGTGCTCTCAACTCGGATTGTGGGGGACCTCCGTCTCTCCTCTCGATGTTGAGGCATTGTTTACACCCCTCGTCCGGTCGCCGGCTCAGTCCATCTGCATTGCCGTGTTTCTTACTGGGTCGATGTTCGATCGGGTAAGAGAACTCAGCCAGGACCTTGAGCCGTCTGGCGACCTGGCTAGACGGTTCTGCTCTCTTGCACAACCAAATCAAGGAGGCGTGGTCCGTACGCAGCCGGAACTTCCTGCCGTATAGATAGGGTCTGAAGTGCTTCACCGACTTGATTACTGCCAGCAGTTCCTTGCGGGTAGTGCAGTAATTTATTTCGGTGGGTGAGAGAGATTTGCTGTAGTAGGCTACTACTACTTCTCGGCCCTCCTGCACCTGTGACAGCACAGCGCCAACGTTCTGGTCACTGGCGTCTGTGTCTAGGATGTACTCCAGAGCGGGGTCTGGGTAGGCCAAGATGGGAGCCTCTAGCAGGCGGCCCTTGAAGCAGTTGAACGCCCTCTGTTCGACAGAAGTCCACTGCCAGGTCACCCCCTTTGCGGTGAGCCGATTTAACGGCTGAGCCACCCCCGCAAAGTCTGGTATGTATTGTCGGTAATACCCCACCAGCCCGAGGAATGCCCGAAGTCTGGTCAAATCCTGGGGGGTGACCCAGTCTTCTATAGCTCATACCTTTTTGGGATCCGTCGCCACGCCGTGACGGCCGACGATGTGCCCCAGGTATTTCACCTCTGGCTGCAAGAGAGCGCACATAGAGGGTTTGAGCTTTAGACCGGCACCTCTGAGTCGTTCGAACACCTTCCGCAAACGACTGATATGTGTCTGGAAGTCTGGGGAGATCACGTTGACGTCATCAAGGTAAACCAGCAGTGTCTTCCAGTGGAGTCCACTGAGGACCTGTTCCATGAGCCTCTGGAAGGTGGCGAGGGCGGAAGTCAGCCCAAAGGGTGGGACTTTCCACTTCCATAGGCCGTCCCTTGTGATAAATGCCGCCTTCTCTTGGGCGTCGAGACTGAGGGAGACCTGCCAATAGCCACTCAGCAAGTCTAGTGTACTAAAGTACTTTCTGCCGGCTAGGGCGTCCAGAGATTCGTCGATCCGGGGTAAGGGGTAAGCTATTCAGCTTGTGATAATCCACACAGAACCGCCAACTGCTGTCTTTCTTTGGGACTAAGACGACCGGCGAGCTCCACGCACTATGTGCTGGCTCTATGAGGCCGCGGTCCAAAAGATCCCGGACTTGTTGGCTGACCTCCTTCTCCTTTTCTGGTCCCAACCTCCTAGTGGGTTGTCGGATAGGGGCAGTCTCTGCAGCTAGCGGTATCTCATGACGGACGGCCGTTGTCAGGCCTACGTCATGGTCTCCACTGCTGAACACGTCGCTGTACTCGCGTAGCAACCGGGCCATAGCCTGGCGCTCTCCGTTGCTCGCGCAGCCGTCACATGCTGCCTGGTACAGCTCCCGGACGTGCTGTGGGACGGTCCCCCGCCTCAATTACGGGCTCTGTCGGGGACCTTCCGCCGCATCTCCTAGCGACGGCCCTATATCTTCTTCCTGAACAGAATGGAACCGGCCCAGCATGGACGCTGACAGTAGTTTCACCGCCTCGGAAAAGGGGTTGACACACTGCACCAAGATCTCTCCTCGATCAGTCAGCCGGTTAAGACTGCTAGCGAGCTGTATTCTTGTGCGCGCGCCTTCGACAACCCCCAATCCCGAGATTTGGCTATTGTTCACCCTACAGTGAATGGTAGCCCGGGAGCGGCCTTGTATTGTACAGCTCGGTACTACCTGCACGCCTCCCACTAGGAGATGGCCGAACTTGTCGACACAGGTGAGCTCCTTGCCGGCCATTAGCATGGCTGACTTGCTAAAGTCAATGCGGTAACCATGTCGCTTCAAGAACGGCATCCCTAGTATGGCATCCTCCTCTAGCCTGGTCGCGGATGCGTCCAGTCAGCTCTATAATACCGTAGAATGGGATACGCGACCCGTCTGCAAGGGTGCCAGGTTCCCCGGTATAGGAAGCTAAGGCTCCCCTCTCCCTGGAGGGGAGGGTATCGGAGACCCGACGGCTGAAGAGATTAGTAGTACACCCGGAGTCTAGCAGGAATGTGACAGCTTTGCCGGCCACCTTCCCTGGCAAGAAGTAGCTATCTCCATGAGGTTGTACCCGTACTCCCCCAGCGTGTTCGGTCTCGGCCGAACGGGGTGGTGCCCGTTTGTTCCGCGGTTTGCGGGGCCGGTGGAGGTGAGAGTTTCCTTGCGGAGGGGTGAGCTGTTCCCCTCCGCTGTCCGAAGGAACCTCGCCAGCCAGCTCCGTTTCTGGTAGCTGGCTGAAGCGGTTAGTGAGAGGCAGTGAGAAAGGTTCCCGCCGCCGGTCAGGTTGACTGGTCCGACAGGGTGTCTGCCACTGGTGGGGGGCATACTGCGGGGTCCGTACAAACGCCTGGTGGTATCCACCCCGTGGCTCCTTCTTTCTTGGGCCGCGGGGTTTTGGAGGCATCCGCGGGCCGTGAGGGTTTAACTGCTTCTTAGGTTTTGGACAACTCGAGCGGAGATGTCCCCTGGTGCCGCATCTCTAACATAAGGCAGCTGGTCTTGGGACCTCTATCTTCAGTGTCCTGGATCCTGTGGGGTTGACACGCGTTATGATTGCCACCAACTGTTCTAGCATGGTCATGAAGCGGTCTACCTCCGTTCCCAGGGAGGGGTTGGTAGTAGCGACAGCTACCCGGACTGGGTGGGGACGCGGGGAGTTCTCCGTTGCCCGATGGAGTTGTTCGGCCAATAAATAGGCTTCACCTTTTTGTAGCGCAGCCTCTATCGTGGTCACTCCTCTTACTTGAAGCTGATGATGGAGGCCCAGATTATTGAGGGACTGTACAAAGGCCTCGAAGGTATAGTGTTGTCGATGTGTTTCTGGCAAGTCGCTGTACGCGATCCGTGCCAGTCTCTTCACTAGTGTAGCGTGGTCCTTGAGTGGTGTGTGTGTTCTACGGAGCAGCCTTTGTAAACGGACCCTGGCGTCTATGACAGATATGCCAAAACAGGCCCGCAGCGCAGCAAAGATCCCGTTTACACTGGATCTCAGTCCGTACGGCTTGGCTCTCTCCGTCAGCACCATCCGTAGTTATATCAAAGCTATTCTTGGCGGCCATTCAGTAATGGCTGTAACTTCGTTGAATTCTTGAATAAATTGTTCAACATCTTCTAGGCCCGTGAAGACGGGAGCTTTTAATCTATACTTATACGCCTCCTCTCCAGCCTGGAAAGGGGTTATGATAGTATCTCGCTCACCTTCCTCACTCAAAGCTGTACTTTCTGCCATGATATCGTAATGTCCTTTCATTGTCTCTAACAGTAACTAGTATCCCACCGCTGCCACCACTGTTGTAATTTGCACAATTACTATGCGTGGGTTTTCTAGTCTGTTATTATGGTTCCAATTATCCGAAGTAATGGGGGGTTTGTTAAAAGTTAGAATGTCTTTATTTACTACTATATAGCAAGAAAAGAGGTACATCCAGTATCGTTATTATAAAATTACATCTCGTCTATACGTTAGCACGCTATCTACTCTATTGACTAGTAATGCAATTCCCTCTGTACACGCATCTCTGGAGGTATCACCTGATACATAATTGATTGGCTAGGGAGCACGTGGAGGCACATACCGCGTGCTCCACTACAACATTAACTATAAGTCAGTCTTAGGTTGAATCTAGAAGTAAAAGTAAAGTTTACGAAACTAAAGATAACAATAAATCTAATATTAGTATTAGAATTTAAATTGACATTGTGATTGTAATTGTTGCTATTACTGATTACAGTTACTATTAGTATTACTATTACTATTAGTATTACTATTACTATTAGTTAGTAATGATTGTAATTATACTTATAGAATATAATTACAGTTATACTAATACTTATAGTTAGTGTTATGTAGTAACCATGTTGTTATTGTAATCACCAACATCCAATGCCGTCAACTAGCTGAAAATTTAAGTCAATGATCATCAAATTCAATCCTCGCTTATCCTAACCTATCTCTGGTCTGTCCTTTTTGAGTAGCGGGTGGCTGCAGAGGTTTAGCTTAACTAGGCTTCTCCTTCTAACTCTATTTTGAGCGTTCTTTTTATTGAGGGAACAGGATTGAGGACCCTCCTGATTGTGTCCTATGTTGATTTATGTGATCTCCGATTTCTCTTGCCTCTGACTCTCATCTCATTTACTCTTCTGATGTCATTATGTCTCTCTCTTCTGCATATATGCTCAAACCACTGCAATTTTCTGCTTCTTATCAGTTCTAAAACAAGATTTGAATGTCTTTGGTTTTGTGTTCCTTAAAACTCATTCTAAGAATTATACAAAATGGTGCTTCTTAAACAGCCAGAATTTTGTACAAACAAGTCTATATCACCATCGCGATGAGTATGAGACAGCTTATTCAATGTTCAGACAACACACTCGTTCAGATTGCTTGTGTGTGTTTGTATTAGGCAAAAATTGAGGATTATAAAAAAGAAATGCTTTTTTGCACACACCCACTAATGAGTTACATTTGCTTGCCATAAGCAATTCAATCTATTGTTATTTACAAATGCCTTTTGGATGTCAGAAACTAGGATGATATCTACAGTTATTTAGGCTGCAAATCATATATATGGCCGTATTTTATATCACAATAGCAATTTCGCAGTGTCCGGGTTTTACTCTGTTCTAGAAGTTTCTGCGGTTGAATTATTTATAATAGTTTTTTAAACTTGTTGATTTTTTGGTAAATGTAGTCAAGATTGATTGCAGACTATTATGAGGAAGCCTGTAGTCTGCGTTCTATCAGAAATTCCTAAAGTCGCTGATGTCATACACCAATCTTGCTCGACTGTTGTTAGTAAAATAACCTCTGTCGAACCATATAATATTACCGAGAAAGATGAAAAACTCCTTGATGAAGCGGAGGTGATTGTATCAGAGCCCCATTTTGCACGCCATTGGCTGTATGGTAGGCCCAAGTTAAAGTTGGTGCATGGAACATGGGCCGGAATAGATAGGTAAATATTGTGTAATGTGTGTCACAGCTCTATCACTCTTGCAAAATTTAATCATGTATATAATATTGCATAAGGGGAGCAGCTGCGGTCTGGAGGCTAGACCACTGACTTAGTAAGCACCAGGTTAGTGGTTTGATCTCCAGTAAAGGCCATTGGTGATGTTAGGAAGAGCCTCCAGTCATAGTTGCTCCTGTGTCACGTGTGAATAAGTCCTTAGCCTGATTTAAAAATACCCTTTCCATCAGAGATTCTCACAGGAATAGTGACTCTAAACGCAAATGAGTTTTTTATAGTGTGTTTTCCTTTATAATTTTTCGATTTAGTATAATGAAACTGATCCCTGCTGGAGGAGAAACTCCGAGCTTCAAATACTGTAAATTTGGCGGAGTATTCGGCCAGCCTATGGCGGAGTATGTCGTTGGTCAGATTGTGGCTCATGAGCGAAACTTTAGACTGGCATATCATGAACAGCAATTTGCTACATGGTAATCTTTAAAAATAAATATATTTGTTCTCTTTTCTGGTTCATACCAATTATAGTTTTTGTTGAATATTAAATTTTGCTTGTTTTTGCCCATTTTGCTCAATCACCACAGCCATTTAAACCAAGCACCTGATGTGAGATTTTACTACAAGATGAAGTCTCAACTACATCTCTACAGACCTTAGTTTATTTGTATGCATTAGTCTTAGGTTTAGCCGTAAGATTTTGACTTAGACAAAAACATCTAATACATTTTAAAAACTTTCTTTTGGGTAGAAGTTGATATGTACAACTTGAAAAAATTTATTTTATGAAATACACAAATTTCTGTAATAAAAGATAATTTCTGGTTATCCCCTTTTTCTTGGATACCAAAAGTCTGAACTGGATCATGGTCATGGTAATACTTCTCAAGTACTTGCTGGATCAAGTTCGATTTTGACTTAAAACATGGACTTATCTCCCTCAGCTAATAGACTTGAAAGTTTGATTACCTTGTTGCATTGTATTATCATTTAAGCAACTCAAACAATTTATTTCTAAAGTATATTCAAAAATTTTTTTAGAATTTTGACTATCATTTTTTGAAAGCGACTAGACAGTTAACTATTATTTCAGCATTGATATTTTTGTAGTTCAACAATATTGTGGCAGTTTTGTTTAATTGCAGGTCTTCCGAATTGAAGGATTTTATGTTTAATGAAAGCCGACCTCTAAACAGTCTATCTATTGGCATACTAGGTTTTGGTGAAATTGCTAGAAAAGGTAGACATTAAAACCTATCTAACCTTAGTTGCTAGCCTGTCATAGTGACTTAAGTTGCACTCTCTCTGACAGTGACAATGGTGGACCTGATTCTATAAGCAGCTTGTACATGAAGCACAGTAATCTCTGAGAACTAGCTCTTTGCAAGGATTGCTACCAGCTGAACTAGTTGACGAGTTTTCACATTGATTTATGATGATGTAACATCCTGTTGTGTTGAAGAAATGTCTGTGTTGCAGTTGCTGAAGCATGCAAAGCTTTTGGAATGAAGATATGGACTCTGGTTACTACAGTTCCATCTGATGAGAACAAATGTGCTTATGTGGATGAATACAGGTGGACGTCTAGATCTTGTGTAGTGTACAGTGAAATAGTTGAAAACTTATATTACATATTACATAGTATATTACAGAACAATTGATGATATATTACACAGTAACTGATGATATACTGCATAGTAATGAATAATATATTACAGGGCAGCTGATGGAATTGATGAACTTCTGGCAAACTGCCATTACGTCTGCAACATTCTGCCGAGTACACAGCTAACTCGAGGTCTACTGGATAATGAGAGATTGAAGGTCTGTTCTCCTAAACGTTCTGTATTCATCAATGTTGGCCGAGGTGACATATGTACTGAGGATTCTATACTCCAAGCCCTGAGGTAGGCACTATTCTCTCAGGCTATGTGTTGTGTCTCACATTTTAGTCTTCATGTAAGAACTTTAGAATTTAGTGCTGTAGGTAAATATAGCATTGTTTGTTTTTGTTTGCAGCTCATCAATTGTGATATGGTATATTGTAGTAGATTTTGAAAGTTATCATCATGTTATATTCTGGAAAGTTCTAGAATGCATTAACTATTTTATTTGCGTTGTTAGTATAACTAAACTTCTGGCGTAGTTTATTTGTTATCTTTCTTTGTTCACTTGTGTAACTCCGAAATTCGGGGTGCCTGATTCAGCCCGAAATCGGATGAAATATGCTAGAAGTCGAGTGCCCGATTTCTAGACTATAAAAGGGTGAGCTCGCCAGTGTAGAATCAGTCTACAGCTGGAGCTCAAAGAGAACACTTCTTATACAAAGACCACTGTACCTTTCTTATTAGAAGATGTCATGATAAAGCTATTCTACACTTGAAATTGTCTTCTCTCTGTCTTACAAAAAGTTATATTCACCATTTCACCAGTCTAGGTTTTATTTAAATATCAATTAGAACTAGATTAAGACTCTGAGAAACATTGAACAGCTTCTTGTTCATTTTTTTAAATATTCTTCATAACTTCTTTCTTATTGGCTGCTGTAATGCTATTTGTAATAATACTCAGTTTGCTCCCCGTTATCACCTCACAACTTTCTACATTAAGGCTAGCTTGCTTATATTATAATATGCGTATTATATACATATATAACAGTCACTATATATTGTCAGAGAGAAGTGGATAAGGGCAGCCATCTTAGATGTATTTTCCACAGAACCACTTCCTGTTGACTCGTTACTATGGAAACACCCCCAGGTTACTGTAACTCCGCATGTGGCTGCAGTCACTATGCCCCATCAGGTACACACAGCTTACATTACGCCTGCTGTATTTTAGACGGTTATATTTCAACTTGAAACTGTTATACTGTGTGCAGTTTAGAGTATTATTTGCTAGTGTTTAGTTCTATTTTCAGCACAATATAATTATTTAGTGCTACTGGTCACAGAGGTCTAGAAGCATAGCCTCAGAGTTTCTTATGTTTTGTATAGGTGGCTGAAGTAATTGCGGAGAACCTACACAACTATGCTAATGATAGACCTCTAAACTATCTCATAGACTGGAGCAAAGGCTATTGACAATGTTGAGTCACTTTCTGCAGTCATATTGTCGTTCACCAACATATTAGGTACATTTGTTTAGATGTGATGAACATAGCTAGGATTTCATGGGCCCTACATTTTTGTTACAAGGGTTTAGGTTTTCTAATTTTTATATATAAAAAGATATCGTGTGAGGTTTTGGCTCCAATTAGTTTTCTATATGTTATTAGGTGCAGAGATGGGATTTTTGCTTATTTTGGGTTTACAATTTTTAGTTTGTCATCTAAATTTTGAAAAGTTTCATTTTATTTCAGCCAGAATAGTTTTGCTAGAATAAGTTTTATTAGAAAATGTAGCATTTCTACAGCAGCCTCTTCTGTCTCTGTGTTAACTCAGCACCTTAATATTTGTAAAATTTTGAATTTTTATTCAAAAGTTTTTTCATTATGAGGCTCTAGTCAGTGAAAATACTCGTAGTATAATAGCCTATATATGCATAGCTATCCTTGGTAATGCCTGATAAATGGTGCCAATGATATACATACAATCATTAGAATTACCAGCCTACTAAACCTGATCTGTTTAGAGTTGTCTGCCCTTATGTATTTTATGAATGCTAGACAAAATTTTACTGCCATTTTATTATTGTCTGAGTTTCTATTTGTCTAGTTTAGCAAGTACATTAGAAAAGCATACTTTATTAAATAAAACTTTTTCGATTGTTTGCTTTATTGTTCATATTCTTTAATGTTAATATAATCAGTACTGCATGGAATAGGTTTTGGTTCTTATTTGTCTACCTTCACAGATTTCTCCCAAAGAAAGTTTGACCATACCCACTAATGACTAAAGTATATTTAGTGTCTAGACGATTCATTTTCAGAATTCACTGGAGATGTTGCTCTTAATTTGATGATGCCTAAGCATTGATCTATTGGCTATTGATTTATTGATCTATTGGCTATAAATATGTATTTCTCTCGCCATCATTTTTTATGTTAATTTGAGGAACTCTAAAAGGTTTCATATGCTGTTCACAGCAAACTCCTGTGTCTGGTATTGCTGTTTGTAGCTCTGGTTACATTCTTTGTGGACTCAACTCTAGACCCAACTGCAGTTTAAACTACATTTGTTATCTACAGATGGAGATATCTGTTTCTACCCCCTTCTCGCCTGCAGGCTGGCATGAAGTATTTTTCTTTGTGTTGCTGTCTCTTTGTGTTGCTGGATCTTTGTGTTGCTGTCTCTTTCTGTTGCTGTCCTTATGCATCTTTTAATACACATGTTCGGTTTCTTGCTATAATGCTGTTGTAACCACATTATTCTTAGCATCCATTAGTAATGTTTTTATCCTTGTCATTTTGCTACACTTTCGAAAATGTCTTCTCTTGAAAGGGATATAAAATTTTAGACTTTACCTGCAATAGATAGCACTCATTTTCTGCTATTACTTTGAGTGAATCAGGGTTGAAATAGTCAAACTTTTCTAAGTTTCTTCATATTGATAAAAATCCGATTTTTATACATATCTTTCACTTAAACGCCCAGTCTTATTTAAAAATATTAAAGTTTAAAGTTATGTATATATTCTTATCTTATTTAAATACGAATTGTTGTTGTACTTAAGCAAGTATGTTATTCTCAAAAATAAGTTTGTAGTCATTTTGAGTTGAAGAGAAAATAATGTGGCAACTACTTTATATACACTACGTTTTCATGACATTGCATTATGGGAATTGATGCTCATACATGAATTTGTGGTTGCATTTGCATTAACTTATGGTAATGGTTTCATTCCATACAACTGTTCCCAAGCATCAAATGAAAAATCCAGTCCCACAATTCAAAACTTGGAAACGCAGTGATAAATCATGGTGCTGGGTAATTTTAATGTTAATTAATAAATCAATGTGGTGAATAAGTTTAATAGGAATGAACAAGCAAATTGGAGTTATTTTCCATTTTTATAGCCAACATTTCTATGCATACAATGTCCACGCAGTTATATTATTTTATAAATACATATTTAAATGTAACACAAATTATTATGCAGGTGCCACTAAAACTGCTGGTACTAACTTCACAATGTGTAAAATGAACCAATGCCACAGCTTGTTCTTTCAACTCCCTTAACTTTTATATCTGACCTCTTGTAAATAAAACCGTTGAAAAGGTCAAGTGTTGTATTAACAGAGGTGACTAGAGTATGAGGAGGCCAGTTGTGTGCATACTATGTGATACAGCATCACTGGAGGACGGAATCAAACGAGTCTGCCTCCCAGTTGCTAGCAAAGTCACTTCAATCGACCCTTTGAATATCACGGATTCTGACAAGGCTCTATTGAATGAGGCTGAAGTAATTATTTCAGATCCACATTTCGCATCTCTTTGGTTACAAGGCAAACCTAATCTAAAGTGGGTGCAAGGAACGTGGGCTGGAATAGAAAAGTAAGTAACGGCTCATAAAAAACATTATATATACTTTTAAATTCATTGTCATCCATCTATACATTAAAGTCTTCAGCATGACATAGCATTGTTTGCAGAAGACATCATTGTTCCTTGATGACATCATTGTTTGTTAAAACTGACATTGTTGTATGTAGGAGTCTTGTTTCTAATTGCAGTGTTAAAAAGTTTATCACAGATGATGGCAAAGTTCCCGTATTTCAGTACTCTCGAGTAGGGGGCATATTTGGTCAGCCCATTGCCGAATATGTAGTGAGCTATATAATAGCCGAAGAACGAAAGTTCAAGTGGGCTACTGAGGTTCAACAAACTTGCACATGGTATGTTTGTTTCATGACTTTCCTCTGCTGTGATGTTTCCACAAAAATATGTCTTTAAGAGTGGAACTTATCTTCTGCTTTTCGAATTAGGACTTAGGTGCTTGTAATACTAGCGTCTTAAAGTCCTTTTTGTTGTGCTTGTTTGCAATTTGAGTTAGGTTGTAAGAGTTATGATAGTGTGTGGAACAGGTACTGAATTGTCAGGTTAACAAAATAAACGATATAATCAAATGGAGCATTGTTTTATATTTGTATAATAATTGGTAGGAACTTCTAACTATCATGCTATAGCAACTAGTCATTTCTTTAAAAATGCTGACAGCAGCTTTTACAGAGCAAAACACCTGCATATGAAACAGTCAAAATTGAAGTGTCTGGTCTGTTCATCATATCCAGCTCTTGTACTCTGAGTAGCTACACTTGCACTTTACATTAATGAATGAATTTTATGAAAACTAAATTGCTTACTAAAATCCAAAGTGGCCTGTAAAATTTATTTTTATCTTCCTCCCCGGTGTTGAATTTTATTGGCAGTAGCCATCTTGTACATGCACGACAGACTCCAGGGCCACATAGCCTGAGTTACTGACATAGCCTGAGTTGCTTGAAGTTGTTCCCACCTGTTGCAGGGAGTTGTCCTCACCTATTTCCACTCTCCTGTCTCTGAGTTGCTAAAAGTTGTAAGAATATAATGTATTTGTTTAGGTCCGTGGAACTGGCAGAGCATATATTTAATGAAAGCAGGACAATGGACTCCTTTTCTATCGGCATACTCGGTCTCGGAGAGATAGGAAAAAAAGGTGAACACGTAAATCAGTTAATAAATAAATTCATCTGTAAAATAATTGCCCCCTCTGGGATTTGAACCCAAGACCTCTAGCTTGCAACAAGTGTGCTAACCATTACACCACAGGGACCACTGGGTTAACTCATCACTACAACATGTAATGCTTTTTATTGCATTTTCTTGGATTTTTGCGGTAGTGAATGATATACATCATGAATATAAGTAAACTATTCTAAAGACAACCAACACAATTGAAAAGTTTTGTTGTGGTCTAAAGTTGTTTATAATTTGCATGGTTTTGTTACAGTTGCAGAAATGTGTAAAGCCTGTGGGATGAGAGTATGGACTTTAGTTAATCGATTCCCACCTGATGATAATAAATGTGCTTATGTGGATGAATACAGGTTAGTTGTGTTGTGTCTGCCCGCTTGCTTCTGTTATCATCATCTGTCAGTGTTACAGAGCTTAGATAATGTATTGCATAGTAACTAATACTATATCACACAGTAACTGATAATATATTACAGAGTAACTGATAATATATTACATAGTAACTAATACTATATTACACAGTGACTGGTGACATATTACACAGTAACTGATAATATATTACACAGTAACTAATACTATATTACACAGTGACTGGTAATATATTACAGAGTAACTGATAATATATTACAAGTAAACTAACAGTATATTACAGGGTAGCTGAGGGAATTGATGAACTTCTGGCAAACTGCCATTACGTCTGCAACATTCTGCCGAGTACACAGCTAACTCGAGGTCTACTGGATAATGAGAGATTGAAGGTCTGTTCTTCTAAACGTTCTGTATTCATCAATGTGGGCCGAGGTGACATATGTACAGAGGATTCTATACTCCAAGCCCTGAGGTAAGCACCATTCTCTCAGGCTATGTCTCACATTGTTCTCTATACTCCAAGCACGGAGTTAGACAAGAGGTTGTTCTGTGGTTATTCCAGGTAGTATTAATTTATCTTATGAAAGTTTATTGTTTTGCCGGACTGACAAGTATGATTTGTAATGGTGATGAAATGCCTTATTTAGTCCTTTATTTTGACTGCAAAGTTTCTTTACTGCTTGGAAATCAGAGCTAGATATGTTGCTAGATACAACAACTCTCTAGTATTGTAGTAATCCCGTGTCTTGGTCTAGTTTTACTTGATGAGTTATTAATGGCTTATCTGTAAAATTACATTTTTATTAATGCTTGTACTCGTAAAATTTAAAATATATTTTTGTATTTTTAGAGAGAAGTGGATAAGGGCGGCCATTTTAGATGTGCTACCCACAGAACCACTTCCTGTTGACTCGTTGCTATGGAAACACCCCCAGGTTACCATAACTCCGCATGTGGCTGCTGGTCCATTAATACCAAAGGTGTGATTTAACAACTGAACTATTGAGTGTGTAGATGCCGCATGTATATTGCCCATTTAATGTTAATTTCTCGGTGGTGTATCGAAATAACATCTCAACTTCTCAAACATTTGTACAATTGATCGGTTTTGTAATTTCACAATTTTTTTGTATGGAGTATGGAGAAATTTCATTGTTCACCATTCGGAAATTTCTATTTGAAGATGGTAATTTTAGAAATGACTGCTTGGTTGAAAATGGCTGTATGCAAAGTGAGCAATTTATTTAAATAGCCATTTCAGAAGACATACAGTTACTTTAATAATTGTTGACTTTAAAAATCTAATCTTGGTAATAGCATTAGATTTTATACTTTATATGCTTTTTATTGTATAAATATAATTACGAGATATTTAATTCGTTAGTTAGCAACTTGATTGCAATTTTAGTTTTTCTTAGCATTTTGTTGAAATACATAATATCTATTGTGTTATAGTTTGCCTTAATTTAAACATGGCATTTTTCAAGCTACAGTTTTGAAATAGAAATGTTTGATATCTAATATTGCTGACATCACCTGAGACAAATACAAGCAGGAGATAAGTAGTTTTTGTGAGACACCCCTCAATAAACTGGCTGTTGTTTTAGATACTGGTATGCAATGCTGCATGGTAAATTCTTTAATAAAGTATTCGTGATCAAATTTGTTTTCTTTTCTAGTCACATTGTTAAAAATTTAAGTGGTGGTTTTATATAAAAATAATGTTTCAATACAATTGTTATCTCTCTTGAAAATTTATAATTTTATACCTCTAACACATTTGTTTTGCTTCTCAATATCATATGTATGCATGAAGCGATGGTAACATGTCTGTTTTGTTGTAGACTGTGGAGTTTATAGCTAAGAATCTACAGAATTATATCCATGACAAACCTCTGGAGTATGTTATTGACTGGAGCAAAAGCTATTAGTCACCTTATATGCTGTCTGATAAATTGTTGTTAAATCGATTATCTATAAAAATAGGCTATTTTTCTGTCAATTTAAATAATTATATTAGTTAGCCAAGTTAAATTTTGCCTTTGTCAAATAGAAAAAGTCAAATCTATTAAGTTTGCTTTTAGCTAACGCTATGCTGTATTCCTATATAAATATTTGGAGCTCACACTATTCCATTATTCTTGTAATTTACTCATCAGACTCATACTGTAAATAGAGTTGGTAGTAAATGTAGGTTTGTATGTCTGTAACTCTTGTTGTACTAAATGATTGCATTCAAATATAACTAAAAAATTTAGTTGATTTTCAGGTTTCTTAGCTTAGTCACAGTTGGTTTAAGGTCATACTTTTCATTTTCTGGCTCTTTGCCAGGTGCTTTATGTTCTATATGAACAATGTTCCACTGATAGCTCGAACAGGTTGAATGTCACAGGAACAAAAAAAATATGAAAAGATAAAGAAACTTATGTTCTCCAATATAATTTTTTATTTTTTTCAAAAGCCAATTCATGTTTAAGTTATAGCTTGTTGAAAAACATAGTCCCCCTTCCACATTCTTATCAATTTATACGCTCCTGACTTGTTATCGCGTCTCAATATGCCTTGTATTTGAGTGCTTGTTAGTCTCGCTTCACTAACTTTGCCTATACTTCACAAGTGCCAGTGCTGCTGGCTCAAAAGCTAAATGTTATAATAAACTGTCAGCTAAAACCCAATCTTGTATTCCTAGGTTGGTTGGCCTAAATAAAACAATAGTCAAATCACGATTTCATGTTTTAAGAATTTACTCTATTCTAACCTGCTGCCTAGCTAGTTCTATTTTTGATGTATAATTACAAAATTTGTGATACATTTTTTTGGCAACCATGTGATTTATAAAATGCAGTAATGGTACTTATAATATTATATTATTATCATTATAATATATTATATAGTATTATGTGTGTTTTTATTATACTGCATAATATCTATTTTATTATTGTTGTTGTGCAAACAAGTGCAATTAACCTAGTTTTCAAAATGTACCTCTAAATTATCAGAATATCAGTTTAGATATTTTCATGCTTTGTAAGGTAAACCTAAAAAAAGAGGCTGTATTCCCAAAGTAAAGGGTGTTGAACTATGAACTATATTAGATTAGCCACTCTGCTACCAAGTGCATCAGTATAATATTATATGAATAGCTCTGATGCTTTGTCTCCGGTGGCTGGCTGCGATATGATAACTTGGCCAACTTCCAAGAGTTTAAAATTGGCGCAATTATTCAAGAGGTTACATACTGCACAGAGCTAGCAGTGATAGTAACCTTGCTATTGGCTGTACTTATTACAACTGCCAGCATATAAGCTGCATTGTAGAATGCCGTTGGGGTAGGCTAGTAAAACCAAATTCTGCTCTCTAATATACCTTAGACACAATGCAGCAACATAATTGTTCGTTTCAAATTACATTGCCACCCTTACATGAGCTGTGGGCTTCATAAAGATTCATATGATTAGAGATTTATGCTATAGGCTAGCTATGATGAAAAGAAAACACCATTGTCAAAGTAAACTTCAAGTATGTTGTTTTCCAGAAACTCAGTAATGTCCATTTATATCTCTCGCATACAAATACTTATGTAATAGCATACAGTTTAAGTTTTATTTTAGAGCACATCTGCAAACTCTACAATAAGAGCTTGCTTTACCAGTCTATTTCAGACCTGTTTTTGTAGCTAGTAATACGCAAGCTACTTATTTTTAAACTTTTGGGTTATTTGTTCAAAACCATTAGCTTTGATAGTAACCCGAGACTATTGCAACAGTTGACTGCTATCAACATGAATTGACAGCCTAATAATTATAACCCATTTGCGCGCGAAATATTTATGTAATGATAGTTACTCATATAATGCGGACTCTTTTACGATCACAGCGTGGTCCAGAGGTTAGAGGCGTCAGCGACGAGTTGGTTGGTCATGGTTCAACCCTGATTTGTTGCAGTTTTTTTGTCAACTTATGCAAATCCTACGCATGTATAATAAATATGGCTATAATTGTAAAGTTTTTTTTTAACTTTTGTTCAACAGTAAGACAACATACACGCATAATAATTAGATACTGAACACTGGACTAAACCTTGAAATGATCTTATAGAATACAATGTACTTAAAATAATCATATGTGAATTAGAGAAACCTTTACTGACAAGACTGCAAAGTGAAGTGATTTAGCTGAAATTAACTCTGCCAAACAAACAAAGAATTATGTTGTGCTGAGGCATTTTCAATATATTATTGTAACATAGTGAGATGATTCAGCTAAGTGCTAATGTAAAACAGGGAACATTATATTGGCAGAAATCCAATAGAGTGCCAATTTGTGCGAGAGGGTACTATATGTTATTGTGATAGCGCAGAGCGGCAAAAGTACTAGGAATGTTATAATTAGTCACAGGAGCGTAGCTAGAACCACCATATGAAGAATTTAGATAATTGCAGTGAAACTTGCAATATGGTGTATGTTTTTACCAAATTGTGAAGAGCATAAACAGAATTTCAAAAAACAAAGAAAGTATATTAGAGAAAACATATCAAGGAATGTCAAGTTTAACTTTTAGACTTTATAAAATGAATCCCCTGTGCTACAGCAGTGGAACATGGAGGGTGTAAAATTTTACTTATTATGCAACAACTTTCTCAGAAAATTTTTTATTGAAAAATTAAAAAAGTATATGAAAGAGGAATGCAAGAGCTATCTTTTCATGTAAAATTTGTTAATGTGAGACAAAAACTGTTCGCGCTATCCCCTGGAAACCGTTTATATATAACATAAAGCAGTGCCTGAATGTGGAAAGTAATGACCTTAAACTAACTGTGGTGCTAGTGCTTGTCAACATAGGCTAGTCTTTGTCTACTGACTTCAGTGAAAACACCTTGAATCAGTTATGATATCAAATATTCTACATTGGAGATATTGAAACTCAAGATTTATATGATAAACTCTCACTTGTTTATGTATGTACAACAGATCTTTGGCTAACCATATATACGCTACAGTAAATGGCCAGCAGCAGCACTTGGAATTGTGAAAAAAAATCAGTGGGAGCACAACTTTAACTTAGCATTTACTTTAACCATAGAGCTATTGTAGCACTTTTCCTACGTTGTAGATCAAATGAGCTATAATTTGTAAAACTTATTTAGTACGTTGGAATATATTTTAAAAGTATATATATAAAATGGCACATTTTACTACTTGCAGTCTATTCATAATCATTTATTAAATCAGAGATTTTCTTGGACAAATGAAAACACTGTATTTTACAGCAAGTTTACTTACCGAGATTGTTTTCCATTTGGATACAGTATATAATTAATAGAACGCTAAAGGAAAAGTTAACTGTAAACAGCGAAAAACAGTATAATATTCTAGGTTATAATGCAAACCTATTTAAACCTTAAAGCAAGATTAAATATTAACGCTATAAAAAAATTCACACCAGGAGCAATTTTAAAGGGTGCACCATATTTTCATGTGCAAATCAGAAATATAATTCACAGCTAAGAAAATAGGCAGATCTTTATTAACCATTTCAAAACGATTTAAGTAATTATTAATCTCATGACAGCCAACCATGTGAATGTGGCTGGATGTTACACCGAGAATCAAGCACAGCAGCACCCTTTTAATAGTCAGCACATCGAATAGCTCAATACATAAAGTACATGAAACATTAGAGACAAACACTTGGGTAGTGTTGGTGTAACACATAAACACAATAACTTTTAAAATAGCTGTAAATATGAAAATAAACAGAAAATAATAGAAACTTGTACAGAGGAAATGTTTTGTAGAATATATATAAAATAAAAAAAGCTACATTTTAAACTACTCCAACCGGTATGGAATAAATTAACTTAGAAGTACTCTTGGTGAAAGCATTAGTAACCTGTACAAACAGATACATGAGTCTACCGTGTTATATTGTCAAGTTATAAGAATAAATATATAATATTAGCATCCAGATAAATGGAAATGTAAAGCGTAGATTAAAGTTCCTGTATGTAGAAGCTATGATAGTTACTCCATCTTCCACTACAAGATAAACAGAATTATTGATCACATATGTAGAAAACATGAAAAACAGTTTACAGACATAAAGATAACACTGAGTACCAAATGTACAGCTGGTATCTATGAGTAACAATTTTATTTTGATCTAAAAAAGTGTCACATGGTTAATGACTATCAAAGAAGTGGTTTTTCGACACATTATCCACTAATATATAGGGAGTCTTCAGCATGGAAAATGATGAACTACACATTAGTGACTTTTTACGGAATGCAAATACCTTTTCAAAAATGGCATGCAATTAAAACAAATATAAATACTACACACATTGTATAATAAAAACACAACTTTTTAATCCTACATACAGCCCACACGTACCATTAGCATATTATTCAACATTCTCAGCTCTGCAAGCCCAATGCGTAATGTTGACTAGGTATAAATTCATATGTATTTCATTATTTTGAATCTCAAGTAAAAATATCTTAGCATTCATATACTAGCCTATGCTTGCCACAATAGTAAAATTAAAAATGTTATTTCTCAAAACTACGGCACTTGCCACAATTACATTAGCTATTGCATGCTCTTCTAAGATTGCTTAGAAAAAATACACAAACATGATAAAACAACTCTCACCGATAAATTTCCTGGTTGATTAGCTCTCCCCGAGAGTATCGCTTTCTTTTCTTCCTTTTCCAACCGCTTTTGTCTAGCTTCTAGTCTGGGATTGTGACCTACACCTCGAGTTTGATTAGCCACTTGTCTCCTTTCGGCAGCCTCTAGCGCCTTTTCTCGCCTCTCCTCCTTAAAACAATGTAATGCAACATCAATGGTTGCCCATAAAAGAATGCATTTTCTAAAAGTTACAAGCGATGTTTGAACATCAGTTAAAGGATATGACTCAGACACTAATTGGCCATAACTTGTAACAGCTTACAACAGACTGAAAAAAATCTCAGACTGAGAATTTCTTCACTTACTTGAGAGACATAAAATTTACACTGCTGTGGCAATTATTTATATAAATAAGATAAGAAACAATTTGACTTTAGATGATTTACAAATCTTATGATACAAATACTCCTAGTACATAAGCTTTTAATAAGCTAGCTCATTACTAACTAGTCCTTCTAACTGTCATCCTGGTGGTGCAGCAAAAATGGCAGACTGCTAGGTGTACAGGAGTTCTAAAATGTTTTTAAGCATCGTTAGAGTAATGTGTAATAAAATTTAAAAGCATAGAAATTTAAACTCTATGGCACTTGAGAAGTTGATCAAAACCATTACCACTAGTAGAAGGCAGTATTGTTTGTACTTACAATGGAGGCTTTATCATTAGTTCGTTGACTATTCTGAAGGCCATCAGCTTGACCGTATCCATTATCTTCATTTCCAAAACACCCGAAACAGCATCCCATAATGAAAATTCATCAAGGTCTAATCATAAATCACAACGACATCAACAATAAAACAAATAATTCACAAACGTTTATGCGAAAAGTCAGTAGAGGAAATCGCAGAAGCTGCAACTTCAAAGCTACTGTTCAAAAACTGCAATTTATGTTTGCTTTACCCATTTGAGCTTCTCCGCTGATAATTCATTCTATACATGTTGTCATATTTATTTGGCCTATAAGTAAAAGTACTACTATTACAGTTACACTATAAGTATAAGTATAAGTATCAGTATAACTATAAGTATAACTAAAACCTAATAAGTTATAACTTTGTCTTTTACATTAGTGTAACTATAAGCAGAGACCTAGTACTCACCTAGGAGTAGGAGTAGTTACACACTACACTAAAACTTTCATTCTAACAGTAACTCTAATACTAATAGTAATACTATACTGATAGAGTGATACTAATAGTAATACTAATAGTATCACAAAGGAAAAACAGTAACTATAATGGTTAATGATAATAATATTGATTTGATATTCTGTATTAATAAATCATAATCATGATGATAATGATATTCACTCATAAATCTATATTGATAATCATAATCATAATGATAATGACTATCACTATAACTTATGACTATGACAGTATCAGTATGACTATGACTATGAGTATGAGTGAGTGGTAACTCTAGTTTCAAGTCGTATTTAGGATTAGTATTACTAGTGCTTTATTAACACTTCAGAATTTATTAATATAACATAAAATCCAAAACAGTTATGGCTTAAAAATTTAGTAGACCTTAAAAATAAATTACAATATCAATATGAATATAAAATTAAATGGTTTCTTTTATCAAAATAAAATAACTGTTATATCCGTTACTAACTTTCGTTTTAAAGGTTGACCTTGATATTGGCGTAAAACCAAGCATTCTGGTAGGAAAAGGTGTTTTGGAGTCCCTACCTTTCTGATTCTATCTGACATAGCAGCTATCATGCAATATTTATATTATCACTGTTTCGCTTTCCGCTGGAAAAGGATTTTATTCTTTTAAATTTGTTAGGATTATAATGTAGTTATTATAATTATCTTTAAAAGTAACTTTATCGTCGTAATTGTGATTATCATTGCGCTCTCAGTTGCAAAAAGTAAGTGAAAGTGCTGAGTGTACTTTATAGATATAGTAATTGTGACAAATATTTACCATCAGGCTTAGTTTTAAGTCAGTGTATGATATTAAATTTAATTTCATCATTTCCTGCTACTTGCTAGTGCTACTGCTAGGCCTATGGCTATGCCTGCAGTAATAGTGGCACTATGACCTATACTATGACTACTACTGGCTGGTAATATTACACTTGCAGTAGTAGTAGTAGCAGCTTTACCAGTGCTGCTGCTAAGTCTAAGGCTAATCACAATGACAATCATAATGAAATCAGTTATGGTAATGCTATAGCCTATGTCTATAGGCTATAGGTATAAGATTAAGTATAATAATCATGATTGTGAATTAAAAGTTATAAACAAAAATATTAATAATACAAATATCTATATTAATACTAATACTAATACTAATAGTAATAGTAATACTAATAGTTATTATACCTATTAGTATTAGCTACAATTGTTATAACTTTATAATTTTAATTACAATATAATCATAATGATTTTATTGTAATTTAGTTTTATACTTATAGTAAACTCAAACTTGAAGTAATTTACATTTACTGATGTAGTTTTACTTACAATGACACTAACTGATACTCTTAAGTCTTACTCTTGGCCTCAGTTGCTGTCACTATTAGTATTAGTAATTGTTACTGAATATTAGAAATATAAGTATTTTACTTTAACTCATTTTAAGTTTGATGTATAATTATAATAATAATTATTATTATGATCATTTAATTTCTTTTATATGCTAAAATTATACTTATAGTAAATAAGAGTGAGGATAAGTCACTACATGGTTGATTGGCACTTTGTTTGAAAATGAAAATTGTCCCCAGGATCAGCATTACCATTACAATTTTAAATATGAGTCCAAACAGCAATCTGAAATTGAATCTTTCAATGATTTGCTTGGTGATCTTGAGATTTAAAAATTAAATCACCGAATGTAAATGTAAAGTGATGAACTTTTGCTAAACTGTTAAACATAGATCTTATTGGCCATCTCACTTGAACTTCTAAAGCTTGCATCCAATGTTGCCAAGATGGCACAGTTAGTAGAGCACATAATAATGGTAGTTATTGCTGCTAAACACATTTATGTTTTTGTACTTTTTGCTTTTGAAAGAAGCTCAAATGTGACCAAGTACAATTAAAGTGTTGGGAAAGTTACAATGTAAGAGCAAGGGTGACATTATATATAGTTCTCTTTGCTAAGTGTTTTTTAATATATTCCTATATTTTGTTGAGTAAGTATTTATTTTTTACTAATTTCATGTTATATAATCGTTATGGTTGCAGATAAATGTATGTTATATTCTCGAGATAATGACATGAAAGATGAATCACTTGCTCAAGACTGATTCACTGGAGTTATTTCCCATCATCCCTGAAAATGTCCTTAAGCCTAGTTCACTGCAAAATGGAGAATCACCCATCATTGCATTTACTCCTAATGGTGTTGGGGAGAAAATACACATAGCCACCGTTTCCAGCTCTACCAGTTAGTGTTACTGAAATACATGTGCCATTTTGAATAGTTTAAATATATTTGTTGTTGTTTGTAGAGCAAATGTTCTAACTACTTCATATTTATAATTTATTTTGTGAAAAGCCTGCTGATAAAAATTCATTTTTATAAATTTGGACTTATATATTGCAGTCAAACAACGGATTAGATGGTATTTATCATTTATTAACTCTGATATGCTACAGATAACTAATTTGACCAAAGAAAACTATTTTGTTATAAAACCTTGGTGGAAGTTTGAGTCATTTAGTCCTATTATGTTCTTCACTATAGGTGACTTAACTCTTTACATTGTTGACCCAAGTCACATTAAAACTCCGTCAGCAAAGAAAATAGCCTGGGGCCAATCAGGGTACGGTAAAATACAGGCGCTGACATTTGATCCACTTGGAGATAAGTTGGCGGTGGTTTGCAGTCGATTTCTCTACATTCTTCCATTTGGTACCTTCATGGTGAGTAATGTGATATCGTATGTTTCGAAAAAATTATTTTTACTATGAATAAAGTACAAGTTTCTAATATAATCCAAATCTTTAATATTTATGTTGGGCATCTAAATATTGAAAAAGAACTCACCCAAGTTTTTAGTCACTCTTTCTGTGAGAAAACCCCTGATGGAAGGGTTTTTGGTAAATAGGGCTAAGGACTTATTCAGATGGGGCACAGGGGCAATTATGACTGCTCACTCTTCCTAACATCAACAATGACTTTGTGTTTACTAAGCCAAACACTTTAACCTCTAGAGTATCTAAGACCATGGCTGCTATTGAAATATTTTGTTAAACAAATTAAACCATTAACAGAGCCCCTCTTTGACACACATTTGAGTGTTATGCTCAAAGATTTTTACGACACTCATACATGTTTTGAGTCTAAAACCACAATTTGCTGGTAACAGTTCTACTTCCTGTAGAAGCCAAGTCCTGGCAAACTGTCTTCAGCCAAGAAGAATGTAGTAGAGATCAGACTTCCCTTCTTCATGTCACCAGTTAGCCTGTGCTCCTGCATTTGGTGGCAGACTGCTCTCAATAGGAGTATCATAATCATTGGCACAGAGGTAAGTAATCTAATACTTAAGCTATAGCTCCTGTCTTCTGTTAGATTGCCACCGTCTGCACTAAATCTAGCGAATAAGTATCCAGAATTTTAACACATTTCTGCTACTACTAATTATAGAGTTAGATTTGTAAGTTGAGTTTCCCAAAGTACCATGTGCTGCCACAATAAACTCTGTCTTCTAATACTGGCAGCAGTTAATTGTCTATGACCTGTTTGGGTTGTAGAAAGGAGAAGTCTATTTTATTGATGTTGATGATAAGAAGTCAGTACACAAGGTACAGGTTCAAGGGCACATTACTCGGCTCGAGTTGGTGCCGGATGATCGGCAGCACATCACCTATCTTCTGGTAGGCATCATCCTGTAGTAGTATACACTGTAATAGTACACACTGTAGTAGTATACACTGTAGTAGTATCTGCTGTAATAGTATAACACTGTAGTATTATACACTGTAGTAGTATACACTGTAGTATTATACACTGTAGTATTATACACTGTAGTATTATACACTGTAGTATTATACACTGTAGTAGTATGCACTGTAGTAGTATACACTGTAGTAGTATACACTGTAGTAGTATACACTGTAGTAGTATACACTGTAGTAGTATACAATGTAGTAGTATACAATGTAGTAGTATACACTGTAGTAGTATACGCTGTAGTAGTATACGCTGTAGTAGTACACACTGTAGTATTATACACTGTAGTAGTATACACACTGTAGTAGTACACACTGTAGTAGTATACACTGTAGTAGTACACACTGTAGTAGTATACGCTGTAGTAGTATACACTGTAGTAATATACACTGTAGTAGTATACACTGTAGTAGTATACACACTGTAGTAGTACACACTGTAGTAGTATACACTGTAGTAGTACACACTGTAGTAGTACACACTGTAGTAGTATACACTGTAGTAGTATACACTGTAGTAGTATACACTGTAGTACACACTGTAGTAGTACACACTGTAGTAGTATACACTGTAGTAGTATACGCTGTAGTAGTATACACTGTAGTAGTATACGCTGTAGTAGTATACACACTGTAGTAGTACACACTGTAGTAGTATACACTGTAGTAGTACACACTGTAGTAGTATACGCTGTAGTAGTATACACTGTAGTAATATACACTGTAGTAGTATACACTGTAGTAGTATACACACTGTAGTAGTACACACTGTAGTAGTATACACTGTAGTAGTACACACTGTAGTAGTATACACTGTAGTAGTATACACTGTAGTAGTATACACTGTAGTACACACTGTAGTAGTATACGCTGTAGTAGTATACACTGTAGTAGTATACGCTGTAGTAGTACACACTGTAGTAGTACACACTGTAGTAGTATACACTGTAGTAGTATACACTGTAGTAGTATACGCTGTAGTAGTATACACTGTAGTAGTATACGCTGTAGTAGTACACACTGTAGTAGTACACACTGTAGTAGTACACACTGTAGTAGTACACACTGTAGTAGTATACACTGTAGTAGTATACACTGTAGTAATATACACTGTAGTAGTATACACTGTAGTAGTATACACACTGTAGTAGTACACACTGTAGTAGTATACACTGTAGTTGTTAGTATAGTAGTACACACTGTAGTAGTCACATTTCATTGTTAGATATCTGCAAGGTCAAGTTTACAGTGGAGGCTTTTGCTAGATGTCCTTGACATTGACCTTCATATGACTTTGTCTAAAGAAAGGATGTTGGAGCTGGGCTATAAATTCTACGGCTACGGTGGTATGTGTTTCTGTAACTTCATCGCTTTACTGAGTTTAGACTTCAGGATTGTTTTATTATTTTATAGAAATGTCTGTAGCAGTATAACATTACGTTTTATGTTAAATAACCCATAATCAAAATTATTTCAAAATTTTGATCAGTGATGTAAATGCTATCTAAAATAGAGTTTAATGGTTAAATTGGGGTTATCATCTCACAAATAGAGCAGATGACAATATAATCACATGATCATATTCACGTTTTTGTTTGTAATTCATATATGCAAATGGGTTTAGCGGTTTTTTTTAATTGTATTTTAGTATTTATTTATAGATTTTGTTACTCGGTAATAATCAACTCTATAGTATCAACTGGTCACTGTTGTCGTTGCTAAGGAAGTTCACTTATTGTGTACAGGTAAGAAGTATATCAAGTCGATTCTGCACACGCGGAGTCAGCCTTCCGAGGCTGAATGCGAGTTCAAACCTCGTCGGTTTACCAACATTCCCATCTCTGTGTCACTGAGGTATCAGAGTGCTAAGGGGTGTCATCTCATATCCGGCGTAGACAAGGCTGACCTGTCTCTAAAGGTGTGTTTTTTGTAATATAACGTGTCGACATTGCTTGGTAATCAGTCATAGGCTGGGTGAAACCTGCACTGCTTATGTAGTCGCGTTGCAACTAAAAATAAGAGATCTTTGAGTCTCAGATATCTCTCAACTTCTAAAATCTCACGCAAGTTTATAGTTACTCTCCCCATGAGAAGCCCTGATGGAAAGGGTTTTGAAAGTAGGCTAAGGACATATTCATACGTGGTACAGGAGCAATTATGACTGGATGCTCTTCCTAACATCACCATGGTGTTTGGACTAGAATTACTGACCTCATGTTTACTAGGCCAGCGCTCTAACCACTACACCATGGCTGTTCCCTAGTTCTCAACTTCTATGCTAAGGGTGTCTGCGCTTCGTATTTGCAAAGTATATTTACAAAAAATAAGTTCTTTACAAATAGCAGATGCATTATATTGTAGAACATATGTAATGCCCAATATAATGTATATTATGTTGCGCATTATGGTGTACAATATATTGTTCATTATAACATGCAATGTTATATTATGCAATAACATGTACAATTATATAATAAACAATATAATATACAATATAATAAACAATATAATATACAATATAATAAACAATATAATGTATACAATATAATATATGCAATATAATGAACAATATAATATATACAATATAATATACAATATAATGTATATATTATATATATATATATTATATTATAATATATATAATATAATATATACAATATAATATACAATATAATGTATATATTATATATATATATTATATTATAATATATATAATATAATATATACAATATAATGAACAATATAATGTATACAATATAATGTAGATTATAATGAACATTGCAGATATATGACAGCAGTGTGGAACACCATCCTCTCTACGTTTACAATCTACCAGCGTGGACAGAACATCTGGTCTACACAGACAGGTTGATATTCTGTGCTTTTCCTTCAAAGCATGTGCTAGTCTTAGCCAATCAGCTTTCAGAGAAAGATGTTAACACTCAACAGGTACGGCACTTCTGCATACTTAACTATTTCATCAGCTCTTTCAGCAGTCTGTCTGCTGTCACCGGTGTGTGTTACTGTAATTACTATAGTATAGATATCCTGATAGAACTCACGGTTTTCTGTTTTAATTAGAGTGACTTTGACAAAAAAATTCTTCAGCTGATGTGGATCTTAAAAGACAACTCGTACTATGAAAACATGCTCTTTGCGAGTAGATTTCCTGTCTATTTTATACATACACACTATTGACTAGTAAGAAACTCTGCATTTCTACTCCCACTACTGTTACACACCTATTGTATGTGTTACGGCAGACTGGCTATGTCATCCACCAGTATGACCTGGAAGAAGACGAATCTATAAAGTACATGTCTGCTATCAAGTTTCCCGTCACATGGTGAGTCCAGTATTATCATATCTACAGCTTTTACTACCAGCACTGATTGTTTGCTAGACTTTGGCTTTCACGTAACCGATATGTCTGGCATTATGCAATCAGCATCGTGGCAGCAAACATATTTAGATAGAATGGCTTCTATTGGCTATGTTAGAGGGAAATTGCTTTTTGCTCGACTCGTTGACTTGATTTTACAGTTGGTCTTGTAGCAAAATGTGTTTTTCACGCGAGTGTATACATTTCCCAACTGTTTAGCCAATCTGAATGCATTGGTTAAGGAAGTCTGTGTTCAGACAGATTTTCCTGAACATGTAAAAGGTATAACAATTATAAGCAACGGCGTTGACAAAATTGAATGTATTTTATGTGGGTCAGATGCTTATAGTTAGATGCTTTAAGTTGTTTCTCCTGTAATTTTCAAAACTTTTAATACTTGTTGACAACTTTATTAATAACTTATTCTTTATTTATTTTTTAAGCATCAACTTTGTTTTTGAATGTTTGCATTTGTTGAGATGTGGCAACTTGTGATAACCCATGCTCATATCCATTTTTTAATAAAACAACCTCACGCATGTTTATAGTTGCCAACCCTGTGAGAAACCCCTGACAGAAAGGTTTTTTGTTAAAATGGGCTAAGGACTTATTTAGATGGGTCACAGGAGCAATTATAACTGGATGCTCTTTCTAACATCACTAATGGCCTTTGTCTGGGCTTGAACCCATGACCTCATGTTTGCAAGGCAAACACTCTAACCCCTAGACCACGGCTGCTTTTTATTTTAATAGACTGTTTAATATTTCCATTTATATTGTCCGCATACCATAGTCGGCTAATAAATGTATGATACCGTAGTATGAGTATATATGCTGTAGGCACAATGAACTGGTGGACACCTCATCTAAGCAAAACTGCGTTTCTTCAAAGCATACTATCCTTGATGGGTGTTTACTTGTCACAAATCGGAGAATGATACAGTTTACACCTGAGTATGTTTTATATCTGCAGTGTACACCTAAGTATGTCTTATCTCTGCACATTGCGCCTGAGTGTGTCTTAAATCTGTAGTTTACATTTAGGTATGTCATATACCCGCAGTTTACACCTGAGTATGTCACGTAATTTCTACAGTTTACACCTGAATAGTGATACAGTTTACATCTGAGTATGTTTTATAATTTTACCAGTTTCCACTATGCCTTGTAATACCTGCAGTTTACACTTTGGTATGTCTTAACCTCTGCAGTTTACACCTGATAGATTCAGATGAAATCCACACATATATTCCAGGTTCTCACCTGAGCAGCTCTTTCTCAACTGGAGTACGAGTCAGACTATAGATGTGGAGAGACTCCATCTCTTAGCCCAAGTTACGCATATAGACTTTCTCAATCTCTACCTGCATAGTGCTGACTTCCACCTGCGTAAAGAAAATTTAGAACAAGCTCTAGATTGTCTGCACTACTCAAAGGTAAACACTATTCTTGTATATTGCAAGGAAATACAATGTTATTATAGTTTTTGTGAAAGTTAGTTCTTATGATACAGGCTGTCAATAGCTGTGATGTTTGTGGCACCATCTCACATGCTGAGTGATGTCAGCAACTGTTGCTGTTAGTGCCACTACTATACTTGTACAATATTTGATAAGATTGTGTAGCCATTAGTAGCTTAGAAAGGCAAGGCATGGGGCAGTCACTTATATGTTAATAAATCCTGTAAATGAGAGAAGAACTGTTCTTTTTATTATTGAGAATGTGCCTAATGTTTACCTGAATACCCATTTGTTGATTTATATATTTTGCTGCTGTCACTATCATTATATAGTCAAATCCTTATGTTTTATAGCCTTTATTTACAATCTGTAACGCATAATTCCATACATTATATACTCTCTCAGTAACTAGCAATACTCTCTCAGTAACTAGCAATATACTCTCAGTAACTAGCAATATACTCTCAGTAACTAGCAATATACTCTCAATAACTAGCAATATACTCTCAGTAACTAGCAATACACTCTCAGTAACTAGCAATATACTCTCAGTAACTAGCAATACACTCTCAGTAACTAGCAATATACTCTCAGTAACTAGCAATACACTCTCAGTAACTAGCAATATACTCTCAGTAACTAGCAATATACTCTCTCAGTAACTAGCAATACTCTCTCAGTAACTAGCAATATACTGTCTGTCTTTTATAGTGTGATGATAACTCCAAAGTCTCATTGCTATACAAGTATGGAGAGCATGAGTTGGTTGTACAGACTGGTAGAGATATTCTAGAACGTTCCCTGACACAATCTGCTTCCTGTCATACGAAGTCTGCCACGAGTAACATCTGCAACATGGTGCTGAGCTCCTTTCTGGCAATATTAGAGGAGAGAACAGATAGTTCTGCTTTTCACAATGAGTTCCGGTATTCAACTAAATTCTTACTAGTATAATAGTATTTCACTCAGTTACTCAATAGTAACTAGCTACTGGTCATTGGTGACTCTACACTGGTCATTAGTAACTAGTGACTATTAGTTACTGCTCTAATAGTATTCAACTAAAGTATTACTAGTATTGCACTCAGTTTCTCACTAATACTAGTGACTGGATACTAGTTATTAGTAATTTATAGCCAGTCACTTAGTTACTAGTTGTTAGTAACTAGGATGCCAAAAATTAGTCATTAGTACAAAATTATTCCACTAAATTTTAGGCTTGCTATTAGTTCAGTTACTCATCATTAGTAGTATAATAGTAGCTAGTTATTAATCATTAGTGACTAATCACTTGGTAGTAGTGACTAGTACTTGGTAGTAGTACATGATGATGTAAAAATTATTTCTCAAACCTATTTATAATAGTTCACTGTTGAAAAAAATGTGAGTTTATTGCTTATAGGTATTGGTTTGTATTTTATGTCAGTTCTATGTACATGCTTTTTTCTTCTTGGCTATTTTACTATCATGTTTTTTAATTTTGTTTTGTGTTTACCAGTAGTTGACTTGTGATAGCAGTTGTTGCTCGTTTCTCAATGTTATTAGCAAGTACCTAGTCAAATGTTTTCACTATCCAGTTTACTGTGGTTCTACTGCTGCCATTTGTGTTACTACTTCTACTTTTGATGCTGCTGCTATCACTGCTACTATTTTCTATTGTTACTTGTGATCAAAAGTTTCAATGCTTTTCTTTCAGAGAGTTCTTATTATACAACCGGAGTTATTCATTGGATCAGGCTATGAAACTTCTCTGTGATAAAAACCACTTGGCGCTGCTATTGGAGATTTCACTGGTATATTTATTGTATACATACACTTACATATTAGTTCAGAGCTTTTACTGTCGGAAAAACAGAATATGTGTTGAATTTTTGAGATGGTTTCTAATTTAGTGATCAAAAGATGATTTTGCAACTTGTGAATTTATCTTCACTTGAATTTGCTCACTGTGGATTATTTTCGTTTTTAATGATGTTTTAAACTTTTCTGTTTGGCTTTATAGTAAAGCAAAGATTTTCAGCCTTGGGATTTAGTAATTTTTCTATATAGATTCTATTTTTAAATGCACTTTGTAAGGCTTTATAGATAATACACCCTTCTTTTGCTCTATACTCTATAGCACGTTGTGTTACTAACATATACGTGTGTCTGGTAATCTGTAGCACAGAAAGTTTGTACGGAGTGCATTAGAGCACATGTTCTCACTGGGAAAGATAACTCCCAGCTTGCTACACGCCCACGTGGAGAACAGCGACTTTGTTTCAGCACTTGGTTCAGTAGCTTCAGGTAACTAACAGAAACTATTTTACTATAAATGTGCCTTTTTTAAACTGTTTTTCATTCTTTTGTAATTTCTACTGCTTTATTTCTCGCCCTAGCTGAGTTGATTTAAACTTTTGTTATATTGTCCCAGTTTTATTATACATAATGTGTTGTTGCTTGACTGGTTTTTAACTTCACAATACATAAATTTACTAAGTATTTTTGTTTTACCAAGTTGTATATATTATTGTAACAATATACATCACTGCCATGCATATATTCAAGGTTTATGTTATATTGTAATAACCGTAGGATCCATGGTCTATCTTCTCAATACGGAAGATTTTTGCACCTACCTTCTAAACACGAACAGTATTGAGACGTCTAACCTGCTATGGCTTGCTCCAAGACTACACGAATTAGACTACAGTTCACTGCGTCTGCTAGCCCAGAGATATCACCCGCACTCCAAGTTTACACAGAGTAGTATAAAGTTCTTTACTGAGTACGTGGAGAGTGTGTCTGCTCAGTCGTATGCCAGATTCCACCAGGTAAACTGACTTATCATTTCCAGCTCTGCTTCTGACTCACTCATGTAGACAATATGCATTCTTCTTTCTGGCTGGCTTTTATTATTACGGTCCATTTTTTTGTTGAATGCGCTTGTATTGAATTTACTAGGGTGTACCAGATGTACAGTACCTAAGTTATGTGATACATTTTACTTGCTGTGCATATGTTGTTATATATAAATGGTGTATGATATCTGTTGTAGTATATACTGTACATCTAGTAATATATGTTATATGTACGATATATTGTGGTATATACTTTATATAACCTCACACAAGTTTATAGTCACCATCCCTGTGAGAAAACCCTTGTTCTAAAAGGTTTTTTTGTGGTTAAATCGGGCTAAGGACATATTCAGATAAGGCACAGGAGCAATTATGACTGGATGCTTTTTCTAACATCACCAATGGCCTTCGTCAAGCTTCGAACCCATGACTTTGTGTTTACTTAGTAAACGCTCAAACCCCTGGACCACGACTGCTTCATGCACTGTACATATATTATAGTAATACGGTATATATTATAGGATGCTGAAGAAGGAGAAAGTTCTAGTAAACTCTCAGTCGAAGAGTTTGTGTCGGAGCTCTACCTGTTTTATGTCAAGGTCGTATTGAGAATGTCGACTTACGAGTCTCATAGTTGTCTTCTCAGTAAAGATATGGAAATGATGTTAGCATACAGTGCTAATCCATTAGACATGCAGGTAACTTGTTATGTGTCTGCCTCAGTAACCACACAACCGCATAGTGCTTGACCACACAACCACATGGTGCTTAACCACACAACCACATGGTGCTTGACCATACAACCACATGGTGCTTAACCATACAACCACATAGTGATTGACCACACAACCACATAATGCATTTGATTTTTACATTAACAATGTTATTGCTACAGGTATAAGACTGGTTATGGTGTACTCCAGTTTAATCACTTTGTAGAAACAATCACTTTATCTTTTGGTTTTAATAGTCTGTTATTCCACTATCAATCATCTAACTACATTATAACCTGTCATGGACAAGTCACTTCTTAGAGTATTGTGACGGTTGTATGTGTATAAAGGTTGTAAGTGAGTTCGCATAGAGATGTTAGTTGATTAACTATGTATTAGGAAAGGTAGCATAAAAATATAACAACAAATTAGAAGATTAGACAAAGCTTAGATAAATATATATAAGTTTAAATAGTATATTTGGAAAAGCCATGTTCTATCATTTCATGTTGCAATAAAGTGTGCTTTTAATATCTGGTTGTCTACCAGCTAGTTATTGTTGGAGTGACAACTCCTATTCATATCTTTTTAATAATAGACGTACATATGATTCATTTTTTCCACGGGTTTTGCAGATGCGAAATAACCAGATGGTTCTTCAGAGAAGAAAAGGCGGGCGGCCTGTGTGCTGCTCATCCCACAGAGCTTATAGTCTGCAAAAGAACTTAGTCTTTAGCTGGGGTTCTAACACCAAGCTAGAAAAGTATACTTTCTAATTATTTTATACTTAATTTATGTCAGTAAAATATATGCAAATGAAGAACGGATAAGTTGCCATGTAATACAGCTAATATGACTGCTCAATCAAATAATTATTAGTTGAATTTCTCACTTCTGATCAGGTAGTGCTGTTTTCATAGAGTCACATGGCGGTATCTTTTATTTCATAGTTTGTGTATAGAAGAGAGGTTGAAGTTATCTACTCCTTCCATAGACACTGATTTATCCAGTAGTAATATCCAAGTCTACTCCATCTCCTGTGGTGAAAAGCATCTGATGATTTTATGTTCCAACGGAGTGAGTTGTGGTATAACTGGAAAGTAATATAATATTTAACATTAGCTGCCTTATCATAACTTTGATTACTATAATTAAATAGAACTAATTTTATAATATAACTCTTCATTTCTATATGACTTTAGACTGTGTTTCCTATGTATATTAAAACTCTAAAGTCTTGTTATTGAGCAGCTGCAAGGCAGAGGGAGCTCAGACTATGGTCAATTGGGGACAGGAAGTTTGGAGTATTCCACTGAGTTTGTGCCTGTTCCACTAAGCAATGACTCATTGAGTATTGGCTCTGTGGGTGGTCAGGGTGACTCAGTGGAATGTGTGGATGTCGTGTGTGGCAGATATCATACTTTAGCTGTTGACAGGCACGGCAGGTGAGCTGTTTAGTCAGTTATGTCATGGTGCAGACAATTCTTTACAGTCTCCTAGAATATTTAACTGAGTTTAAAATTGTTGTTTGACTGACAATAAAAATTATCACATTCAGTTCCAATCTGCTGATAATCCTGAGCTTTGTTGGTGTGTTAAAATTTTTATGGGTCTAAATACTTATACACTGCTTGCTATTTGCATTCAGCTGCTAAGATCTCTTGGATGAGAAAAGGTTTACTGTATACAAGGCTAAACCATATTAGACAGGTGCTTCTTTGCTATTAATGTCTTATTATACTGTCATAACACAAATGTCACGGCTCCAATCTAAGTTCACTAGTAGTTAGGCTGACTATGAGTATCATGGTTTGAATACACTGTCATACCTTTATACTTCCCTGTCATGTTCTATAAAACTTATTATCCTATGTTGTAGAGTGTACAGCTGGGGCTGGGGTGTATTCGGTCAGTTGGGACATGGAGGTATTGACAACCAAAGTGTACCACATATGATAGAAGCTCTCAGTGGTGTGTTTGTAGTCAGCATGGCTGCCGGTCATAGTCACTCCATGGTGCTTTCTCACAAGGTGCTGTTAACTTAACACACTAATATATATGATATTAGATATACTAGTGTATATAATAGTTGATATACTAGTATATATAATACTTGATATACTAGTATATATAATACTTGATATACTAATATATATATATAATACTTGATATACTAATATATATGATGATACTTAGCTCACTGGTGTATATAATATGGTATTTAATATTTCTTAAATGTGAAAACTGAGCTATTAATAGTATAGTCATATTTGAATCCGATTCTATTTCAGTTTTATATCATCAGTATAGTACACTAGCTTATGTATTCGCTGTAAGAATGTTTTTCATTAAATGTGAATTGAACGCATGGCTTAATGAAAGCAGAGCTTCAGAAGTCAAAAATTACTGGCAGAAATAGTGTGCTTAGCTTGTTATGAAGTAGATGGTTTTATAGCCGCAAATAACCTTGCGCCATACATGATGTAGACAGTTATGCATAAACTAAAAGAAACTATTTCTATCAGCATTCAAAAGCTATAATTTATTCATAAGTTCACTATAATATGAAATTAGCATTAGCCTACTCTATATAATACTCCAACAGTGAGATACAGAAATGTGTTCACCATAATATAAGGTTAGCATCACTATATAATATTATAATAGTTAGATATAGTAACAATTGATACGTTGATTATAATATAAGCACTTACTCAGCTACAGTGTAGCTGATGGAGATACTAGTGCTAACATTAGCTAAATGTGACTCCAGAGAGTGTATTATCTCTAGCATACCTGTTATCTCTAGTAATCAAAGAGCATATGATTCTGAGGTAGTAGTATAAGCAGCTTGGTTCTGCAAAATACAGGTTCAAAATGAGCTTTCGATTTCTTTTGATTGTTGGATCATTGTATGGCACAACGTAATGAAATTTTAAATTTTAGCATTGTTGACATTTTGCTTTTCTTTATTTGTAGCTTCATTAAATTAAATTTTGAATTTATTATAATTCCAATAAATATATTTAGAAGCTTAAGGTAAGATGACTATCAAATATATGAATTACAATTCATTATTGTAATACTGTAAATTTGCATTTACTCCTTTGTAGCATGAAAAAAGCTGAAAACTTGCTAGTTTATCAGAACAAGTTATTGACTACTAAAGTTAATGCGTTGATTGCTGAAAGGATAATAATGTCAACTAACTAGTTGCTATTACTTAATGTTTTTGAGGCCTGGGAAATACTACAACCATACTTGAACTGAAAAGGATAAGTTGGGTTAAGGTGTCACATAGTGTAGCACTTTTAAAAAAAATATACAACGGGTTTGGGATTGAAAGCATCTAAAGCTAAATGTTGTACACTGCAAATCTACACTACACCGTATTATTTAATCGAATGTTTTACTGTATACTTCTAGGGTGAAGTTTATATATTTGGAAGCAATGAGTTTGGCCAAGTCAATTCAGAGCTGGACATCAGAAAGACTTGTATCCCTCTTCGTGTAAACTTTGACAGTCCAATTGCTCTCCTCTCCACCAAGTATTTTCATAACGTTAGTTGGGTTTTTACTTTCTGGTAACTATATATATGAAGGCATTGTTTCATTTTGTAACTTATCGTTGGTGTGCTTTATATCTATATTTTACGCTGTGTTACTTGTGGCTGTATTTCTGGCTGTATCAAAAGTGTTTAGGCCATAAATATCCCCACAAGTTTGTGCGTTTGTATCCACGGTTTTTTTCGTCAACTGTTGTTCAATGCAGGTAAAAACAAACATTTGGTGATTTTTCAATCTGAATGTTGTAACATTGAAAACTATAGAATTTTTTTACTCAGGTGTAATACTTGACAGGTGGCTGTTACAAAAGACAAGAAGATTATAACTTGGGGTGTTCATCCTTATGTTGCCAAACGAAGAATGAGAAACTTGAATTCAACTAATCCATCTCTCTCAAGCTCTACCCTCTCAACTTCTACTATCTCCACCCCTTCAATTTCTACTAGCTCCGCCTCCCCAACTTCTACTAGCTCCACCCCTTCAATTTCTACTAGCTCCACCTCCTCAACTCCTGCTAGCTCCACCCTCTCAACTTCTACTAGCTCCACCTCCTCAACTCCTGCTAGCTCCACCCTCTCAACTTCTACTAGCTCCACCCCTTCAACTTCTACTAGCTCCACCCTCTCAACTTCTACTAGCTCCACCCCTTCAACTTCTACTAGCTCCACCCCCTCAACTTTTACCAACACTTCTGGCTTAAATAACACGACGTCTTCATTGTGGGATAACTCACTTTTTGCCGAAAGTTTGAAAGCTTTTCGACAAATAAGTTTTGGAGTTATTGAAGATGATATAGTACAGGTAATGCATCTACGCATGTATGTGTATCCACATTTACTAATTTATTTCTTATATGAAATTGACCACTTCATTTTCTCTGTGGTAATATTTAAACCAGTAAGCCCTATTTCTTTCAGGTGGAATGCGGCACCATCCACACTCTCTTCCTCACCAGTACCGGTTCGGTGTACCTGTGGGAAGATGTCACACAGGTGTCTGAAAGTGTCAACTCGTCAACACTACAGCTCATAGATACAGTAACTGACGCAGTGTTTGTGTCATGTGACTTTGGCTTTTCTCTTGCTTTGACTACAGATGGTAGTATTTATTCCTGGGGATCCAACCAATATGGACAGGTCTGATTTTGTTCTGTTGGCATTTTCTAACTTAGGTCTAGATGTAGTATTTTCTAACATATATCTACATGTAGTATATTCTAACATATATCTACATGTAGCATATCCTAACATATATCTACAAGTAGTATCTTCTAACATATATCTACATGTAGTATCTTCTAACATATATCTACATGTAGCATATCCTAACATATATCTACAAGTAGTATCTTCTAACATATATCTACAAGTAGTATCTTCTAACATATATCTAGATGCAGTATATTACAACTACAGCACCTTTATCCAAATTATTTTACTTCTGTGTAAATACGTACTGAAAGTTTGAGAATTTTCTCAGTGAACAGCTGCTACCTTGATAGGTTATATGTTGGAGACTTGCTCAGCAAAACAGAGCTCTTAGTCTTTTAAATTTATATGAAGTGTGTATTGTTGATAGCTTGGTCTAGCGTTACGCAACATTAGAGAGACGAAATCAGCTGGTAGAGTGAAGATTCTACAATCATATTCTGTACCTTCCACACAAGAGATGTATCAGGTAAAGGTCACGCGAGGGTCACAGGAGCTGCTAACTGAAACCCCAGGTACTGAATAAAGTGTGTTCTGCTCATGTGTCACATTATGATTGGATGATCTTCCTGACATAACCACTAGTCTAGATATGGACTAGAGGCACACATTAAGCCAGCTTTCTAACCACTACACTATGCTATGATTGTATGTTTATATACACTGTAAGTTATTAAACTCTTAGATTTGATTCTGAGATGCCAGCCTCTTCATCATATATTCTTGACCTATTTCTTGGTCAATCAAATTCGGATTCACTGAGTGCTTGTTCATAATGTATTAATTATGTAGAAGGTGGTTTGTTGGAGTTAGCTTCCCTGACACACTTGGAAAACTTTCCCGTCCAGCAGGCTCTCATGCTATCTCTCAGTAGTAAAGTTTATCCAGCTGTTATAGCCCTGTTCTGCTCCTGTAATATGTGGGTGGAGGCGTTCTTCTACCACCTCAAACATTTCTTAGCATGCCAACAGCACATGGAGCACAGCTATAGCAAAGAGGTGCGTTTTTCTGGCAGTGAATGAATGTAATTAATAGATGATCTTGTTTGTTTGTTTTATTTTAGATAAGTGTGATCATTATGCATTATTTTATGTATGCTATCTTCTTAAAATCTGTCTCTACAAATTATATCTGTGTGTATAGCATATTTCTATGAACATATCTTTCATAATCATAGATATAATCTGCATAAAATGCCTACAATGGAAGCACATAGGCTTGAAATATAAGCCTATATGCCTCAATAGTATGCATTTTATGCACAAGACAGTGGACACACAGTATATTATATTGTGCATCTTTCTATGTTTATAAAATGTTCTATTTTTATGTGTTTATGTGGCTGTGTCTTTAAAACACTCTTCCTACATATTTATAAAAAATATCAACACTCTTATTGATTGTATTTTGTGGATTTCAATCATTTCTGTTTATATATTTGTCTTGTTTCGTCTCCAGATGAGTTTATTTGAGCTTTTTCTGTCTCATAGCTGTTGCGTTATATTTTCAGGTGCTGAAAATTCTCTCATTTTACCTGCTAAAGTTGACAGGAGCTGAAACAGGCGACATGCGTGAGCAGGTGACACAACTCCTACATAGAGTAAGTTGATGCAGTCACTGCAGACTAAGTTCTACACCTTCTAACCAGACTCATTTTTTCGATAGTTTAACTTGCTGCTGTTACTGTCACATCATTGACCAATCAACACTCTTTCACAGGCACTTCAGTTTTGGCAAGCCAAGCAGCTTCCTGTAAGACCAGATTTAGAAGAAGTATTCCTGAATCATTTGGAGTTACTCGCTCCTTCCCTTCACCAGTTTCTGTTTGATGCACAAAGCGGTATAGCAGACAGCCTGCTTGACAAGTTCAGCAGTTCATTTCTGACATCAGTTGCTAGGTGAGTGTTGCATGAGACTGCTATGTGCTGTTCACAGGATGCATGTCATTCTGTTACAAGTTTGTTTGGTTTTCTTTTGTTCAACACGCTGTCAAACAAATCTTCCTTGAACATTCTGATATCAGCGCCAAATTTGGAAGCATAAACTTCCAGAAAGCCAGATAATTTATATATATATATATATATATATATATATATATATATATATATATATATATTATATTTTTTTATATTATTCATTAATATATATTTTTTATATGTATTATATTTATTTATTTATTTATAATTTATAACAAAGAAACTTAAAATCATTGCTTTAACTGAATGTAAATTTCCCCATTGCTATTCATAGGAACATGTAGTTTCTTCTTATGAAAATTGCTTCGTAAACACCACCATCAAAGATGTTACTTAACAATACAATCACGTTTCCAAGGCAACGCTGTGTATTCATCTCTCTATGTTTTAGGACTAGTTTACTACTGCAGACCAAAAAGAGCGCAGTTGAGCAGACTGGAAGTGTGTGGGAAGGCGTTGTGCAGATGCTGAAAAGAGGCTCTACTCGCAACTCGCACACTACTGTCACTCACTTTGAGTTGTCTCGCCTCTTCGAACTCACTTCCCGGGAGAAGAGCTCCTCCAGTGAGGTAGTTGTGTTTACATGTGGCCATAACTTCACCGAATACTCTCTACTCGCTAAGCTGGTTCCGAGCCTCGAGAGCAGAATAATTAACAAACTTCCTGTGTCCGGGGCTATTATTTTAGAAAAATATATTAATAGAGATTATCGTGCCTTAGCTTGCCCGCAATGTGTATATGGGACTGTCAACACTTATGCTAGTTAGGTATTCTGCCATTAATACTATTTGATTTTAAAAGGAGATTTCATTATGAAAGTTGCCAAAAATATATTATTTTTTAAACATTTGGCATTATATCTATATGGTTTCTAACAAATACTTATGCAAAGATTATATATTTTTATATTATTTATTCATAGCTGACAATGTATTGTGATATAGTTTTATGTTGTCATTTATATGCAATGTTAGTTATGACAATTGCTGGTAACCCTTACTATTTCCCTTATGTAACCCTTACTATTTCAAGACTTCATTAGGTTTTTCATGCCTAGAAATTACAGTGTTATGTGTAATGCTTTTCTTTGCATGCAAAAGGCAGTTTTCCATTAACTATTTACAAGCTAAATTAATTCTGATTAATGTCAATAGGTACATGGCTGTATTTTTCATCAAAAATATTTTTTATATTTTGTTTCAATGGCTAAAGGTTATGATAAAAATAAATTTAGTCAACAGACCAAAAAAAATTCAATATAATTTAACATTGTCCATATATAAGAATGTAACCCTTATGTGGTGAAAAGCTTCTTGTGCAGTGTTGCAAAGCAAAAATACCTGCCCAATTTCCAATAGTTGTGCAAAAGTAATGAAGAAGACTGCTTCTGTAATCTGGTTTGAATGCTACTCAAGCTTTTACACTATCAATGTTTTTATAACTGGCACGTGTAGTATTTTTAGACGCTGCTTAAATACATATTGTTGTCAAAAGTATGCAAGTTTATCAATGAGCTTAAATGGGAAGCTGACAAAAAGACGTGCATATGCTGCAGTATGTGCACTGAAAAGTTGCGATTAGGTTTTAAACTTCCGGCATAGAAGCCTTTATCATTTAATAACACTCTTTATTTCAATGACCAAATTAAGAGCAATGAAATTGCTGCAAAAATGAATTTGAACTATTTAAAAAATACATCTCGGTCTATTTATATTTTATTCCCACAGGTTTCATGATAGCTACTAACAAGACATAACACATAAATGTCAAAACAGTAATTTTACTAAAATGATGAATTGAAGCATTGAAATCAGTTTAGGGTGAAGTACACAAGCACTGTATATATTATATAGTGTATTATTACATAACAAGAGACATTATTCAAGTAGATGAGGTAACAGCTTCCATTATAGTAGATGCAGTTTTCCATGGAACAACTTGAGCCTTGACTTTTGAGTTATTTTCCTGTATTCTACGATGAAGAGCATAGCCGACCCGAGGAAACACACAATCCTTTTCAGCCAGTCTGAGGCTGGGACAGTAGTCGTTGTTACCATCACCAATGTAGAATATTGTAGAATAGGATATCCCCGAAGATTTTCTCTGGGCTACATGTTTTTCCAGAACGCTGCCTGTAATTAATACTATATACATATATATATATATATATACTCTTTGAAGCATTTAGTCATTATAAAAAATTTTATCAATTGTGTTTTAACAAGACTTCTTAAATGTTACATTAATAATTAATCAAATAATATACCGCCTCTACTTTTACATGCCAATACTTTGTTTAATAATAGATAAAGGTGAGTAGCAGCTAAGAGACTTGTGATTAATTATCAATGAAGCTAAAAGGGTTATACAACTGCTCCAAAAATTTATTAGAGTTAAAAACAAAAGGATTGAGGGTATCACAGCTTTTAAAAGCTTGCTTTTATATTCATGGAACAATTTGTATAGGAAATTGTTTCTGTACGTACCTTTACACAGGTTCTTGGAACATAGGTTGCACCAGTCCTGCCGATGATAAAATTCTAAATTGAGTTTTCCTTTTTCGTCAAATTTTGCAGGGTTTGAGTAGATCTGAGTGACGAACTCGTCAAACTGATTCTCACGAAGATACCAGTCTATAAACTGGCAGTTAGCATCAGATATTATTATCACTTCGAACATGTCCTGTCTCAAGTGGTCAAACAGCTCCTTCATGCCACTAACCAACGACAGAGACAAAATATTCTGCCTGATGTCTTCAGCAGAAACGTCTTGACGATGGAGCAAATCAAAAACTGCTGCCATATAATGATTCCAATCTCTCTCACTGTCAAACTTAGTGACAGCATCTGGTAAGGGTCCGTTGTGTAGCTTCTGCGCTTGCACATCGGAGTCACCATCCAATATTGTGTGATCGAAATCAAAAGCTAGCAAGACCTTTTGTGGTTTGGCCATTGTGTGCTACAATGCAAAAAAATTCATCAACATAACCATTACAAAAAAAAATCCAGTTTGTTATAAAACACAACGCAGATCTAGAAAAAAATGTCAGCTTGAATAATACCTGAAGTTGGTGGAACTGGTGCTAAGATAAAAGTGATAAAACTAGAATCTCCTCATCTAATATATACCAGTATATCAACTAATTCAGGGTCATTGACCAAATGTTAACTGCAAGCATAAGCAATGTCAGGCATGTATTTTCGTCATGTTATTCATAAAATTCGCAACACAGCCGAACATCCCACAAATTCTGCTGGGCTTAGATTAATCTGAATTCCAAGTAGGAAGTTGAAGGTAGTCTGCAGGAAATCATATCACAAAATTGTTTTAACAAGCTAGGACAGATGTACTAATTTGATTCATATCTTCAAAAAGAAAATTATCAGTTGCAGAGACCTGAAGGCTTCATGTTTCCAAAAACTTATAATCCACAAGCCACACCATCAAAACAAATAAATCTTTGAATTGATTGCTTCAGTCTTACATTTGTTTGCTTACATTGTTCACATTTTATTTGCTTGAACAGCTTTAGAAAGGGCTCTATCTTTACATTTATTCAAAATTCTCAAGCAGCAAAAATTAAAAGATACATTTTTAATTATAAAAGAAAAATTCAAATACAACCTTCCTTTCGATTAGTGTATATACTGTTATGTTTAACAGAAAACACTAACAAGGAAGCTAAAGTTTCCATATAAAACAGTAATGCAAATAATGTAATGCAATTCTATGTAATGTATCTAAAACAAAACTAAACATGTATTATCAGTAAAAGCAACAGATCAATGCTAGACAGTATTATAATCTACTGTTGTCAGCTTAACTAGCCATGCATAACTTTTATTACAATTTTGAATATCTTAATTTAGCAATTATCAACAAAAGGAATAAAGATTCCATTATAAGATAAAAAAATAAATGTATATTCGCATATGAATTAAGACATGTGATTAAGGATGTAATAAATTGAGCAAGCAACTGGTATTCAGAGAGTCATAATAAAAATTAATAAAAAGTGAATCAACATACATTTATATAAAAAAACTGACGATTAAAACACATAGTTAATTCTGACTAATGAATAATGAATAAACGACTTTTTTAAAAATCTCCATGACTTTGTGACCGTCTTTTTAAGAAAACAATTTTGCTTTCACATTAGAGCTGCTCTGCATGATAAGCTTGTGCAATGGAAACTCATGTCGAAGGAAAACTACATCATGTTTTGACAACTTTAAATTGAGACAAAAGTCATTTTTCCATCTCCAAAATATAATACATTTAAATGACTGGCACCAGATTTAGTTCTTTCTTGGATTAAGCTTTCCAAAACTCGAGCTAAAAGTAAACCCAAGCAATTTCTGTAAAACATTGCATGGCTATGAACTTGTACAAGAATCAATCAATTAACAAGTGACCTAAAATGATACTTGTAATGAGCAATATACAGCAACAATCCAGTTATAAAGGTTTTTAGCTTGTAAAGAGAAGAAAGGCATTATTTTATTACTATTAATTAGTTTTACTACTATAAAGTATCATTATCTAGCAATATATTATAGAGAAACAAAAAGGTCAGTAGCATCAGTGTTACTCCCTACTTTACCATCTTACTGCTTGAATAATTCTTACATAATATTCTTACTTGCTTTTACTTCTTATGCTTTTATATTTGTTATTATTATATTACGTAATTATACCTTTTTTATCTTACATATTATAACTGCATAAATTGTACTAATTTTAGACTTTATGGTGTTGCTTGTGGAACTAAAGTGTTTAATAATAAAAATAAACTACTTTTCAAAAAACATCAGTGTATCTTCAACCTCTCATTTGCTTGTGTGGTTCTTAGTGGACCAATCAAAACCACTACACATACTTAAACAAACTATTTGTAAAACTGAACATTTAACCTAGCAACATAGAAGAACGATTTAAATCAAAAAATATCGACACGCCTTTGCATAAGTTCTTAGAGCACATGTGACACCAGGTTTGATTGTGATGACATCTGACAACAAGTCTCCCGTCTTTGACTTCAGCAAAATTAGACAGTATTCGGCTCAAGGTTAAGTATTCTGCCATTAATACTATTTGATTTTAAAAAGCCATGTCATTATAAAGGCTGCCAAAACACATTGGCATTATACCTATCTAGTTTCTATCAAATACTGATGTAAAGATTACATATTTTTATATTATTTATACACAGCAGACAATACAACGTTACATCATTTTATATATATGTGAAAAATGATTAGTTATGGGGGCTGCTGGTAACACATATAACTCTCTTAAGCTCCATAATATTATGCTTATAGGCAGGGATGTAGTGGCAAAAATAGTCTAGGCCATACTCTCAGGCCGGGGGTCCAGGGGGCCGCCTAGGCCCCCGGCGGGGTCCGGGGCAGCGCCCCGGCCGCCGAAGCCCTCAGAGCGCTTCTGATGCAAATTTATGCAATTTAAAGCCATTGTGAATTATAATTCTTCTGAAAAAAATCTGTGTTGAAATGTGCACCTCGCTATTATTTTCATACCATACCAGCTACATGACGACTGGGCATTGCTGCAAACTATATAAATATTCAGTCTTGTCCCATACCTGTTGACTTTAATGTAATGTAATGTATATAGTCTTACTCAACTGCAGTTAGGTTTATTCTGACATTAAGTCCAACCTGTACAGAAAAATTGCTGAAGATCTCAAAAAGATGGAAGGATAGAGGCAGGTAACAAGTGCTCTCCAAATGCAACCTGATTACATAAAATAACTAATACACTGCCGTGCACAGAAAAAGAATAATAGATCAGAACAGAGGAAGATTGCTAATCAGAAAATGTGTGTTGGTTATTTATAAAGAGCAATTTAATTGAATTGATAACTCATTGGCAAGCAGAAATTGGTTTGAAAACCTATTTGGAGTGTATTAAAGTACTAGTCTAATCCATAAGGTGATACCGCCACACCTCCTTACACACAATAAAGCACACCCAAGAGTATGTTAACTTGGTTTTAAAATAAAACCCCTGAGCTTCCACTAGATATATCAAGGAAATATACCCCAAAAGAACAAATTTGACAGGTTTAATATGTGTTAACCTAGAAGAGGATTAAATGTAAAGCCAGACGTTAGTACAATCAAACATAAAAGGTTACTTATGGTGGTGTACAGTTTGCAAAACCTTATTGCATTTATAATTAACATGCAATAACGCTAGGTTTTTGACCAAAATGTAGATATAGTACCTGTAGATCTCAGCGATAAATTTTCATTAGCCTCTCCTACACACCTGGTACTGTTTCTTGGAGACATTTTGATTTTATTTCTGGATTTCATGTTGGTTTTTTTCCAAATTCCATTGCTTATTGACAAAATGCAAGTCCACACAAGATAGATGAGGGCAACCTTCTAGCTGTCACTGCCTTGCTTAGGCCACATTATTGGTATATTATAAGAATTCAGTCCAGCCAAATAAAACCTCACTTAATTGTACTAGAATTAAAATTTAAAAACCATGTTTTAGATGTTTCTGTTCCTCAGAGCACCTGCTTTTTTGAGTTTTCAATATTTTTTTTGCAAAGTTGTAGACAAAAATCTACCCATTTTTTGCCAATTTTACCTGAAAAATTTATTTCTCAATCCCTGCCAAATATCTCAGCAGGAAAGCATGGTATTCGAATAGAACAAACACGGTCGGAAACCTGAGAAATTTATGCAAGGCAAATTTTTTGATCTTTACAATAGCCTTCATAGATTTTCTACAAATTAGTGATTTATACACTGAAAATGAAATACTTTTTCCTTAGTAATCACCAACGCACAGCACTTCGTGCTTCAGTGAACACGTAGAGATAAGAAGATGGAATGTTGATAGCTAGCTGCATTTTATTCATAGTGTAATCTCAGGCTAAACAATCACAAGTAGGCAACACGCATTCCACCCACATAGCATTAACATAACAAGAACTTAAATTAGATTGTGAGCGAAATTTATGATATTCTCAGTGAGGATGCCCAAACCCTCCTTTCAAAAATATGCCCATACGGGCGTATGGCCTAGAACAGTCTAATTTCTTCTAGGCCATACGGCGTATGGGACCGTATGGGTACCACTACATCCCTGCTTATAGGTGCCTCGAAATTACAATGTTGTGCGTAATATTTTTCTTTGCTTGAAGCAAACAGGTTTCCATTTGCAAGCAAAAGTAATGTTAATTATTGTCAACAGTTGCTCAAAATCCTATTTATAGGTACATATGACTTTCTTTTTTACCAAAAAGATTTATATTTTAATTTTTGCCACATAGGCCAAAGGTTATGATTGAAATAGATTTAGTCAACAGACCAACAAAAGGAAAAAAAATAATTTGACATTGTCTAAATATAATAATATAACCCTTATATGGTGAAAAGCTATACAATGCAGTGCTGTAAGACAAGCGTGCTTGCCAAATTTCCAAGAGTTTTGTAAAAGTAAGGAGAAAACTTCTGTATTTTGCTTTGAATGATGCTCATGTTCTACAGTATTCGCTCTTTGTTTATATAAAACATTTTTAAAACTGCCATGTAGTATTATAAGACACATGTGCCAAATACACAGTGTTGTCAAAAGTATGCAAGTTTGTCAATGAGCTCAATTGGGAAGCGATACCAAAAGACATGCAGAGGTTGCAGGATGTGCACTGAACAAGAAATCAGTTTGTAAACTTTGTAAACATTCTATCTACAGTTAATGGTACAATTAAGAGCAATTAGATTGTTGCAAAAATAAATTTGCACTATTTAAAGACTCCATCTCTTAGATGTCTATTCATGTTTTATTTCAACAGGTTTTATGATCACTACTAATACTTCATAACACAATATTATTAATTATGTCAAAACAATAATTTTACTTAAAAAAATAAATAATAAAAGCATTGAAATCAGTTTAAGGTGAAGTACACAAGCACTGTATATATTATATGGTGCATCATTACATAACAAGAGACATTATTCAAGTAGATGAGGTAACAGCTTCCATTATAGTAGAGGCAGTTTTCCATGGAACAACTTGAGCCTTGACTTTTGAGTTATTTTCCTGTATTCTACGATGAAGAGCATAGCCGATCCGAGGAAACACACAATCCTTTTCAGCCAGTCTCAGGCTGGGACAGTAGTCGTTGTTACCATCGCCAATGTAGAATATTCTAGAATATGATACTCCCGAAGATTTTCTCTGGGCCACATGTTTCTCCAGAACGCTGCCTGTAAATTTATAGCTTAGTTTAAGTTTCAACTACAGCGCAGCAGAAGTATCTTAGGGTGTTATGGTACATTGCTTAAGGGATGAATGCCATGCTCAAATAAAAAACTGTGATAAAGCCTCTCACTTTGAAGCAGTCATTATAAAAAATTGTATCGTGTTTTGATAAGACTCCCTATGTGCTACAGCAATAATCTATCATAGAATACAGCGTCAGTTTTTACATGAAGATACAATGATTAGTAACAGATGAAGGTAGGCAGCAGTTGAAAGACTTCGGATCAACTCTCAATGTGGGTAATGCTACAAAGTCTGGAGCAGGTAACATGCACCCATTTAGCTATATATAGCTATGGGTTATGGGTACAACAACTCCGACATTTCATAGATTTGAAAACAAGAGGCTTCAAAAAAGAAAGATAAAGTAAGCTCCAACATGATAAAACTTATTCTATTGAACATTTTAACTGTACGTACCTTTACATAGGTTCTTGGAGCATAGGTCACACCAGTCCTGCCGATGATAAAAGTCTAGATTGAGTTTTCCATTTTCATCGAACTTTGCAGGGTTTGAGTAGATCTGAGCGATGAACTCGTCAAACTGATTCTCTCGAAGATGCCAGTCTATAAACTGGCAGTTAGCGTCGGATATTATTATCACTTCGAACATGTCCTGCCTCAAATGGTCAAACAGCTCCTTCATGCCGCTAACCAACGACAGAGACAAAATATTCTGCCTGATGTCTTCGGCAGAAATGTCTTGACGATGGAGCAAATCAAAAACTGCTGCCATATAATGATTCCAATCTCTGCCACTGTATAGTTTAGTGACAGCATCTGGTAGAGGTCCATTGTGTAGCTTTTGCACTTGCACATCTGAGTTACCGTCCAATATCGTGTGATCGAAATCAAAAGCTAGCAAGATCTTTTGTGGTTTGGCCATCATATGCTACAATGAAGAAAAATTCATCAACATGGCCACTACAAAAAAATTATTTTCAACTTGTTATAAAACACGATATGTTGTCGGTAAATATGTTTATAGACACGTTGAATCAGTTGATGGTATTTCAATGTGCTCTTGTTTCTCAGCTTATGCCTATTGTACTTAACTGCTTATTACCACATCCTTATCTGTAATAGCAATTTATAGCTATCTACTTAAGTGTGCTACTTAGTTCAGTTGCTTGTAATATTTAGTGCAATAAAAAGCTCTGTCAGATTATAACTCTAACACAATACAGCTCTAGAAACAAAATGTCAGTTAGAATAATCTACCTTAAATTGCTAGAACTGGTACCAAAATAAAAATGATAAAACTAGAATCTCCTTATCTAATATATACCAGCATATCAACTGATTTAGTCACTGATCATACGTTAACTGCATGCAAAAGCAATGTCAGGCGCGTATTTCCACTTTATGCTATTCATAAAATTAGCAACATGACTCAGCTTTTATATTAACAACACAGCCAAACATTCCACAAATTTTGCTGGGCTTAGATTAATCTGAATCCCAAGTTGAAAAATGTAGGTAATCTGCAAGAAATTGTATTACAAAACTGTTTTTAATAAGGTAAGACCCGAATACTAAATTGCTTCATTTTATCAATAATATCACCAGCTGCGGAACACTGAAGGCTCTAAGTTTTCAAAAACTTACTATCCACAAGCTACACCATTAAAACAAATTAACCTGTGATTTGATTGCTTTAGTCAACGTTTATTTGAGAAATAATGTAGACAATTTCAGAAATACCTGTATCTTGACACCCATCTAAAAGTTTTGAACAGCAAAAATTAAAGAAAAAAATAATTGTAACAAAACATTCATATACAACCTTGATTTTGACCAGCATCTACTATGTTATGTCCGACAGAAAAAACGACCAAGAAATAACAAGGCTTCCATATAAAACATAATGTTAATAATGTAATTCTATTTCATGTAATGCATCTAAAGCAGCACTACTGAACACATACTATCAGTAAGAGCAACAGATAGATGCTAAGCAGTAGCTTACTATGATCTATAGTTGTCAGCTTAACTAGCCATGCATAATTTTATATACTGTTTAGATATCTTAAATTAACATCAGTTATCAACACAAGAAATAAAGATTCCGTTTTGATTTAAAAAAACTAAGTGTATGCTCGCATATAATTAGGACATGTGGCTAAAAATATGTAATAACTTGAGCATACAGCTGGTATCTAGATAGCTATAATAAAATAAAAAAGTGAATAAACATACATTTATATAAAAAAACACTAATGATCAAAACACAACATTAATTCTCAAAATGACTAATGAATAAACAACTTTTTGAAAATCTCTATGACTTCAAGTCCGTTTTTCCAAGAAAAAAATTTTGCTTTTACATCAGAGCTGCTCTGCATGATGAGCTTGTGCAATGGAAAATCATGTCGTGGAAAAACTACGTCATCTTTTGACAACTTTAGGGTGGGACAAAAGTCATTTTTTCCATCTCCGAAATATACCACGTTTAAATGACTGACACCAGATTTGGTTCTTTCTTGGATTAGGTTTTCCAAAACCCGACCTAAAAGTAAACCAAAGCAATTTCTGTAAAACATTGTGTGGCTATTAAATTGTACAGGAATCAACCCATTAACAAGTGACCTAAAATAATGCCCCACCTGAATAAGTCATTAGCCCGATTTAACAAAAAAAACCCTTTCATCAAAGGTTTTTCTCACTGGGATTGTGACTATGAACTTGGGCAGTTTTTTTCTTAAAATAATACTTAAATAAACTATTTATAAAATTGAACTTAGCAGCAGAGAAAAACAAGTTATATAAAAAAATATCGACACGCCTTTGCATAAGTTCTTAGAGCACATGTGACACCAGGTTTGATTGTGATGACATCTGACAACAAGTCTCCCGTCCTTGACTTCAGCAAAATTCGACAGTATTTGGCTCACACCATTGATCCCCATAGCATCTAAATACCATTGCACAAACAAGGTGTTGGCACCGGACAATATTATTAGTTCAAAGTCTTCAAGGCTGTGCAAATAATTAAGCAACTCCTTCACCCCAGGAACAAATGGCAAACTTATAACCTTGTCTTCAATTTGATCAATAGTTACACCCAACTGTTGGAGAGATGCAAAGAGTGCCACTTTAAAATCAATTGATCCATTTTGTGTGATGCCAATTTGTGTAATCTCGTCAGGAATAGGTCGAGGATGCATGGAATTCACTTCGGCATCCGAGTTACCATCGATGATTGTGTCGTCAAAATCAAAAATAACTAAATGCTTTTTGTACTGTGGCTGGCTCATAGTGATAACCCTAAAATTTAATAATTTGTATAAAAAAATCAAAGCAAAACTACAACTGAAAAATTAAATTTTAACAAGAAACAGTTAGTAACTGAATCTTGAAAAAACTTTAATTTTTCTTTTAGTATTAGACTACTGACAAGATGAGTATAAAGCATATGTTCACCTATAAGCCATAGAAGCAAACTATACAGTTTTTCAATAAATCTAAAGTGTACACATAAGCATGATATATTCTGTCATTCAGTCAAGATTATTAGAAATTGAACCAAAGCAAATAACTCAAAATAGAAAATGAGATGCAACCTATTTCTGCATTAGAGAAACCATTTCTACAAATGATAATCTAACAGTATAAAAAACCGGCAATAACCACATTGGAACAATATTCATATATGTAAGTCTAGCAAAAGACGCTATATGTCTTTTAAAAAGCAAAAAATTTGGCAGAAGCTGATATCAATTCAAGAAAATTCCTTGGAATTTTGTCAGTTCAGATTATTAAAAGCAGTCATGTGCTTACCATTGCAACTTTAAAACAGGATAATCTAAACACTGCTGCTAAACTTGCATAAAAAATCTTGGTTAAAAAAACAAAGTTTTGAAATAATATTAGATAGCAATAAGAAATGGTTAAGACAATAATGTTCAACATGCACTATTACATTCAATGTATAAGGTGACAAGCTAACATTTAATTAAGCCTAATGTAAATTTAATTAAATAATTTTATGGACACTTCATATAACGTTTCAACCTTGATTTTGACTTGCATTTATTTCAAGCCAATATTTGAAGGTAGCTTAGTGTTCTGACTCCATAAAAATGCTAGCAGTTGACTTTAAAAATGGACACCTAGCAATTGCTTTCACTATTAGTTGGTGTGGGGGTCCAAAATTATTTTTTGCTTTTTTTTTTTTCTAAAGCACAATCATTACCATTATAGTTACCAAAGAAGTAAATTGTTGTTAGAAATAGCATTGTCACAGAGATTACACAAACCAACAATGTTTTTCAATTGTAAAATCTCAAACCTTAGTAATGAAGGTCAAAATTAATTTATTAAATATAATTGCAATCCAACAAATGGGGGTTGATATACTAACTATATTTTGTTGCACAAAAGACATATTTAAAAAAATCCAAAAAAATACATTGGTTTAATTTAAAACTAATAATCCACAGTTATAGTACAACCAGTATGTAATAAAAACATATATAAAACATTGGTAAGAAAAGGCTTAAAATGCTAACAGCAATTGATTTTTTGCTATATAATCAACTCTAAATTTTGGATTAAGCAGAATTGTTCATCTATGCCTGCATAAAAATAACTTTGATAAACAAGAGGTTTAAAGGATTGGAAAAATACACACTTATATCTCCGGTATATATATTGCTTTAAAAAAGCTGCCTATTCTAACTATGTGATTAGATTTCATGCCCTACTGAAAAAAAAATATAAACCTTTCAGCAGCAAATAGAGCACTATCTAGTTGATAATTCTTTTATTGTTTCAGTGATTGTAGAAGCACAATCCCAAGGTACAATTTGGGCTGCAATTTGACGAGCTTTGGAAATTCGATATTCAAGTGCATAACCCGCTCTCGGGAACACATAATCCTCTTTTAAAAGACGGAGAACTGGACAGAGGTCATTGTCACCATCACCAATGTAGCATATTTTTGAGTATTTAGTACCTTCAGCTTTCTTCTTGGCTACTACTTCCTCCAACACCTGACCTTCAAATATTAATGAAAATTATGACATGATGTATTTAAAAACCGCTCAACGTAAATATTTCAAAAATTAAATAGGTATTACAACCCACAAGTAGCATTGTAGAAAGTTATGCCAAGAACTCCAATGAAAAAACAGAGTTTGGTTAAGCATGTTGAAGCATAAGAGGAATCTATTTTGAGAGAAAAATATGAGTAATTTACCTTTACAAATGCTTCGAACACAGCGTTTACAGTTATCTTGGTGATGAAAGCACCGTAGCACCAGTTTTCCATCTTTAATATTGGCAAAGTTTGTGTATACACCTTGAAAGACACCATGAAGTTTTCTATCTTCAAGGTACCAATCAATAAATAAAGTATTAGCGCCAGATATGAGGATGGCATCATGCTCACTACTTTTGAGATAACCTAGAAGTTCTTCCATTCCATTTACTAATGGTATATCAAGAACAATTTTCTTCAAAGCTGCTATGTCAATGCCGTGAGACTTAAGTGATGCAAACATCGCATTATTTTTTTCATTCCAACCATGAGTCATACCAATGTTTTGGGTGTCTGCATAATATGCTCTTGGATAAAGGTGCATTATATCGAATATTGATGTTCCATCAATGATAGTCTCATCAAAGTCAAATACAATAAGTGACTTAGTATTTGAAGATTGTCCAGCCATTACTTCTACAATAGTATTCAGCCTAAAACCTATGCGTAGTGAAAAAATATTACTGCTAGGTATTAATTGATTATTTAATAAGTGATATCTTTGAGTTGATTTTCAAAACCCATATGGTAATGCCGCGTGTCAATGCTTGTGCAAATAATATTATTGATGACAAGATCTAATTTGATAAAAAAAACTATAAAAATCATTTCTAGTGCTAATTTCTTGCAAGTATAAATATCATCATGTTATAATATGCAAACTAGTATGGATAGTATTGGCTGCAGCTTTTACTAAGAAGTAAAAAAACTATATCTAAATTTCAAGTTAAGATAAGGCCTATGAATAAACAGTTATCAGATTTCCACTAGTTTATGCTCGAGCAAATTAAAAAACAAGTCAAGATTTTAGCTGATTACTGCATATTATATTGAAAAGAATAGAACATTAAAAATAGTAATCTGTCGGGACTTGAAAACCAAGTCCACCAAATACCAATAGAAATCAGTCAAAAATAAAAGAGTAACAAATAATTACTGACAATTAAATCAGTCATCAGCAATTGTTACAAGTTATCTATTATAAATATTTTACCAAATTAGTATGTATATTTCATTTGCTATTCAATGTATGATGCTGCAACCAACTACCTGAATGCTTCAATAATTGATTTGTAGACTTTAATTGACCTATTGCAAGGAATGAGAAATTTAGACAAGTTGTAAATTTGGAAGAGATTGGAGTCTAAATCTTAGGTATTGTAGGCTAAATTTTATGGCAAAATAGTTATTATAGCAAGTAGAAGAAGTAGTATAGATATAATTTAGGTTTCCTACTTAGTGGTATCTCAAGCAGCCAATGTCAGTATTGCTTAATTTATGCAGCTTATAGTTTATGCATTATCTAAAGAGACCATTAGTGTTGGTTTTGAAAAAAATGTACCTTTATTAGGTAGGCTACGTGTGTTTCCGTGCCTTTTTGTACTTTAGTTCCAATATTTTTAGAGAAACTTGATTTTTACAGATACCACACCCAACACATGATCATTTGAGTTTTTCTTACAAATCTGATAGCTATATTTTGAATTGTCCCAGTTTTTATAACTATAAGCAGTGACAACAGGTGAGTCCAGAGATCAGCATACTCCAGTATAAATAGGCATTTAATAAAAGTCATACTTATAGTTATAGTCTCACTAATACTGCTTTTGCCTTTTCAAATAAAAGTAGAACTCTAAACTAATTGCCTGCTCACTATATAAAATATATACTAATATGCTTAGCTTAGCCCTGAGCTTGTAAATATCCATAATGGCATTGATGATGAATATCAGTATAAGCATAACTATAAGTATAACTCAGTATTTATACTTATTGTCAGTACTTATACACAGATTGACACAATTTTCAATCGTGAATTAACAGCAAACCTGAAACCAAACTTGGCCATAATGATAGCAAATCAACATGAAAATTTAATAGTATTAGTATTACTACTACTAGTAATACAGTTATACTAAAAGTTATAAGTTACAGTTTAGGTTATACTAAGTTATAGACAAATTAAAATAAAAGCCAAAGGTTTAATAAATTCGCAGTAGTGCGGTAATCAGACTGAGGCTAGCTTAATATTAATATACTTATAGACCATAATTAAGCTTTAACACTAACAGTAACTGAGTAAGCCAGTTAGTAACAGTGAGTTAGGCTTATCAATATATCATGATTTGTCATAATGATAATCATAATGATAATGATAATCTTAATGATTAATGACACTCACTGAAGATAGTCATACTCATGATGACTCTAAGTGCGACTTATTTATTTATTGATAATGATTTATAATAGTAATGACTAATTAGCAAATGTAATCACTAATGTCAATGATTATGATAGTGATACTCAATTGAATTAATGTTATTCGATATGAATATGAAATTGAATATCAAATTCAATATCATGCAATTTTATTACAATCACAATGATATTGATACATGATTCATGAATACCTGAAGACTAAGCCTAAAGTTATAAGTTAAATGATAAATTTAATTCTATTTTTTGTAGACTTCAACTTACTCTTAGAGTACTAACAGTAACTCGATATTGCTTACTGCCTCTAAGCAACTGGGAAACAAATTTGTTCATTATTTTGACTTTAGATAATATTATGCAAGGTTAGACTGAGTAATCACTAGATAGAGCACAAAGTTTGGAGTCGGTGGGTGGAATCTTTACGCACATATCATTGTCCGACATGAGAATTTTAGATAATTGCGCTCTGTAACCTCAAACTTTGTATTGCATTACAAGTTTATCGTTAGCAACTCTAGTGGTTTAGCGATTCAATTTTTGGCACACATTTTCATTTAATGGAGCGTTTTGCCTCAACTCAAACTCAAAGTGATACTCATACTGATGTCTGATAGTCATATCCTTACAGATATTTATTAAAGCCACTATAATGTGACGGAGTTTTATTAAAATTCATATTAAGCTTAATCGTTATACACCAATAATTTGGCAGTATGTCAGTTTGGTGTTAGGGTTGACCCTAACTCTAAGCCGTAAACTCAAACTGAAACTGAAAATCAAAATGAAAGTGAAACTCTTATAGTTATTCAGTATTCACTTATAGTTATACTATTACTTATAGTTATGCTTATAGTAGTACTACTAGTTAATGTTATAGTGATGCTTAACAGTTACAGGTTTATTGGTTAACTCATAATGATAAGACTAAGTCATAATCATAATGATAATGTAAATGATGACATTAACTGATAAGTGATAACTCACCATATTTCTGATTGTTTTAGACTAAAATATAAATTAAATTTTCAGATCGTATTTTGTGATTAGAAATTTTTAAGTTCTAAAATAGTGTTTTATGTGATCTCAATCTACAAGGTCATAACTTTGTAAAAATTAAAATCCTGTTATAGTTTTCAGGAACTATAGTTTGTAGGTCTGCTTGTATGTTATCAATTACTGCATCACGTATGAAGGTTATGTAATCAACCGAATGAGTGATCAGGAACCTGAGAAAATATATTTAATACACCTGATACAATAGAAAAGAGTTTACATTAGTCAACAAAAATAACAAGAATTACAACGTTAAATTACTTACCTAGTCAGTTACTAGGTAGGTCTACAGTAGTATAATTATGCAACAGTCCACGTTGTCTGCCGCGTGAGAAGCGGGAAGACTGGGGTAAAAAGTTACAACTGGCAGAGCTATAACTATAAACCATATATTTAGCAGGGGAAAGGGAGCCTCCCACTTCCGAAAGCCATTACAATACATTCAAATCTTGCATTCATTTTTACACTCTACTTATTTTAGTCATTTTGATCTAAATTCTAAGGTATTCAACTATTTCAATATGTAAAATTTTATTAAACTACACAATTGATTAAATGCTTGGTACTCTAATCAAGCTGTTCAGTTTAAATAAACCTAGCCCATAAGGTTTCAACTTTTACTAGAAAATTAATTTTCAATTGCCTTTTTTTTGAGCTATAATA